>BSBM01000068.1:13200000-13732500 GCA_027924585.1 Larix kaempferi
TTACATAATGATCCAATATTTATGATTAAGTGCATGTTAATTATAATGCCATATAGGGAAAAAAATCAACGTGTACATCGACAGAATGTTTGCAAAAAAAAAAATAGTTTGGTTGATTAATATGATTACCTGCTTATCTTTTAAACCATATGCTAAGTCGATTTCCCTTTGTGTTAGATTGGTATCTCTATTTTGATGTGCTGCTTTAACCAATGAAGCCACAACTTCCCATGATATTCCGTGACCAGATTGTTCACATTGTTCAATCCATAACTTCATCCAATCAAGATTGTTTGCGATGTATAAATGAATTACATCCCACTCTCGACCAACTATTTGATGACAATCAAATTAAAATTCAATACAAATGTATATTCACTTAACAAAGTATATTACACTCTAAATTGATGCAATATATTGAAAATAAAAATAGAATATGTATGATATACATACATAAAAATCAATAGTCAAATGTGTTATATTAACTTTCACCTTCCTTGATCTACCTTTCCCCTTCGGGTACTCCCCTTCGAAATCTTTATTGGAGTCTGGATCACAAATGCGACGTAAATTGAGCTTTGATGCTAATATAGGAAGATATTCACTAGTATACAACATGTTTTAGTATACCATATATCCCTCCATCATAGAACCCTCAGCATGTGCTCGTTAGTCTAACCAAACCCTTCATAAATTTCAAGTGCCTCTCAACCATCCACATGGACCTTGAGTACGCAAGTCCACACAATTCAATCTCCTCAACTTGTTGTATGAGGTAGTGTTGCTATGCATTGGAAAATGCCGAAGGTAGATGCTTCTGCATTTCACACATGAGATGAGGAATTTCTCTCCTCCAATACTTTATATCTTCTTTATGGAATTCTTTAGATGACAACCATCTACAAGTGACACAACCCAATCAAGATATTTAAGAAAAAAACATTATATTACATAACATGAATTAGAGCACAAAAATCAAATATAAGTTCTACGATGAATTAAACAAACACTAAGCACATGCAAAAAATTGCTACTTACCTCATGTATTTCCTGAGATTATATATTACTTGTTTGAAATTGTTGTTGAAGTTGTGCGGGAGAGAGAGAGGTAGCACATACTGTAACAATATACAAATCGTTTCATTTTCTAAACAAAGAGTAGGCAAACAAAAATACCGACCATATTCACTGGAATAGAAAAATAATAATAATTAAACATACCATAATAATTACCTTCATGAAGACATGCCAATCATGCTTTTTCACCCCCGCAAAATCACCTTTCTTTGTTATGATATTCTTCATGTTCGCACAAAATCCGGTCGAAAATTTAATTTTTCACATGACTTCTTTTACAACATTACTTTGTTGGTTCGTTAACATTCATGGAAGTGAGTTTATATTAATTTTCTTTCCATTGCTATGAAATTGAATGACGTCTTTCATTGCATGGTTTCCTTCTTGAATGTCTTTGCAAATTTTGACAATTTTTTTGTTAATTTTTTAGCATTAATTCAACATACTCTAGGATCTTTACTAAGAGAATAACATGTACATCATATCAAGCATATCAATCACAACAAGCAATCACATGAGACAATAGACACACAGAGTTTCCTTGGGGAAAACCAAGAAGGTGAAAAACCCCAATAACTTCCTCAGAGATAGATAGAGAATGATACAAAACCCAAGCATAAGAGATAGTCTCCTAGCAGCAGCTTCTCCTCCTCCACTAGTGCGCCACTCTCTAATGAGTGTATAAGTGAGAAAGCGAATAATCAAATAGAGTTCCTCCCGCACTCTATTTATACTTGACTTGAATTGCCTAATAACCTTTACTAGGTCGGCCTTAACTTAACCACATAACATAATGGTGACAGGTCTGACCCCCAATAGGGTGGTCTAATAACCCTTTTACCCACATGAATCATATAGGGCCAACCCCATCAAGGTGGTCTAATAACCCATCAAGTATAAGTTATGACACTTACAATATAAATGACGACACTTCCGTATAGAGGAATGTTAAATTTTGAGCATTAATTCACAATACTCTTGGATCTTTACTGAGAGAATAACATATACAGTATATCAATGCATAACAATCACAATAAGCATGACAAGCATCACAAGAATCAAAAGCATGAGAGACAAGAGACACAGAGTTTCCGTGGGGAAAACCCTAAGGTGAAAAACCCCACAACTTCCTCAGAGATAGAGAGAGCAATGGCTCAACCAAAGTACAACCAAAATACACTCTAAATAGTCTCCTAGAAGCAAATGATCGTCCTCCTCACTAGTGCGCCACTTTCTGAGTGAGAGAGATATGACTTTCCGAATGATCTAAATAGAGATCTCCTGATCTCTATTTATACTAACCTGTTTTCTCAGTGACCTTATGGGGCCGACTTGTCTAGCTAGGTACATCCACAATATAATATATATTTCAGGGCTGACCCCACACATGGTGGTCTAATAACCCATCGGCAAGTACACACACTTGCGACACTTGTCAATCCACATGAAGACACTTCCTTATAGAGGAATAACACATCTATAATAAGGGTACAATAAATATATATGAAATACATAGATGAAATACATTCCAAAGTTACATATACATCAACACTCCCTCTTAACTAGGAAGGTATTTCTTGACACAGATCTGCTAGACAAGTCTTCTTCTTGGGATCATCGTCATCATCATCGTCACTGCTGCTGCTATCTCAACCAATCTCTGACTCTACTCGTCATAGGAAGTTCTACAGAGCCAGTCCTTTTTCATATTGAATGTAGGCCCACCACCTACAGGTCTTCGTCATCACTGGCCATACTGTGGAAATCTCAGGACTTATTACGTGCATCACAAAACCTTAAAAGAGTCTCTTGACTAGCAAGAACCCTAAAGAGCATCTAAGGCCTTTTTCATCCTGTCCAGATCTCCAGGACTTATTATATGTGACCCCACCACAAAACCTCGAAAGAGAATCCCAGGATTGATTACGAGCACAAGGCTCAACCTATCAGATCTCCCAGGGCACAAATTACATGTGGTCACCACAAAACCTCGAAAGAGCATCCCAGGACTGATTACGAGCACAAGGCTCAACCTATCGGATCTCCCAGGGCACAAATTACATGTGGTCATGGCAAAACCTCGAAAGAGCATCCCAGGACTGATTACGAGCACACGGCTCAACCTATCGGATCTCCCAGGGCACAAATTACATTCCATAGGACAAAACATCGAAAGAGCATCTGCCAGAAATCCCAGGGCACAAATTACATGCCATAGGAAAAACCTCAAAAGACTATCTGCAAATCTCCCAGGGCACAAATTATATGTCCTCCCAAGCAAAACCTCAAAAGAGCATTTTCCAGATATTCCAGGGTACAAATTACATGCCATAGGCAAAACCTCAAAAGACTATCTGTAAATCTCCCAAGGCACAAATTAAATGCTTATCTGCACAACCTGTTCCACGGACATAGAGTATCAACCTGATACTCACCATACATCATCCTGATGTACACATGATCATCCTGATCATCATCACTGCAACATCCTGCTGCATGTCATCTGGAGCAACATCCTGAAGCTCGTCATCCATGATCATCCTGATCATACAATGCATCTACCTGATGCATACCAAGTATCTACCTGATACATATCATCATACATGATCCACCTGATCATACAGTGCATCCACCTTATACAAATATAAATACATGATGCATATCAACATACATGATCTACCTGATCATATAATGTATCCACCTGATACATATACAGATACATGGTCCAAGCATCCAACATGATGCTTATACAAAATACATACACATGATCCAATCGATCATATCCAGCATACAACATGATGTGTACATACATATAAAAGATCCAACTGATCATATCTAGCATCCAACATGATGCGTACATACATATACATATAAATGATCCAACTGATCATATCCGGCATCCAACATGATGCATACATACATACATATAAAAATGATCCAACAGATCATACAAAGCAGAAACCAAAACATCATCCTGATGCTCATCATCCAGCGCTTACATCCACAACCATGTGAAGGATCCTCCTTCCAACATGCTTGGAATGGCTTCAACAAATGTGTCCATCACTTCTTCCTCGAAGTGTCATCAATCCGATGAACACCAAGCCTTTCTCTGAAGTATTCGAACTTCACCCTAGCTAGTGGCTTCGTCAATACATCTGCAATCTACTCATCCGTCGCAACATACAGGAGCTTCACAGCTCCTCTCTGCACCATATCCCTGATATAGTGATATTTGATCTCTATGTGTTTCAACCTGTCATGAAACACTGGGTTCTCGGACAGCTTCACACAACTCTGGTTATCACAGAAGATACCAGTAGCATCCAACGGGAGATCAAATAATTCAGACAGCAGCTTCCGTAGCCATACTGCCTCACAACTAACTGAGCAGGCTGCAACATACTCTGCCTCAACTTTACTCAGTGCTACACAGGACTGCTTCTTGCTAAACCAAGAGATCACACCTGATACCATACTGAAGCAGCACCCAGATGTGCTCTTCCTATCTGCAGCATTGCCAGCCCAATCTGAATCAGCATAACCCAGCAGGTTAAACCTTTGATTCGCCTCATACTTGAGCCCATAATCCACTGTACCCTTCAAGTACCTCAGAAGATGCTTTACAACAACCAGATGAACACTCCTCGGATCTGTCAGGAACTGACTCAATGTGTTCACCGCAAAGCAAATATATGGTCTTGTGTTCATCAGGTACATCAAGGACCCAATCATCTGACGATACATAGAGACATCAACTGGCTTAGATGAAGCATCACATAGAAGCTTTAGATTTGATGCCATAGGTGTGGACATGGCCTTGCAATCCATCATCCCGAATCTCTTCAGGATATCTACTGTGTACTTCCCTTGACCAAGGAAGATCCCACCTGCACTCTGCCACACCTCCATACCTAGGAAATAATGCATCATTCCCAAATCTTTCATATCGAACTTGGCAGCAAGCTTTCTCTTGGTATCTGCAATCAATCTGTCATCTCCTGTTACAAATACTTCATCCACATACAGGAGTAGAATCACAGGATTCCCTTCCTCAACCTTGTAATAAAGGTTGAAATCCGCTTTACTCTTGGTAAACCCCAAACTAGATAGGAAACTGTCCATCGTACCATACCAAGTTCTGGGAGCTTGTTTCAAGCCATACAAGGCTTTCTTCAATCTGCACACATATGACTCCCTGTCATGTATTTCGAAACTGATTGGCTGCTCCACATATACTTCCTCTTCAACTACACCATTCAAAAAAGTAGTCTTGACATCCATATGGTGTATTTTCCATTTCATCACTGCAGCCAAGGCAAGTACTGTTTTGATGGAAGTATACCTGGCTATAGGTGCAAAAGTTTCTTCATAATCTATTCCCTCTTTCTGAGAGAATCCACGAGCTACGAATCTTGCTTTGTATTTCTCTACACTGCCATTTGCAGCATGCTTGATTTTGTAGATCCATTTATAAGTCATAATAGACTTCTCTTTAGGTCTTGGTACAACATCCCAAACATCATTCTTCATTATTGATTGGTATTCCTTAACCATGGCATCCTTCCATTCTTTCTTTTCCACTGCTTCTTCATAACTGGAAGGCTCTTTGTTCATAATGTCACAGAGTAAAGCAACATAGCTGGTATGTGATCTGGTTCTCTTCTTTGCTCTGTGTTCTTCTTCTGGAATGCCAAATCTTTCTGCATCTTGAATGAGCTCTCTAGCCCATGCAGGTTTCCTCTTGTGAGAGTTATCCTCACGGGGTGGATCTATAGGTTCTTGCGGATATTCAAACTCACGAACAACTTCTAGAACTACTTCAGTCATGGTAGTGTCTTGAAATCTAGTTTCCTTAGGTTCTTCATAAACTCTGATAGGTGCCTTCCTTGATTTGATGAATGCTGAGTTTTCATCAAATGTTACATCCCTGCTGACATCAATCTTCTTGAACCTTGGAAAGTATATTCTGTAAGCCTTCGAGCTTTCACTGTAACCCACAAAGATACCCTTCTTTCCTGAAGGATCTAGTATAGTCCTCTTTTCCTTTGGGACATGAGTGTATACTGGACAACCAAATATTTTGAGATGACTGACTTCAGGTTTCTTACCAGAAAAGACCTCTTCTGGTGTCTTGTTGTCCAATATCTTGTGGGGTGTTCTGTTCTGCACATATACAGCTATTCTAGCTGCTTCTGCCCATAGATGCATAGGTAGATCCTGGTCATGCAGCATTTCCCTTGCTGCTTCCATGATTGTTCTATTCTTCCTTTCTGCAACTCCATTCTGTTGAGGATTATAAGGAGCAGTCAACTCCCTCTTAATCCCTGAATCACTACAAAGCTTCTTGAAGTCACCTAAGGTGAATTCTCCACCATTGTCGAATCTGAATGTTTTGATCTTCTTGTCGGTTTGATTCTCCAACAAGGTTTTGAATTCCTTGAATTTATTGAACACTTCATCTTTGTTCTTCAAGAAGTATACCCAAGTCTTCCTGGAGAAGTCATCAATAAATGAGACATAGTAAACATACCCACTCAGAGAACTGGATGACATAGAACCACATACATCTAAGTGGATGATTTCCAGGATGTCTTTTGCCTTGCTTTCACTACTTGGAAAATCCTTCTTAATGTTCTTACCTTTTGCACATCCTTTGCAAACACCTTCATGTTTGGTCTTGATTTCAGGAAGACCCTCTACATCCTTACTTGCAATTGGAAGTGCCCTATAGTGCATATGAGCAAGTCTTCTATGCCAAAGTTCACTTGGCTCCATGGATTCATGTACCATGGCATGTTCAGGTTGTCCCTTCAATTTATACAAACCTCCCTCTTGCTCTCCAATCACTACTGCATCATCTATGTTCTTTCCCTTTGGCCACATTAGGACTTGGACATCCACAAATGCAACCCTCATACCTTTTGCATCCAATGTAGAGATGGAGAGTAAGTTCTTCTTGAGCCCAGGTACATAAAGGACTTCATTCATCTTCAAAGATTTTCCAGAATCTAGGTTGTAGGAGGCTTCACCACTTCCTTTGATTTGGTAATGATAATCATCCCCAAGTTTCACCTTATGGGGTGATTCATGTTCAGATAGATTCACAAAAGATTCCTTAAACCCAGTCATGTGTTTGGAAGTCCCACTATCAATCAACCAATCATTACAACCATGGGAGACAGTACCTGTGAGACCATAAATTAGAACATATTCTTCTTCACTTTATGAGTCATCATCACTATCACTTTCTGCCCTAGCCTTCTTCCTTGGGGGTTCATCATCTTCGGCAGCATGAGCATGATATCTTCTTTTGTTATTCTTCTTCTTCTTATTGAAATTGTTGTTATTGTCTTTCTTCTTCTTAGGACAATCTGAAGCAAAGTGTCCCTTCTCATTGCAATTGAAGCATCTGAGATCTTTCTTATGTTTATGATAATGGTGGTGTGAGAATCTCCTGTTATGAGATGATTCCTTCTTGGACTTGCCTTTCCTGGCATGTCCTGTGAGAGCTTGATCTTCATTTCCCATATTTTCTTCTTGGGCCACAAGCCTAGCTTCTTCTTGAGAGCATTCTTCCCGCAATCTGTTGAAGGAGATCAACTTCCTCCTTGCACAAATTTCTTGAATAAAGGAATCCCATGACCTGGGTAGGCCATTTAGAGTGGTCATCACCACTTCACCATTATCCACCATTTCATCCATTGCTTCTAGTTGTTCCTTGATTTGGGAGACCCTTGAAAAATAAGATTGAATGGTTTCTCCATTCTGAAACTTTACTCCTTTCAATTGGTTCCACAGGGTCATCTTCTGATTTATGTTCTTCCCTTCAAATAGCTTGGTCAAAGATTCAAACATCTCTTTGGGTGTCTTTAGAGAAGACACATGGGGTATGAGATGGTCTTTGATAGAATCAACAATGATTCTCTTTGCCTTGACCAAGTTTTTCTTATGCAATACCTTAGCCTCTTCATCCTCTGGGATAGGGATGTCTTCTTTTACATATGAGTCCAACTCATTCTCTTCTAGGATTAACCCAATCCTATACTTCCAAGCTCGGAATTTATCAGCTCCTTCAAGATTATCCTCAAGCTTGGTGTGGTGAGACATCTTAAAGAGTACTTCAAATGGAAATAGAAAAGATTGAGGTCTTACCACTTGAAATGCTGAAAACTGGATCTAGTCCCGGATTAGGGTTTGTCGAAAAAACCCTAAAAATTCAAAATGTGAATTTAAATTTTATGAAAGGATAGAAAGATGCGCCTTGATGAGCTAATCAGCCTAGTGTATTCAGAATTTGAGATCAGCAAAGCTTTACCCTTCAGATTTTCCTTTTTGTCCTCCTGGGTTCACTAGGGAGAGCCCTGAATTAGGGTTTGAGTTTCCCGGAGATCTACCTAGCCAAAAATCTCGATCCAAAGCTCTAAACTTCGATTGTTGCAAGGAGCTTCCAGCTATGTCTTCAGATTTCAGAAATTCCTATTTTTGTGGAAACCCTAATTTTTAGGGCCAAATCTGAAAATGCTCAGAATTGAATTCTGATTGGACAGATATATTCTCCTTGACAAGTAGAGTCAATCTACTATACTGCTTTTCAAAAATCTGTGGAGAGAAACCACATAAACAAGAAACTCAAGTTTCCGTCACTGCAAAATGTCTTCTTCTCAGGTTAGCTCTGATACCATGTTAAATTTTGAGCATTAATTTACAATACTCTTGGATCTTTACTGAGAGAATAACATATACAGTATATCAATGCATAACAATCACAATAAGCATGACAAGCATCACAAGAATCAAAAGCATGAGAGACAAGAGACACAGAGTTTTCGTGGGGAAAACCCTAAGGTGAAAAACCCCACAACTTCCTCAGAGATAGAGAGAGCAATGGCTCAACCAAAGTACAACCAAAATACACTTGATATAGTCTCCTAGAAGCAGATGATCCTACTCCTCACTAGTGCACCACTTTCTGAGTGAGAGAGATATGACTTTCCGAATGATCTAAATAGAGATCTCCTGATCTCTATTTATACTAACCTGTTTGCCCAGTGACCTTATGGGGCTGACTTGTCTAGCCAGGTACATATACAATATAATATATATTTCAGGGCCGACCCCACACATGGTGGTCTAATAACCCATCGGCAATTACACACACTTGTGACACTTGTCAATCCACATGACGACACTTCCTTATAGAGGAATAACACATCTCTAATAAGGGTACAATAAATATATATGAAATACATAAATGAAATACATTCCAAAGTTACATATACATCAACAAGTAATAATAACATCTCTATAGGAATACAAACACTTCCGTATAGCGGAATAATAAAATCTCTATAGGAATACAATATACATAGGTGAAATACATTCCGAAGTTACAATTACATCAACACTCCCTCTTAACTAGGAAGGTATTTCTCGACACAAATCTTCTAGCACAAGTCTTCTTCTCTGGATCATTGTCACTGGATCATCGACATCGAATCATAGTCATCATCACTGCTGTTGCTATCTTAATCAATCTCTGAACTACTCATCATAGGAAGTTCTATAAAGCCAGTCCGTTTTCATACTGGATGTAGGCCCACCATCTGCAGGTCTTCATCATCATTGGACATACTATGGAATCCTCAGGACTTATTACGCACATTACAAACCCTCGCAAGAGCATCCCAGGACTTACTACGGGCACACAGCCCAACCTATCGGATCTTCCAAGTCTTACATGTGGTCATGGCACAACCTCGAAAGAGCATCCCGGGACTTATTATGGGCACACAGCCCAACCTATCAGATCTCCCAGGTCACATTACATGCTATTGGACAAACCATCGAAAGAGCATCCCAGGACTTATTACGGGCACACAGCCCAACCTATCGGATCTCCCAGGTCTTACTTGTCCTCCCAAGCACAACCTATTCATGGCCACAGAGTATCATCCTGGTACTCATGATCGTACTGATCATAACATCATTCATGAAGCACAACCCAGATGCACATCACATAGCACTTACATTCACCGGCATGGGAAGACACATTTCAACCATCCGTGAAAGGCTTAGCACTTATATCTATGCCATGGGAAGACACACTTCAACCAAGTGAGAATGGCATTGCACTTATATCCATAGCCATGGGAAGACACACTTCAACCATGCTAGGAATGGCACAGCACTTATATCGCAACCATGGGAAGACACACTTCAACCATGCTCGAATGGCACAGCTCTTACATCAACGACCATGGGAAGACATACTTCAACCATGTCGGAATGGCCCCAGCACTTATATCGCAGCCATGGGAAGACACACTTCAACCATGCTCAAATGGTCCCAGCACTTATATCGCAGCCATGGGAAGACATACTTCAACCATGCTCGAATGGCCCCAGCACTTATATCGCAGCCCTGGGAAGACATACTTCAACCATGCTCGAATGGCCTGTGTGCATCTGTGTCTTCAAAACTCATCACACATAATACAACTAATTATGTAATGTATCCACGTGATACATATCATCACATATGTTCATCCTAATCATCATCATAGCATCATCCTGATGCATATCATCTGGAGCAACATCCTAAAGCTCATCATCCATGATCATCCTGATCATACAATGCATCCACCTGATGCAGACATAGTATCTACCTGATACATATCATCATACATGATCTACCTGATCATACAATGTATCCACCTGATACATAAACAAATACATGATTCACCTGATCATATAATGTATCCACCTAATACATATCAACATACATGATCCACCTGATCATACAATGTATCCACCTGATACATATTTAAATACATGATCCAACTGATCATAACAAGCATCCAACATGATACATATACATATGATCCAACTGATCATAACAAGCATCCAACATGATACATATACATATGATCCAACTGATCATAACAAGCATGATGCATATACAAAGCAGTAACTGGAGCATCGACCTGATGCTTATCATACAGCGCTTGCATCCATAGCCATGGGAAGGATCCTCTTCTCACCATGTTTGGAATGGATCCTGCAAATGTGTCCATCACTTCTTCCTCTAAGTGTCGTCAATATGAAGAACACCAAGCCTCTCTCTGAAGTATTCAAACTTCACTCTGGCTATAGGTTTCGTCTACACATCTGTAACCTATTCATTCGTCCCAACATACAAGAGCTTCACTACTCCTCTCTGCACCATATCCCTAATATAGTGATACTTGATCTCAATGTGCTTCGACCTGTCATGGAATACTGGGTTCTCAGACAGCTTCACACAACTCTGGTTGTCACAAAAAATACTAGTAGCCTCCAACGAGAGATCAAATAGCTTAGACAGTAGCTTCCGGAGCCATACTATCTCACAACTAGCCAAACAAACTACAACATACTCTGCTTCGGCTGTACTCAGTGCTACGCAGGACTGTTTCCTACTAAACCAAGAGATCACACCTGATCCCATACTGAAGTAGCACCCAGAAGTGCTCTTCCTATCTGCAGCACTACATGCCTAGTTCGAATCAACATAACCCTGCAGGTTAAACTTTTGATCTACATCATACTTGAGCCCATAATCAATTGTACCCTTCAGGTACCTTAGAATATGATTTACAGCAACCAGGTGAACACCTCTCAGATCCGTCAAGAACTAGCTCAATGTGTTCACTGCAAAGAAAATATCTGGTCTAGTGTTCGTCAGGTACATCAAGGACCCAATCATCTGACGATACACCGTGACATCAACTGGATCAAATGAAGCATCACATAGAAGCTTCAGGTTCAATGCCATAGGTGTGGCCATGGCCTTGCAGGCCATCATCCCGAACCGCTTCAAGATCTCTACTGCATACTTCCCTTGTCCAAGGAAGATCCCATTTGCACTCTGCCACACATCTATGCCTAGAAAATAGTGCATCATCCCCAAGTCCGTCATCTCGAACTTAGAAACAAGCTTCCTCTTCGTGTCGGAAATCAATCTATCCTCACCAAGTCCTAGGAGCTTGCTTCAAGCCATACAAGGCTTTCTTCAATTTGCACACATGAGTCCCTCTTTCTGGGAGAAGCCACGAGCTACAAACCTCACTTTGTATTTCTCCATGCTGCCATCTGTAGCATGCTTGTTCTTATAGATCCACTTGGAAGTCACAACAGACTTCCCTTCAGGTCTTGGGACCACATCCCAAACATCATTCTTCATGATCGACTGGTATTCCTCGATCATGGCATTCTTCCCGAATCCTGGAAACTTCAGATTCTTGAATATCTTCAATAGATAGCTTTGTCGCTGGAACAAATGTTGTATTCCTTCTTTTGTAGGTGATGGTATACGATCTTTCCTACAAGACAATTTAAATTGCATGATTAGAAAACATCTCATAGTTTTCAGAACAAATTCTTACACATAAAGAAATATGTCATACAGTCATGCATTTAATTTAGCCAATGCTTTAATACAACATTTATCCATATCCCGTAACTTTCTAGATGCCTTCCAATCTCTACCAGAACATTGTTAAGAGTGTGCACAACTCCCAACATGTCAGCAAAGAGGTTTCATTCTAGATAGGTAGCAATGGAATGTTGTACAGTGCCATAGGCCACTTACCCATTACATGCATATTAGTAGTATACTGTTCATTAATGCAATTATTCTAATATGCATAATACACAACTTAAGTCTAGGAACATAAGTATATACATCTTTGAACATCATTATTTAAACAATCAAATATACAAGAAATGACAATTCAAATACTTATCTTTGTTTGTTTGATGGGTGGACTCCCTCTAAATCTTTGTTTCCTTTTAGGAACTACTGGAGTGTGCTCCCTCTTGATCTTTGCTTCCTGGATTACCTGTCCTTGAACCTATATCCATCCTCAATCACTATGCATGCTTACTAGTATCATCATTGTGTTATCCTTGAGACCTCATACATAACCATACATTTATTAGTATAATCTTAATACTATCAAAACACAATAATCTAGTCATCATCATTTCAAACATAGATAATAAGCATTAGTATTCAAGGTTTATATAGGGCTTTTCTGTTTCGTCATATCATTAATCAAAGTAAGGAACATAACATGCATAAACCCTAGATTGCTCAAACTTTTAACTTCATGAGTAATCATTATCAATCATACAAAAGTATAAGATCCTTTGATATAGGAAAAACATACCTGGTCATCATATTTGCTAGTTATGTCTAGCAATGTTTTCTTGTTCTCTTCAATGACCTGCATAGCTCATAATTTAACCATTGTAGAACCAAATTATACATACCTCTATGTGATCCAAGAATATGGATGAGTCTTTGTCTTCATGTCATCATGGTCTTGATCTAAAGCTTGATTTGAACCTTTCATGTTAGCGGATAACATTCTCCTCATACAACACTACAGTGCATTAGTACAAACATAATACAATCATAAGTGTCATAGCCCTAATCAATGAATGTCTTCTATCATGCATTCATTCTTTTACTAGGGTGATAAGACAAGTCTAAAATTAAACAAGATTGTTACTAAACTCAATAACATGAGGACAATCATATTATAAACTTAATCATGAACAGATTTCAAAACATACCTGTAAGTCATACCTGTCAGATTGCTTGTAGTAGTTGTCGTTGTTGTTCCTTTTGTTCTTAGGACAATCTAAGAAAAAGTGTCCTCTTCTTGGTATGTGATGTGAGAGCTTGATCTTCATTCCCCATCTTCTCTTCTCGAGCTACAATCCGAGCTTCTTCCTGTGAGCATTCTTCCCACAGCTTACTGAAAGAGATAAGTTTCTTCCTAGCACAAATTCCTTGGATGAAGGAATCCCATGACCTAGGAAGGCCATTAAGAGTGGTCATTACCACTTCTCCATTCTCTATAACTTCTCCCACGGATTCAGGTTGTTCTTTTATCTGGGAGACCCTTGAGAAATAAGACTGCATAGTCTCTTCATTCTGGAACTTGATATTCTTCAATTGATTCCTCAAGGTCATCTTACAATTTATATTCTTCCCTTCAAATAGCTTGGTCAAGGAATCAAACATCTCCTTAGGTGTCTTCAGAGATGACACATGTGGCATGAGATGGTTTTTTATAGAATCAGCAATGATCCTTTTAGCCTTGACTAAGTTCCTTTTGTGGAAGGCCTTAGTCTCTTCTCCCTCTCGAACAGGAACCCCTTCACTTATGTAGGTGTCCAACTCACTTTCTTCTAGAATGAACCCAATCCTATACTTCCATTATGTCACGTCCCCTCCCATCATACCAGTGCGATGGAGAGGATCGTGATGCTAAAACCGGGCATCTAGCCCCATGAGCTTATTAAATAAGCATTCACATAATATAAAAGACATATGGAAATGTATAATTATAAGAAAACACAACGGAAGTAATTTCGATTACACATCCATCATACATTCAAGATATTCATCAAATAAATAATTGCAAAGTTAACACAAGAGAATACTTATCTTATAACAAAGTAGTCCCAAGCAACTGGCTATGCAATTGCAACGTTCCACCCAACCATAGGCCAGTTGTGATAAGCAATATCTCAACACACTACCACCCCCGAGCTGGGCATGATCTCTACAAGGAATCAGGGAACAATAGACTCACACATAGCGCAAAGATACACCAAATCAGCCAAGCCAAGCTACAGTTGGGTTTATCAGGCTGTTAGGCAATGGAAGGAAGAATTGCTAAGCTAGTGGGATCATCCATAGAGATATGGTCCTCCTCTACAAGATCTATCTAGCTTGGTCCCCACAATACCTACACACCTGGCACAAGGAAGTATTCCCTTCACTAATACACAGTCCCTCAGGCCTTACCTTCCATTCTAGTGTTCTTCAAGGTGTGCATAGAAGAGCAACCAGCCCTTTTGATACTCTTGAGAGGTTACCTCCTCACTAGGTTTATCAAGCCAATTTTGGTCCACTTCCACTCCTAATTCTTGCTCATAATTTCCAACCAACACAAGGATGCACCCTACAACAAAACACAAGTGCTGAAAATCATGGGAAACCAAAACGAACTGGTAGATGGGGAATAAACCCTGGGGGAGCAAATTCATTTTCAGAAAATGTTTTTCTACATTTTAGGGGAAAAACGACCTCTATAAACCCCCAAAACGTGACTCCCTTTCTCCCAGGCATTGTGCAACACAAAAATGAGCTCCCAACTCTGGAAAAATTCAGGAAATTGGTGAAAAACGTGATGGGGAAAGCCCAGCTAGCTCAGATTGCGTGAGAGAGGAAAGACTATGGGTTCAGAATGGATTTGGGCACCATTTCGTGGGTGTTTTCTTGCCCCAGAAGCAAAAGTATGTTTTTCTAGGTTGATGGCTTGCCCATGCACGAAATTGGATGCCATGCCTCTTCATTCCCAAAGCATTAACTACCTCAACCAATTTCTGGAAGAATTAAATGATTGGGTGCATAAGTCAGAATGGGTAGTTGAGGGTTTATTCATTGACATCTGGATTAACAGCATTGGCTCAAGGGTTTGAATAATTTCCCTCCCTATTCCTTGTAGAATCATGCCCCCATCTCTTTGTTGCATTGCATAGCTAGTTGTGGGTTTTTCATTAAAATTTGTATTTACATGATGTCTTAATTTACATTGTGCCTATCTAGCATAAGAACCACATGCATCTATTTTTAATTGTCGATACATAAAACGCTAAATCAATGGTGGGGCCTTGGCCTTGAGCTCTTCACCATGATTAAATAACAATATTTACATCATTTACGATTTAATGCGAAGGGGGTCAAAATGGGGACGTGACATTCCCCTCCCCTTACATCAACACTATCCTCAGTGCTCATCAAAATTGAACAAAAATGGATATGCCACCCTCACGGCATCCTCCAGCTCCCATGTAGCCTCATCGGGACCATAGTGCTTCCATTGCACCTTTACCTATCCAATGGCTCGGTTCCGAAGCAATGTTACGTTCTTGTCTAGGATGCGCAATGGATCAGTTTGGAACTCTCCCTCGGGTTCCACTTGGATCACATCCCAATTAATCACATGGTTAGGATCATGTACATATTTCTTAAGTAAAGAGACATGAAAAACATCATGAGCTTTAGTGCTAGCAGGCAATGCAAGTCTATATGCAACTGGCCCTATTCTTTCAAGCACTTCAAATGGCCCACAATATCTAGGTGATAGCTTGGCACAACTCCCAAGCTTCAAGGAACCCTTCCTTGGCCTCACTTTAAGATACACATGATCCCCAACACTGAATTCCGTATGGATCCTATGCTTATCTGCATAGCTTTTGTGTCTATCCTAGGCTACTTTTAAATTTTGTTGGATCTTTGCAACCTCTTGTTCCATTTCCTTAAGCAATTCTGGCCCAAGTACAATTCTGTTCACTGGATTGTCCCAAGTCACTGGTGTCCTACACCTTCTGCTGTACAAAGCCTCATATGGACTCATTCCCAATGATTCTTGCTGCCCATTATTATATGCAAACTCTACCAGGTGTAGATAATCCTCCCACTTGGATGGCTTGTCCATTACATACATGCGAAGCATGTCTTCAAGCACCTGATTTATTCTTTCTGTTTGCCCATCTGTTTGAGGATGGTACGCAGTACTAAAGTTCAACTGTGTACCCAAATCTGCAAAGAGACCTTTCCAAAAATTGGAAGTGAACTTGGTATCCCTGTCAGAAATTATTGCCTTAGGCAACCCATGTAATCTGAAAATTTCCTTCATGAAAATATTTTCAATGGCATCGGCTTTATGTGTGGACTTAACCGGTATGAAATGTGTTTCCTTTGTTAACTTGTCCACCACAACCATGATGGAATCATGTTGTCTCATAGTCATTGGCAATCCTGTAATAAAATCCATGGAAATTATTTCCCATTTCCATTTTGGAATTGGCACTGGGTGCAATAAACCTGCGGGGTGTTGGTGTTCAACCTTCACCTGCTGACATTTCATGCACTTAGAAATGTATTCAGCAACATCCTTCTTCATCCCTGGATAGAAATAATATTTTCTTGCTGTAGCAATTGTTTTCTGATATCTTGGGTGACCAGAGTATGGAGCTTTATGGATTTCATCCATAACAATCCTCCTCAAATCTGCCACATTGGGAATATAGACTCTATTTTTATAAGTAAGAAGTTTGTCTCCTTCCAAATGATAGCCTTCATACATCTTTTCAAGGTTTTGCTGCTGCAATTTGCCCTTTATCTGCTCATACACTTCATCCTCAACCATATGGTTAACAATCTGCTGCCTCAAATCTGGTTGGCAAGTACTAAGTGCTGCCACATGCATTTCATGTACCTTCCTGCTGAGTGCATCAGCCACCTTGTTTTCTTTCTCTTTTATGTGTTTGATTTCAAAATCAAATTCACACAAAAATTCCAACCATCTACCTTGCCTAGCATTTAAAGTTGGCTGATCAAACAAGTATTTTAGACCACAAGGGTCTGTCCTTAGCTCAAATTTTCTTCCCATTAAGTAATGCCTCCACATCTTTAAAGCATGTACTATGGCTGCAAGTTCTATATCATGAGTAGCATAGTTCTTCTCATGCTCCTTCAACTTTCTTGACTCATAGCATATCACATGGTTGTCTTGCATAAGAACTCCTCCAAGTCCTTGATTGCATGCATCGGTACATACCACAAAGTCTTTTTCTGGGTTTGCAATTTTCAAAATTGGTGCACTTGTAAGAAGATTCTTCAACCATTGAAAACTTTCCTCACATCTTGGTGACCATTCAAACTTTATCCCCTTCTTTTGCAAAGAAGTGATCGGGTTTGCAACCTTGGAGAATCCTTCGATAAACCTCTTGTAGTAACCAGCAAGGCCCATAAAAGATCTCACATCAGTCACATTCCTTGGAGTTGGCCAATTCATAATGGCTTCAATCTTCTCAGGGTCTACAGATATTCCTTCGTCGGAGATGATGTGACCCAAGTAATGAATTCTATCTTTATAAAAGTCACATTTGCTCAAATTTGCATACAGCGTATGCTCCCTTAGTAATTGCATTGTCATTCTCAAATGTTCTTCATGCTCTTCTTCATTCTTAGAATAGATGAGAATGTCATCTAGGAATACAAGAACAAACTTGTCCAAATACTTGCTAAAAACATTATTCATGAGACACATGAATGTAGCTGGTGCATTTGTGAGACCGAATGGTACCACTACAAACTCATAGTGTCCATACCTCGTTCTAAAGGTTGTCTTATGAATATCTTCTTCTTTGATTCTTACCTGATGGTAACCAGACCTCAAGTCAATCTTTGAAAATACCTTTGCTCCTCTCATCTGGTCAAAAAGGTCATCAATTTGGGGCAATGGGTATTTGTTCTTCACAGTGACTTTTTTCAACTTCCTGTAGTCAATACATAACCTGAGTGTTCCATCTTTCTTTTTCACAAATAGAACAGCTGCTCCCCACGGGGACACACTTGGCCTAATATATTTCTTTTCCAACAACTCTTGCAATTGCATTTTCAATTCTAGCAATTCCGGGTTACTCATCCTTTAGGGTGTCTTAGACACTGGTGCCACTCCTGGCACAAGTTCAATTGTAAAGTCAATGTCTCTCTTTGGAGGGAGTCTTGGAATCTCATCAGGAAAAACATCCCTAAATTCTTGCAATACATGATACTCCTCCAATTTAAGAGTTTCATTCTCTGTTGCCTCTAAAATGTGGGCTGCATACAATTGACATCCCTTCCTACAGAACTTCTTCAGCTGCATGATTGTAATCTGTCTAACAGAAGTCACCTTTGGAATGCCTTTTACAACCCTCGGGTTCCCTTCTTCGTCCATGCATTCAAATGTCTTATTGTAGCAGTCAAGTTTAACCCTGTGTGCTTCTAACCAATCCATTCCAATGAGAATATCATAGGAACCCAGTGGTAAAATATTCAGATTTGCATAAGTGAATAGTCCATCCATCTCCAATGGACATTTCTCTACAATTTCAGTAACTTTTCTCTTGGTTCCAGTGGTTAGTTGAACTAACCATGATTTACTATGCTTTAATTTCTTAAAAGCACAAATCTCAACAATTCTAGGAGTGACATAACTGTGAGTAGATCCAGGATCAATCAAAATAGAAACAGATTGCTTAGTAATCTTACCTTCAACTTCAACCACTGTTGATTGATGATCTGTCTGGCAGTCTTCTACTGTTGCATAGATTCTAGGGATTTTCCTTGCCACTTGACCCACAGTTTCAGCTCCTTGGATGTTGTGAACTTGATTTGGATTCCCATTCTGATGTGGACAGTTCCTAAGCATGTGCTCCCCTCCACAACCCCAACACTAAAGTGGTTCTCTTAGCTCCTTTGGATCTCTTGGCTTGTCTCCCATCATCCTAGTTGGATTAGTCACAACCTGTGATGGCTGCCTTTGCTGATTCCGGAATTGAGGAGGCTTGAACCCCTTCTTCCTTTGATCAAACTTTTCATTTTTCTTATCCTTCCATGCCTTATGGAATTCTAGTTTGCTTCTATTTTGATCAAAGCAATACTTGGCCTTTCTTATGGCCTCCTCTAGAGTTTGAGGTTCATCAAACTCAATTCTATCTTTATACGACTAGGGCAGTCCACTCAGGAAACGCTAAATCTTCACCTTATCATCTCGAATATACCGGACATACCTCAGCAGCTCCAAGATCTTGTTTGCATATTCTTCCATGGTCAATTGTCCCAATCTCAGCTCATGGAACTCTTTGATCTTATCATCATAGTACCTATCAGAGAGGTACTTGCGCTTGAAGTATTTCTTGAACTGCTTCCACACAATCTTCCTTTCATTGATCTTCTTCACTTGCCTGACGTGTTCCCACCATATAGATGCTCTTCCATTCAAGTTGAAGATGGCTACCCTTGCCTTCATATTTCCCGAGTAGTCTTGGACTTGGAAATACTTTCTAATCCCAAGAAGCCAAGCTTCAGCTTCTTGACCAGACTTTATCTCTCCATCAAATGTAGGAGGTTTCACCTTCTTAAATTCCCCATCTGAATTGTTCTTGTAGTGCTTCTTCCTCTTACTCCTGCAAGATGAAGAGCTTGAACCCTCAATGGATTCTTTAGAGTCAGATGATTCATTAGAAGAGATTTCTGGAGTATATGTTCTGTCTGTAGAAACTCTTCTTGAGCTACTGGCCCTCTTATGGGAATTCCTTCTAGAACTACTCCCACCCCTTTCTGGATTTGATGTCTGATGCCCAAAGTTTATTTTCCTTTGGATGTCTGTCAAAATCTACAGCATGGCTGCATTCAACTGATTTTGTTCTTCTTGAGCTTTAATCATCCTTTCATTGTCTTCTCTACAGCTTTGCAACTCCACCCTTAGGCTTCTCATGGTGGCTGCAATACCTGGAGGAGTCTCTTGATTTCTTCTCCCATTAGATTCTGTTTCAGCATTTTCAACATGTATGTTCTCTCCCATGGCATCTGTCTCAGGTTCATAGGGATCCTGTGCATCATCCATGATGTTGATTTTCTTGGCCCAACCAAGATCCAAAACTTTCCAACTGTACTATCTAGAGTGTTGCCCTGATGTAACTGTGATTCTGCAAAATGTGTTCATCAACACAATTGTTAGCTGCATTATATTATCAGAAATTCATAAATTATTTTCATGCACGTGGGAAAATATTATATTGACAATTTGTCAAATCATAGAATTTTCTCACAATCAACGACATATGAGGGGGACGACGGGGGTCAAGGGGGCTTGCCCCCTTGTGGCCGCCACTGCAGGGCGAGTCGAGGGCAATGCCCTTGTTTTTTTTATTTTTGTAAATCTTTCCATTTCACGCAATATGGTGCACAAGTTCTATGGCATTTTTCAACTTTCGGCGCCTGAAAAATTTCCCTAAAAAATGGCTGAAATTCCTTGTTTCGAAGCAACTCAGCGAGTTCTTCCGACCTGTTTCGGGCCAAATCGCCGAGTTCTTCCGGTCGAAGACTCATTTTTTCCTTCCGATCCGTTGCGGACCAACTTGCCGAGTTCTTCCGTCGTTGCAGGGCGACTTGCCGAGTTCTTCCGAAATTTTCTCTTGGACGCCGAAAAATACTTAGAAAAACCTTCCGCCGTTTTGGACCATCTTGCTGAGTTCTCCCGCTGTTTCGGAACAACTCGCCAAGTTCTCCCACTGTTTCGGAGAAACTCACCGAGTTCTCCCACTATTTCAGAGCAACTCGCCAAGTTCTTCTGAAATTTCTCTTTGACGCCGAACATTTAGAAAATTTTCACTATTTCGGGTCAACTCGGCGAGTTCTTCCTCCATTGTGGACCAACTTGTGGATTTCTCTGAAAATGTCCTTTCGACACCGAACACTTAGAAAAAATTTCCGCTGTTTCGAGCCAACTTGGTGAGTTCTTCCGTCGTTGCGGACCAACTCACGGAGTTCTTCCGAAAATGTCCTTTCGACGCCAAACACTTAGAAAAAATTTCCGCTGTTTCGGGCCAACTTGGTGAGTTCTTCCACTGTTGCGGACCAACTCACTGAATCCTTCTGAAACTTTCCTCTCAATGCCGAAAACTTAGAAAAAAATTTCTGTTTTGGGCCAACTCGGCGAGTTCTTCCGCCGTTGCGGACCAACTTGCCGAATCCTTCCGAAACTTTCCTTTCGACGCCGAACACTTAGAAAAATTTTGTCGTTTCGGGCCAACTCGGCGAGTTCTTCCACTGTTACGGACCAAATCGCTGAATCCTTCCGCAATTTCGGGCCAAGTCATGGAGTTCTTCCGCAATTTCGGGCCAACTCGTGGAGTTCTTCCTCAATTTCGGGCCAACTCATGGAGTTCTTCCAAAATTTCCCTTTGACGCTGAAAAACACTTAGAAAGTTTTTCCGCTGTTTCAGGTCAACTTGGCGAGTTCTACCGCCGTTGCGGTGAAGACTTCCGAGTTCTTCCCGAAACAAACTTTAAACAAAAATTTTCAAAAACTCTTAGGAAAATTTGAAATCTTTCCTTCTTTCAGTGATGACTGCTGCCCAGCAGGAGGTAACCTTACCTTTGCAAACTATCCAACTTGGCCAGTTTAGGCCTGATGCTGAGACCTATGGTGATCAGGAAGGGACCTTCCCATGTGACTGTAATCGGATTTCGCCCATAGAGATCCAATGCTGCAACCAACAACTCTGATACCATTCTGTCACGTGCCCTCCCATCATACCAGTGCGATGGAGAGGATTGTGATGCTAAAACCGGGTATCTAGCCCCATGAACTTATTAAATAAGCATTCACATAATATAAAAGACATATGGAAATGTATAATTATAAGAAAACACAATGGAAGTAATTTCGATTACACATCCATCATACATTCAAGATATTCCTCAAATAAATAATTGCAAAGTTAACACAAGAGAATACTTATCTTATAACAAAGTAGTCGCAAGCAACTGGCTATGCAACTGCAATGTTCCACCCAACCATAGGCTAGTTGTGATCATCAATATCTCAACACACTGCCACCCCCGAGCTACACATGATCTCTACAAGGAATCAGGGAACAACAGACTCACACATAGCGCAAAGATACACCAAATCAGCCAAGCCAAGCTACAGTTGGGTTTATCACGCTGTTAGGCAATGGAAGGAAGAATTGCTAAGCTAGTGGGATCATCCATAGAGATATGGGCCCCCTCTACAAGATCTATCTAGCTTGGTCTCCACAATACCTACACACCTGGCACAAGGAAGTATTCCCTTCACTAATACACAGTTCCTCAGGCCATACCTTCAATTCTAGTGTTCTTCAAGGTGTGCATAGAAGAGCAACCAGCCCTTTTAATACTCTTGAGAGGTTACCTCCTCACTAGGTTTATCAAGCCAATTCTGGTCCACTTCCACTCCTAATTCTTGCTCATAATTTCCAACCAACAGAGAGATGCACCCTACAACAAAACACAAGTGCTGAAAATCATGGGCAACCAAAATGAACTGGTAGATGGGGAATAAACCCTGGGGGAGCAAATTCATTTTCAGAAAACGTTTTTCTGCATTTCAGGGGAAAAAACGACCTCTATAAACCCCCAAAACGTGACTCCCTTTCTCCCAAGCACTGTGCAACACAAAAACGAGCTCCCAGCTCTGGAAAAATTCTGGAAATTGGTGAAAAACGTGATGGGGAAAGCCCAGCTAGCTCAGACTGCGTGAGAGAGGAAAGACTATGGGTTCAGAATGGCTTTGGGCACCATTTCGTGGGTGTTTTCTTTCCCCAGAAGCAAAAGTATGTTTTTCCAGGTTGATGGCTTGCCCATGCACGAAATTGGATGCCATGCCGCTTCATTCCCAAGGCATTAACTGCCTCAACCAATTTCTGGAAGAATTAAATGATTGGGTACATAAGTCAGAATGGGTAGTTGAGGGTTTATTCATTGACATCTGGATTAACACCATTGTCTCAAGGGTTTGAATAATTTCTCTCCCTATTCCTTGTAGAATCATGCCCCCATCTCTTTGTTGCATTGCATAGCTAGTTGTGGGTTTTTCATTAAAATTCGTATTTACATGATGTCTTAATTTACATTGTGCCTATCTAGCACAAGAAACACATGCATCTATTTTTAATTGTCGATACATAAAACGCTAAATCAATGGTGGGGCCTTGGCCTTGAGCTCCTCACCATGATTAAATAACAATATTTACATCATTTACGATTTAATGCGAAGGGGGTCAAAATGGGGGCGTGACACATTCTCAGAAGTTATCAGCCCCTTCAAGATTATCCTCAAGCTTGGTGTGGTGAGAAATTCAAATGAAATAGAAAATATTTAGGTCTTACCTCTTGATTTGCAGAAATCTGGATCTGGAGCTGGATTAGGGTTTGTCAGAGAAACCCTAAAAATTCAAACTTTGAATTTCAAACTTCTGAAAAGATAGAAAGATGCGCCTTGATGAGCTGATCAAGCTGGTATACTCAGAATTTGAAAACTACAAAGTTTCACCCCTCAAATTTGCTTTTCAAACTTATGGATTCACTAGGGAGGACCTTGAATTAGGGTTTCATTTTCTTGGAGCTTCATCCATCCATAAATTTCGATCTGGATATCTAAACTTCGATTTTTCAGAGCAGCTTCCAGCCATGGTCTTAGATTTCATAAATTCCAACTTTTGCAGTAGCCCTAATTTTCGGCTTCCCTAGACAAGACCACAAACTAGGGTTTGATTTTCCCGGATCTTCACCCAACCAAAAATTTCGATCCAAAACTCTAAACTTCGATTTTTCCAAGGAGCTTCCAGCCATGGTCTCAGATTTCAGAAATTCCTATTTTTGTGGAAACCCTAAGTTTTAGGGCCAAAAATGAAAGTGCCCAGAATTGAATTCTGATTGGACAGAAATATGCACCTTGCTGAGGAGAGTCAATCTACCCTACTGCCTTTCCAAAATTTATGGAGAGAAACCCAAAAAAAATAATCCCTAGCTTCCGCAAGTGCACAATGTCTTCTTCTCAGGTTAGCTCTAATTCCATGTTAATTTTTTAGCATTAATTCAACATACTCTAGGATCTTTACTGAGAGAATAACATGTACAACATATCAATCATATCAATCACAAGAAGCAATCACATGAGACAATAGACACACATAGTTTCCTTGGGGAAAACCAAGAAGGTGAAAACCCCAATAACTTCCTCAGAGATAGATAGAGTAATGATGCAAAACCCAAGCATAAGAGATAGTCTCCTAGCAGCAGCTTCTCCTCCTCCACTAGTGTGCCACTCTCTAATGAGTGTATAAGTGAGAAAGTGAATGATCAAATAGAGTGCCTCCCGCACTCTATTTATACTTGACTTGACTTGCCTAATAACCTTTACTAGGTCAACCTTAACTTAACCACATAACATAATGCTGACAGAGCCGACCCCTAATAGGGTGGTCTAGTAACCCTTTTACCCACATGACTCATACAGGGCCGAACCCATCAAGGGGTCTAATAACCCATTAAGTATAAGTTACGACACTTACAATATAAATGACGACACTTCCGTATAGAGGAATAATAACATCTCTATAGGAATACAAACACTTCCGTATAGAGGAATAATAACATCTCTATAGGAATACCATATACATAGGTGAAATACATTCCAAAGTTACAATTACATCAACATTTTTCTTTCTCACTCCTTCCATCCAATATTCTCCATAATGTTTCAGTCACATTCTTTCCGATATGCATTGTATCAAACATATGTGCAATTTGTAGGTACTCATAATAGGGAAACCTACTAAATTGTCTAGGATAACTTTTCATTCCTCGTGGAATCCCATTAATGCCTTCATAATCACATGAACGACCATCATGAATCGTAGTTTATAAATAAATTACAGAAATCAATGTCAATTATAGCAAACAACACACAATAAAAAAATACATAAAATTTCATATATGATGATTCATACGTACCTTGTTGATTTCTATTATATTGCAACTTCCATAGGTGAGGTGTCATTCTCTGCAGTTTTAACGCAGTCTCTTTCTTTCCATTGAATAGATCTTTTTCGGTAGTTTGATACCTGTGATTCTTAGAGAGGAAGTGCCTATACTCATCAAACACCTCCTTTCCTAAGCTTTTTGAATGACGAGATTTGATCTTAGGACCACAAACTGGACATGCAAATTTCCCCTTTGTCTGAAGACCTACATAAAGAGATGGAATATCTATGTCAATTATAATTATATACAAAATGAATGGACTATTTAGAAAAACATGCGTGTGTAGTATATTAACTAGTTCATAAAATTAAATGCAAATAAAGTGGAACTTATAATTACAAAACGCAAAAATGGGTTAACCCTGGGGCATCATGTATTGTCCATACAAGCATTGCATGGAATTGAAATTTCCTTTGTTGTATTGGTCTAGCTACGTCATACATAGTGATGCCATTCCATAACATTAGTAGCTCGTCAATAAGAGGTTCGATATATACATTCATATCTTTGACTTGGTACTTACCTGATTGATTTGAACATATAAAAAATATAATTATGAGACGTACCATTTAAATATATAAACCATATTGCACAAGAGAAAAACAATAAATATATATATGACATTGTGCAACAAAATACGACAAGTGAGATGCCACTACATTAAAAGAAAAAGCTATAGACACAATATACCTGGAACAATCATCGACAACATTATGTGCTCCCTCTTTATTGACAACCATGGAGGAATGTTATTGTTGATAACAAAAATAGGACACACTGAGTAAATGGATCTCATCTATGCAAATGGATTGACATCATCTGTTGCCAAAGAAATCCTAAGATTACGAGGTTCTTCTTTAAAGTGAGGCCATTTTTCCTCCATATCTCTAAATGCAGACCCAACTGCAGGCATTCGAATAATGTCGTCTTGAATTATGTTCCGTGCATGGTAATCCATAAACTGCGCTATGTTTTTGCACCTGAACATGTTGAGATATTGTAACTTCTAAGAATATTATATTTGTACTTTATTATTCCGGAGATGTTCCATTCCTCCGTAGAAATCTTATTGTATATTCGGAGATGTTTATTCCTCCATCGGAATGTGGTAAATTGGGTTATTAGACTTCCCTAGTGGGGTTGGCCCAGAGTCAGTTGTATGGGGTGTTTAAGTCCCCTAACGGGGTCGGCCCAATCAGCATTATGTTGAGTGGTTAAGTTGGGGCCGACCTAGCTAAGGTTAAAAGACAAGTCGGAGTAGTGTATAAATACAGGAGGTGTGTTCCTCATTTAACACACTCACACACTCACTTGTGAAACTCGTATAGGAGAAGGAGAGATATGTAAAGGAGGAGAAGGAGCTCATGTTTGGGGATTACATCTTTGTATTTGTTGGTCATCTATATTGGGGAAGCTTTGATGGGTTTTCTACCCCATGAGGGTTTCCCAGGATAAATTGTGTCTCTTGTGTTTATGTTGTGCTTGTTGTTCTTTCAGTGATACTGTATATGCTATTGTTGTGAAATTGAATGTAATACTGATGTTATCTATCTTATCATATTGAATCTTAACATGGCATTAGAGATAGCCTGAAGGAAGGCAATGTATGGCACTTACGACACTTGTCTCACTTGCGACAATTTGAAAGTTAGGGTTTTCTATAGAAAAACCTAGTCATCGTGGAACTTTCACTATAAATCCATTTTGGAGAAGGTTCGGGATCTGAAACTTTTATAGCACGAATATAACATCCCCCTATACCTTGTGTCCGAAGATCAGCTTCATATTCATTGTACTTTGTGATTTATGATCCGTACAAGTTAGGGTTTCTTCCTCTTCCAGAATGCAGTCCTAAACAGGTGACCTGGGGAAAAAGGTCATATCTCGGGATAGGAAGCTCCAAATTAAATTCTGTAAAAAGTGGTACTTAGGGAACAGATTGTAGTTTGACAAGGCCACTTTTTAGATGCCAAAGTTGTAACAGTGACACATGGAAATCCGTACAAGTTTGCTATGCTGTTTCATCCCATAAACAGGTCATGCTGTGACACCTGGCATAAATCTCTCTCAGAAAATCCATTAAATATAAGAACTATGGGGTTGTAAATATGACAGGTCAGGCTATCATAGGCCAAATTTTTAGACCCTGCATATCCTAAATTTCAGAGATGCACCAGAAACAATATGGCACATCTAAAATGGCTCAACGAAGGAAATCTAAGAAGAGGAGTAAGACGTTCTCACTTAGGGTTTTTCAGTTTTTAGGTCTAGAAGGACCTGATACAATGTTGGAGACACCTGATATAAAATTGGAAGCTTTAATAATGTATTTGGAATCCATTCATCATAGATATTGATCCTCCATCAAAATGTTGTGGGAGGAAGGAGATTGAAAATTAGGGTTTCCTAGTAAGAAGAAACCCTAGCAAAGTTGGGAGACTCATAGGGAAGTATTAAAGGAGGTATAAATGGAACTGATATTTATCATCCTAGAATCATGAACCTATACAAGATGTTTTACAAGTAATCTACCTTGGATGGTTAGGTTTTTACCCCTATAGAGAAGACTACTCGTCAGGTATGACTTGAGAAGACACAGGTATGTTTTGAAATTTGATTCATGATTAAGTTCATAATATGCTTGTCTTCATGTTATTGAGGTTAGTACAATTATGATTGGTTGATAATGAATGCATGTGAGTGATAGAAGACATTCATTGATTAGGGTTATGACACTTATGATTGTACTAATGCACCCATGGTATTGTATGAGGATGATGTTGTCTACTAACAAGATATAGGTACATCAAGAAAGACAAATCAAGTTATATGACCATGATGAAATGAAGATAAAGACTCATCCATAGTCTTTGACCACATAGAAGCTCTACTTACGAGGTATGTATGACTTTGTTCTACTATGCTTAACTTATGAGATATGCAGGTTCTAGCACAAGGTCTCTAAATCATTGAAGAGAACAAAGAAGATATTGTTTGGGTATGTTAAGACATAACCAAGCATGATAATCCAAGTATGTTTTCCTATATCAAGCTAGAATCCTAGTTTGTTAGGATCTTAGGTAAGTATACCTATGTATTAAATAATCATGACCATACATACTTAAGATTATTTAGAATCATAATGTTTTTATAGTATTGAGATTATACTAATGAATGTATGATTATGTATTAGATCATGAGGATGACACTAGTGCACAGTTAAGCATGCATAGTGGTACAAAATAGGTATAAGTTCAAAGACATATAATGATGCTATCATAAAATAGAGATCAAGCGGGAGGCAACCACACAAACATAAAAGATAAGTATTTAAGTTGTTATTTGAATCTCTGAATAGTTAATGATATTGCTTGTAATAGTTGTATGCATATTGGTATTCCTAGAATATATCATGCATAGTGTAAGCATTCATATAGCATTGAACAATATACTACTAATATGCATATCATGGGTAAGTTGGAAAAACATTCCATTGTTGTTTATCTAGAATGAAACCTCTTTGCTGACATGCTGAGAGATGTGCACACTCTTGATAATATGTTCTGGTAGAGATGGAAGGCATCTAGATAGCCACTGTATGCATACATGATATGGAAAAGTGTTGTGCCAAAGTATTGGTCAAGATAGTTGCATAACTATGTGAATCATATCTGTATGCATAATAGGTTATCATGTCAACATGATTTGATGATTATGAAGTATTACTAATCATATAATTAACTTTGATTTGTAGAAAAGATCATGTGGTATGATCTACAAAAGAAGGATGATGAACACTGAACAAGTGATGGATGTTCAACAAGAAGACTTACAAATCAAACATACTATAGAAGGCTCGTGGCTAGAAGATTCTTTTAGATAGAGGAAGAGGATCATGACGAGATGTTTTGCTCCAAGTGACTAGATAAGACCATTCTCTTAATGGTGTAATTGAAGAAGAAGTATGAATCGAGAAACTCCCAGGATTCAATTGAAGAAAGCTCTGTACGGATACCCAGGATCGATAGTCATTTGATGAGCTTAATGATCACCATGGGTGATGCAGATTTCAACCTTTTCTAAAAGATTAAAGATGGTGTCTATATACAGATGGAATTCTTCTCTTAGATGGATGCAAGAAGGAACTCACCACAGATTTCGAATGATATTGAGGCTCATATCAGTAGAACCATCTGACGAGAGATGGCATGGATAGATATGCAGAAGATCACTCAATGCAGAGTATGAATGATGTTCAGTCATAGAATTGATAGCTTCTTGAAAAACTTGAGCTTTACCAAAAGTAAAGCTAATCCTAACCTTTAACTTAAGGTTATAGATAATGAACCTGTCATACTATTACTGTATGTGGATGATCTCTTTCTGACAGGGAATGAGAAATAGATCATGGAAAGAAAGAAGAAGCTAGCTACAGAATTTGAGATGAAAGATCTTGGATTGATGCATTACTTCCTAAGTCTGGAAGTATGGAAAGGCTCAGAAGGAATCTTTCTCAACCAGGGAAAGTATTTTATATGTTGGAATGCAAATCCATGGCCACTCCCATGGATTCCAACTTGACATTTTTAGCTGATGACTCATCGGAGTTAGTGGATGTGACTCTGTACAGACATATTATTGGGTCATTTATGTCTTTGATGAATACCAGGACAGATATATGTTTTGTTGTGAACACCTTGAGTTAGTATCTAGTGGAACATAGGTGTGTTCACCTGATAGGTGCAAAGCATGTGATGAGGTACCTAAAGGGTATGATAGACTTTGATCTATGTTATCTTGGAGATCATGACTTCAGATTGTATGGCTACACAGATGCTGATTGGGTAGGAAGTGTATCAGACATGAAGAGCACATCGGGCGAATGTTATTGTTTGGGATTTGCCATGATCTCGTGGTTTAGCAGGAAGCAATCTAGTGTGGATCTCAGCACAGCTGAAGCGGAGTATATAGCTGCTTGATTTGCTAGTTGTGAAACAATATGGCTTCGGAAATTGTTATCAGGATTGTTTGACTTGGAGATGGACCCCACTGTGATCTTGTGTGACAACCAGAGTTGTATCAAGATGACTGAGAATCCATTGTTCCATGATAAGTCAAAGCACATAGAAATCCGATATTTCCATATACGGGATATGGTGCAGAAAGGAGCTATAAAGCTTGAGTATGGGAGCACTGACAAGCAAAGTTGTTGATGTATTGACCAAACCTCTGTCTCAAGTAAAGTTTGAGTATTTCCGAGACAAGCCTTGTGTAGTTCAGAAGGGCCCTCCTCGAAAGGGGGAGTGATATGGTTGATGATGATATTTGGATACTGGTATCGATGTGGATACCTGTATCGATGATGAGATTTCCTATATCGATGGTAAGGTCGATGATGAGAATACCTGTATTGATGAGGATACTGTATCGATTATGAGGATACTGTATTGATGATGTGGATACTTGTATCGATGATGAGGATACTGTATTGATGGTGTGGATACTTGTATCAATGATGAGGATACATGTATTGATGATGTGGATACTTGTATCGATGATGAGGATACTTGTATTGATGATGTGGATATTTGTATCGATGATGAGGTTACATGTATCGATGATGAGGTTACTTGTTCTGACGATGAGGTCGATAATGAGGTTACCTGTCCCGACGATGAGGTCGATGATATCAACGGTAAGATTGATAAGTGGTCCCTAGTGGACGAGAGGGATTGTATCATCCCTGGACTTTAGTCCCTGAATTGATCCATAGACATTATATGTCTCCGAAAAGTGATCCTTAGACTTTGTCTAAGTAGATGTGATAGGACTGCATCGTCCCTGAACAGTTGGTTCAAAATGTATGTGATAGGACTGCATCATCCCTGAACGTTTGGTTCAAAATGTACGTGATAGGACTGCATCGTCCCTGAACATTTGGTTCAAAATGTAAGTGATAGGACTGCATCGTCCCTGAACGTTTGGTTCAAAATGTATGTGATAGGACTGCATCGTCCCTGAACGTTTGATTCAAAATGTACGTGATAGGACTGCATCGTCCCTAAACATTTGGTTCAAAATGTACGTGATAGGACTGCATCGTCCCTGAACCTTTGGTTCAAAATGTAAGTGATAGGATTAATTATCCTTAGACAGTAAATCCAGTAATTCTGAAAGGAAGGATAGTCTTAAAAGATTGTGCTAGGATTAATCATCCTTAGATAGTAAATCCAGTAATTCCGAAAGGAAGGATAGTCTTAAATGATTGTGATAGGATTAATCATCTTTAGACAGTAAATCCAGTAATTCCGAAAGGAAGGATAGTCTTAAATGATTGTGATAGGATTAATCATCCTTAGACAGTAAATCCGGTAATTCTGAAAGGAAGGATAGTCTTAAATGATTGTGATAGGATTATGTTGATGTATATGTAACTTCGGAATGTATATTACCCATGTGTATTGTATTCCTATAGAGATGTTATTATTCCTCTATACGGAAGTGTTTGTATTCATGTAGAGATGTTATTATTCCTCTATACGGAAGTGTCGTCATTTATATTGTAAGTGTCATAACTTATACTTGATGGGTTATTAGACCACCTTGATGGGGTCGGCCCTGTATGAGTCATGTGGGTAAATGGGTTATTAGACCACCGAGTGTGGGGTCAGCCAGGATTAAGTTAACCATGGGTTATTAGGCTAATCTAGACAAGTCGACCCCATTAGTTTATTGGGTAGGACAGGACAAGTATAAATAGAGATCAGGAGATCTCTATTTGATCACTCACTACTCACTTCTATCTCTCTCATAAAGTGGCGCGCTTGTGAGGAGGAGGATCATCTGCTAGGAGAAGACTATATCTTGTACTTTGGTTGTATCATTTCTCTATCTATCTCTGAGGAAGTTGCAGGGTTTTTCACCTTTTTGGTTTTCCCCGGTGAAACTCTGTGTCTCTTGTGTGCTTGCATTATTGTGTCCATGATTGATATGCTGTAGATATGATGTACATGTTATTCTCTCAGTTAAGATCTTAGATTAGATTGAAAATTATGAAAAACTAACATGGTATCAGATCTATCCTGAAAGAAGGCATGGTATGGCATGTATGACACTTGTTGCACTTGCGATGCTAGGGCTTGATATAGAAAAACCCAGTCATCGTAGCACTTTCGCTATAAATCCATTTTCGAGACGTTTTCAGATCTGAAAATTTTACAGGTCAAATATAAGATCCCCATGTACCTTGTGTCCAAAGGAAAACTTCTAATTCGTTGTAATTTGTGTTTTATGATCTGTACAATCTAGGGTTTTTGCCTCTTCCAGATCTGAGTCATAAACAGGTGACCTAGGAAAAAAGGTCATAACTTGGGCTAGGAAGCTCCAAATGAAATTTAGTAAAAATTAATAGGTAAGGAATAGACTATACTTTCACTGGCCGAAGGTTCAAAAGCTGAAAGTGAACCAGTGAAACGTGTCCCTCCGTACAAGTTCGCTCTCCTGGTTTATCCCATAAACAGGTCACGGTGCGACACTTGGCATAACACTCTCTCAGAGAATCCAATTGAGTTCAGACCTATGGGGTTGGAAATATGATAGGTTGGGATACCACTGGTAGAAGTTTCAGACCCTGTGGATTCGTAATTTCAGAGTTACACCAGAAACAATCAGGTGCATATTTATGTCAAAACATAATTGAATTTTGAGCACCTTCATTCATGGCTCCGGGAATTAGGGTTTTGGAGAAAGTTGGTAATTTTGTAATCAGAGACCACGTCTGAATACTACTCATCAAAATCAAAATTTAGAGACCAAGATCAAATTTTTTGGTTGGGTAGAAGGTCGGGCTTCATTAAACCCTAGTTCGGGACTTTGATCAAAAAAGTGGAAAATTAGAGATTCTGCAAAAGTTGGAATTTTTTAAGTCTGTGACCATGCCTGGAAGCTCCTCAGAAAAATCAAAGTTTAGAGCTTTGGATCGAACCCTTTTGGTTGGGAAGAAGGGTGGGCTTTATCAAACCCTAGTTCGGGATCCTGTCTAGAAGATCCAGAAGTTTCAAAGACAATTTTGAGGGGTGAAACTTTGCAGTTTTCAAATTCTGAGTATACCAGGTTGATCATCTCATCAAGGTGCATCTTTCTATCCTTTCAGAAGTTTGAAATTCAAAGTTTGAATTTTTAGGGTTTCCCTAACAAACCCCAATCCAGCTCCAGATCCAGTTTCTGCAAATCAAGTGGATTGGGTTAATCCTAGAAGAAAATGGATTGGTCACCTGCATAAGTGAAGAAGTTCCAGTTTCAGAGGGAGATAAGGCTAAAGCCTTACATAAGAATATTACAAGCAATCTCGACAGGTATGGCTTATCCAGGTACATCAAGAAATACAAATCATGTTCTAGTTCAAGAACATATGACCATGGTGACATGAAGACAAAGGTTCATCCATTGCCATGGATCACATAGAAGATCTACTTATGAGGTATGTATAACTTGGTTCTATAATGGTTAACCTATGAGATATGCAGGTTACTAGCACAAGTCACTTAAGAGAACAAGAAGACATCATGTGGGTATGTTAGACAATAACCAGCTAACATATTAATACAGGTATGTTTTTCCTATATCAGGTTAGAATCCTACCTTGTGTTAGAATCTCTTATATAAGTATACATGGCATGATTGATAATGATTATTCATTGAAGTTAGTAATCATGTGTTTAGGCATATTATGCTTCTTACTTTGATTGATGATATGAATAACCAGAAGAGTCCTATGATCAAATAAGAATATGCATGAGTAAGAGAAGTCTTCCCTGAAACCTTGAATGATAATGCTTATTATCTGTGTTTGAAATGATCATGACTATACATGTTTAAGATTATTTTGTTTTGATAGTATACTAATGAATGTATGATTATGTATGAGATCTCGAGGATAACACACTGATGATACTAGTATGTATTCATAATGATCAAGGATGGATATAAGTTCAAAGAAAGGTAATCCACGAAGCAAAGATCAAGAGGGAGCACACTCCAGTAGTTCCTGTAAGGAAGCAAATATTGAGGGAGTCCACCATACAACCAAACAAAGATAAGTATTTGAATTGACATTTTTGCATACTTCTTTGTTTAAATAATATTGCTCAATGATGTATATGCGTATGTTCCTAGACTTAGGGTGTGTATTATGCATATTAGAATAATTGCATTAATGAATAGTATACTACTAATATGCATGTGATGGGTAAGTGGCCTATGGAACTGTACAACATTCCATTGCTACTTATCTAGAATGAAACCTCTTTGCTGACATGTTGGGAGTAGTGCAAACTCTTAACAATGTTCTGGTAGAGATTGGAAGGCATCTAGAAAGCTACGGGATATGGATAAATGTTGTATTGAAGCATTGGCTAAAATAATTGCATGACTGTGTGACATATTTCTTTATGTGTAAGAACTTGTTCTGAAAACTATGAGATGTTTTCTAATCATGCAACTTAACTTGTTTTGTAGGATCGTATACCATCACCTACAAAAGAAGGACTACAACATTTGTTCAGCAACAAAGTTATCTATTGAAGATATTGAAGTTCCCAGGATCTGGGAAGAATGCCATGATCGAGGAGTACCAGTCGATCATGAAGATGTTTGGGATGAAGTCCCAAGACCTAAAGGGAAGTCTGTAATGACTTCCAAGTGGATCTAGAAGATCAAGCATGCTATAGATGGCAGCATAGAAAAATACAAAGCAAGTGATGAAGTGGAAGATACACCAGATGGATTTCAAGACAACCTTTTTGAAAGGTGTAGTTGAAAAGGAAGTGTATGTGGAGCAGCCAATTGGTTTTGAGACACATGACAGGAAGTCACATGTGTGCAGGTTGAAGAAAGCCTTGTATGGCTTGAAGCAAGCTCCTGGGACTTGGTATGGGAGGATAGATAGCTTTCTATCTAGTTTGGGCTTTACCAAGAGTAAAGTGGATTCCAACCTTTACTACAAGGTTGAGGAGGGCAATCCTATGATACTACTATTGTATGTGGATGACCTGTTTGTTACAAGTGATGATAGATTGATTTTCGATACCAAGAGGAAGCTTCCAGCTGAGTTCAAGATGAAGGACTTGGGGATGATGCACTATTTTCTAGGCATGGAGGTGTGGTAGAGTGCAGAGGGAATCTTCTTTGGACAAGGGAAGTATGAAGCAGAGATCCTGAAGAGGTTCGGGATGATGGACTGCAAGGCCATGGCCACACCTATGGCATCGAATCTGAATCTTCTGTGTGATGCTTCATATGATCCGGTTGATGTCACGGTGTATCGTCAGATGGTTGGGTCCTTGATGTACCTGATGAACACAAGACCAGATATTTGCTTTGCGGTGAACACATTGAGCCAGTTCCTAATAGATCCCAGAGGTATTCACTTGGTTGCTGTAAAGCATATTCTGAGGTACCTGAAGGGTACTATGGGCTCAAGTATGATGCGAATCAAAAGTTTAACCTAGAGGATTATGTTGATTCAGATTGGGCAGCAGTGCTAAAGATAGGAAGGGCATTTCTAGGTGCTGCTTCAGTATGGGATCAGGTGTGATCTCTTCGTTTAGCAGGAAGCAGTCCTGCGTAGCACTAAGTACAGCCAAAGTAGAGTATGTTGCAGCTTGTTCGGCTAGTTGTGAGGCAGTATCGTTGAGGAAGCTACTGTCTGAGTTATTTGATCTCCCGTTGGATGCTACTAGTATCTTTTATGATAACCAGAGTTGTGTGAAGCTATCTGAGAACTCGGTGCTCCATGACAGGTCGAAGCATATCGAGATCAAATATCACTATATCAGGGATATGGTGTAGAGAGGAGCAGTGAATCTCTTGTATGTTGCGACGGACGTGCAAATTGCAGATGTATTAACCAAGCCGTTGGCCAGAGTGCAGCTTGAGTACTTCAGAGAGAGGCTTGGTGCACTTCAGATTGAGGCTCCTTCCAAAGGGAAGTGATGAGTTCGGAAGATGCAGATGCACATGAGATTTTCTGACATGGTTGATATGTTCTCCCATGGTCGTGATGTAATTGCTGAGCCATTCTCACATGGTGGTAGATGTGTTCTACCATGGTGTAGATGTAAGGGTTGAAGCCATTTTTCACATGGTGGTAGATTTGTTCTCCCGTGGTGAAAAAGTAAGGGCTGGAGCCTTCCCTGAATGGTGGTAGATGTGTTCTCCCATGTCAGTGGTGTAAGTGCTAGATGATGTGCATCTGGGTTGTGCTTCATGGATGATGAGATGATCTAAAGAGGATGATGCTATGATGATCAGGAGGATCATGTGTGATGAGCATCAGGACAATGCTCCAGTTACTACCTTGGATATGATCAGTTGGATCACGTATGTTGATATGTATCAGGTGGATACATTATATGATCAAGTGGATCATGTGTTTGTTATGTATCAGGTAGATACATTGTATGATCAGGTAGATCATGTATGTTGATATGTATTAGGTATGATCAGGTGGATCATGTATTTGTATATGTATCAGGTGGATACATTGTATGATCAGGTAGATCATGTATGATGATACGTATCAGGAAGATACTGTGTATGCATTAGGTGGATGCATTGTATGATCAGGATGATCATGGATGATGAGCTTTAGGATATTTCTCTAGATGAAATGCATCAGGACGATGCAATGATGATGCTCAGGATGATCATGTACATCAGGATGATGTATGGTGAGTATCAGGTTGATACTCTATGGCCGTGGAACAAGTTGTGCAGATAAGCATATAATCCTGGCCGTGGAACAAGTTGTGCAGATAAGCATATAATCTTTCGAGGTTTGCAGGTAGTCTTTCGAGGTTTTTCCTATGGCATGTAATACTGGCCCTGGGATATCTGGCAAATGCTCTTTCGAGGTTTTCCTTTGGGAGGAAGTATAATCCTAGCCCTGGGAGATTTGCAAATACTCTTTTGAGGTTTTTCCTATGGCATGTAATCCTAGCCTTGGTATATCTGATAGATGCTCTTTCGAGGTTTTGTCCTATGGCATGTAATCCTAGCCCTGGGAGATCCGATAAGTTGAGCTGTGTGCTCATAATCAGTCCTGGGATGCTTTTTCGAGGTTTTTCCATGACCACATATAATACTAGCCTTGGGAGATCCTATAGGTTGGAGTTGTGTGTTTGTAATAGCCTGGGATGCTCTTTCGAGGTTTTGTGGTGACCACATGTAATACTAGCCCTAGGAGATCCTATAGGTCAGAGCTGTGTGCCCCTAATAGCCTGGGATGCTCTTTCGAGGTTTTGTGGTGGGGTCACATATAATACAGCCCTGGGAGATCCTACAGGTAGAGCTGTGTGCTCGTAACAGCCTGGGATGCTCTTTCGAGTTTTTGTGATGCACAAAATAAGTCCTGAGGATTTCATAGTATGGCCAATGATGATGAAGACCTACAGGTGGTGGGCCTACATCCAATTTGAAAAAGGACTGGCTCTGTAGAAATTCCTATGACGAGTAGATTCAGAGATTGATTTAGATAGCAGTATCCATGACGATGACAATGATTCGAGGAGGATGATTCGTTGATGACGATCCAGAGAAGAAGACTTGTGCTAGCAGATCTGTGTCGAGAAATACCTTCCTAGTTAAGAGGGAGTGTTGATGTATATGTAACTTTGGAATGTATTTTACCCATGTGTATTGTATTCCTATAGAGATGTTATTATTCCTCTATACGGAAGTGTTTGTATTCCTATAGCGATGTTATTATTCCTCTATATGGAAGTGTTGTCATTTATATTGTAAGTGTCATAACTTATACTTGATGGGTTATTAGACCACCTTGATGGGGTCGGCCCTGTATGAGTCATGTGGGTAAATGGGTTATTAGACCACTGAGTGTGGGGTCGGCTGGGATTAAGTTAACCATGGGTTATTAGGCTAATCTAGACAAGTCGGCCCCATTAGTTTATTGGGCAGGACAGGACAAGTATAAATAGAGATAGGGATATCTCTATTTGATCACTCACTACTCACTTCTATCTCTCTCAGAAAGTGGCGCACTTGTGAGGAGGAGTATCATATGCTAGGAGAAGACTATCTCTTGTACTTTGGTTGTATAATTGCTCTATCTATCTCTGAGGAAGTTGCGGGGTTTTTCACCTTCTTGGTTTTCCTCGGTGAAACTCTGTGTCTCTTGTGTGCTTGCATTATTGTGTCCTTGATTGATATGTTGTAGATATGCTGTACATGTTATTCTCTCAGTTAAGATCTTAGATCACATCTAAAATTCTAAAAAACTAACAGATTAATCATCCTTAGACAGTATTTACAGTAATTCCAAAAGGAAAGATAGTCTTAAATGATTGGGATAGGAGTAATAATCCTTAGACAGTAAATCTAGTAATTCCGAAATGAAGGATATTCTTAAATCATTGTGATGAAATTGACATGATCCCGTTATTCCTGTAGGAAGGATCATGTGTGTTATAGATGATGATACTGTTGATCGAGATGATCCAAATGATGATACTGCTGATCGAGATAATCCAGATGATGATATTGTTGATCGAGATGATCCAAATGATGATGTTGATCGAGATGATCCAGATGATGATACTGTTGATCGAGATGATCCAGATGATGATGTTGATCGAGATGATCCAAATGATGATTTTGATCGAGATGATCCAGATGATGATGTTGATCGAGATGATCCAGATGATGATGTTGATCGAGATGATCCAGATGATGATACTATTGATCGAGATGATCCAGATGATGATACTATTGATCGAGATGATCCAGATGATGATACTATTGATCGAGATGATCCAGATGATGATGTTCATCGAGATGATCCTGATAATGATGTTTTCGATCGAGAAGATCCAGATGATATTGTTGTAGTTGTTCGGATGCTGCAGAAGATGAAGACTCAATACTGAAGATGTTCCAGTACCGAAGATTTGAAGATGTTCCAATAACTGGTTGAGTTACTGATGATGTTAAAGAAAGCTTCCAATGATTTATAGATGTATCATGTATCATGTAGTTGATGAATCCTTGCTCCTGCAGATTTTGTTATAATATCCTTCTCGTTAAAGGGGAGTGTTGAGATATTGTAACTTATAAGAATATTATATTTGTACTTTATTATTTCGGAGATGTTCCATTCCTCCGTAGAGATCGTATTATATATCCAGAGATGTTTATTCCTCCATCGGAATGTGGTAACTTGGGTTATTAGACTTCCCTAGTGGGGTTGGTCCAGAGTTAGTTGTATGGGGTGTTTAAGTCCCCTAATGGGGTTGGCCCAATTAGCATTATGTTGAGTGGTTAAGTTGGGGCCAACCTAGCTAAGGTTAAAAGACAAGTCAGAGTAGTGTATAAATAGAGGAGGTGTGTTCCTCATTTAACACACTCACTTGTGAAACTCGAATAGGAGAAGGAGAGATCTGCAAAGGAGGAGAAGGAGCTCATGTTTGGGGATTACATATTTGTAATTGTTGGTCATCTATATTGAGGAAGCTTTGCTAGGTTTTCTACCCCATGAGGGTTTCCCAGGATAAATTGTGTCTCTTGTGTTTATGTTGTGCTTGTTGTTCTTTCAGTGATCCTGCATTTGCTATTGTTGTGAAATTGAATGTAATACTAATGTTATCTATCTTAGCATATTGAATCTTAACATAACAGTTGTTGCAAACATGGAATAATGGGAATATAATGAAGAACCTTGCGAGGAACTTGATTTGTTCGATATCTACTGATATGACATTCCAGACATTCTGTTGCAAATTCACATTGATTATAATATATAACATGGTCATCGAGGCATGCATGAATTGCTTCATACTACATTCCAATTTCTTTCATGATGGCAGATAAATCTCGATATGTGTGATGTAAAATATCTGACGGTGGTAACAAAAATTCAACTATCATGCTACAAAAAATTAAAATTAAAATCTAGTTAATATAATATAGAAATAATATTAATGAAACACATTTCATCTATATTAATTTGACTTATGAATTAACAATAAAATTATTAGATGAACGGTGATAAATTTTAGCATGAACATATATATTATGTGATGAAATATATTACATACCCTAACATCCATGTGACTGATATGTTTGAAAGACCATTCATAACCTTCAAGTTCGTTATCAACAATATAGCAGAGAGAAGATTTGTGTTGGAGCCCTCATAAAGGGGTTCGTATGCCTTCTCAAGAAGAGGTAAATCATGAATATCATCAAAATGATCATCATTTTCATGGTCATCATCATCACCATCCATTCTAACATTAAATGAATCATGGATCAAAGTATTTTTACCATCATCTTCAACTATGTTATCAGTATGATCATCTTCTTCAATATGATCATTAACTTGTTCTCCATTATTCATAGCTCCATGTTCCTCTGGTACTTGTTCTGAAAGCACTTCCTCCGGATGATATGCAGTAGGATGTCTTTCCTTTATAATTACATGAAACCATAAATAGATAAAATTTAATATAAGAAATATTAAAATAATACATACATGTACATAAGCAATAAAAAAAACATATCTAATACAAAACTTACAAATGGACGATATTCGTGTCCATGTTCCCTACAATGTTTTATTGCTGTTGTGATATGTATTCTTCTCCTCTTAAATCCCCTGCATTGATTACATGGACAATAACATTTACCATCACCCTTTCTTTTCAATCCATCCCACAATCTAGCAAGCAATTATTTTGTTTGTCTGGATCAGGAATATTGCTATTTGACATTTTCTCGTAAAGAGATTGAATGAAGATTATCGATCTTAGAAAATCAAGCTCCACACTTCGCTCCCTTTAATCACAAAAAAAATAGAAATAGTGACGTATTCTTTTACGAAAAATAGTCTGCCAAATAAAAAAACTTCCGCAAATTGTCACTTGTATAGCAAACATGTCGGAATGTTTCGAAATTTATAGATTTTAAAATATAAACGGTCGTCGGATATCCGACGAATTAAGAATAGTTATCGTTGGAGAATATATGTCAGATACCTGACATTCACGAGCATAATATGACATTGGATATCTGACATCCTCGGGCATAATATATGGTCGGATATCCGACATCCTTGGGCATAATATTATGTCGGATAGCCTCACTATTAACACAAATACATATTTAATCTGTAGACTAAATGAAACCAAGCTAAAACCTACCCTGCTATGCTCTAACTGTGCCTGCCTTTCCTTTCCAAGTGAAAGTGGGGAGCCACAGATAGGGATAACATTTAACAAACAAATCCAAACCAACAGAATGTGGAAAAAGTAAAAAAAAATGGAAACTCTACCAAACAACATTGGGAATCGGACTCAGATCATCCCCAAAGAAATAAGATTTAATTGTTATCATAATATGATTCCGACAGTGAGTGTACACTAGTCTCATAATATCTGTGCCTCCAATATACAATCCGTTTTTATGCTTCAAATATCCTGTCACTATTTCCATCTGACGGCCGACCCTCTTTTTTAACTTTAATTCCCATGAAACTTATAAAATACTTTCCAATTTCCATGATCTAAAATTAGTATGCAGTACGATCTTACAAAGCCATTACAAAACAGAATACAGAAACGAAATGAATGTCAATGATGTTATCGCATTATCTCAAACCTGAGCATCCAACATCCAGGCAACATAACCAAATATTATCTTAATCACAATTCATCACAGAAAACTCATCAACGTGTATGCATCCAAATGGTCATAAGTGTGTACAACAATTTCATAATGTTTGTGCCTCCAAACGGTCACAATCAAAACATCTACTTCGATAGCAAACTCATCAACGTGTGCACATCCAATCAGTCATAAGTGTGTACAACAATTTCATCATCTCTGTTCCTCCAAACGGTCACAATCACAATGTCTCTTTCGATCAGTTTCGACTCTCGAGTCCCTACATAGCTTGTCACTATTTTGGATGAAGATTTTCCTTCCTTCATTTTAATACTATGCAATTTACAAGTAGTTGCTAAGTGCTAAGTTTCCATAGTTATAAACAACCATGCAACATTTTTTCAACATAAATGGACTATATTTCTCTTGTTCAATTGTGCTTACATAGAGTCCTGTAAGCAAACACAACGCGCTTTCACATGTCAGGCAAATATCATTGTCCTCGAGCATAAACTTTACGTTAATATGTTTAACTTTATGTTAATAGTGTAGCTTTCAACAAGGAAGAGTTGCGCTGGTTATGCATGTAATAGCACTTAGAATAGCCGAAGTGAGAGAAAAAGTTAGAAACAAACTGGTTTCAAGCTCAGTTGCTATCATATATTTGTTTGTAGTTGCTCAGATTCAACTGCCATATTGCCTTAACCCTTGTATTCTGGGTCTTGAATTTGGACAACCAACATTATGGTCTTTGGTAAATGAGCATTGAAATATTTTCGTTATGTTCCTACAAAGTTAATGCCATCCAAATGATATTTGTGTTGGCAGGGTTTTAGTACGTTCTTGGAAAGTGCATTAGATAAAACAATATTTGCAAAATATTTTATATATATATATTTTGATATTTTCAAAAGAAACCATTGGAGAATACCTATCAGATATCCGACAGCCACAAGCATAATAGAATGTCGTAAATCCGACAGCCACGAGCATAATATCATGTCGCATATCCGACATCCTCGGGCATAATATATAAGGTTGGATATCCGACATCCACGGGAATAATATTATGTCGGATAGCCGAGGACACTGGTCACTATTCGACAGACATCGTCGGATATCAGAGGGCCGTCGAATATCCGACAGAACATTCTATCAATTTTTAAAAAAATCATCAAATTTCGTAATTTTGAAGGTGCAATCTGACGACACAGTCCTTTTCGTCATATTTTCTCGTCGGATTTTCGGTTCAAATTCTGTATTGTGATATGTACCAAAAATTTATAATCACGCGCATGGTGTAGTGTGCAACCACGCATTGGCAAGCAAATTTAAAAGTTTAAAACCAAGTCTTATATGTCGTATTCACCGTTCTAGAATAGATTGTAAACTTTGGGTATGAAATTTGAATCGCGATGTTATTTATAATATATATAAATGGAAGTTTAGATTTAATAAATTGAATTTTTTTTTGTTTTTCATGTCTTTGCTAGTCGAATGGCTCCTGACCATATTGCATCCGTATTATGCCAAATTTTAGTCGATTTTGAATTCCTTTCGAATTTCCTTACAGGAAAGTCCAATATGACCAAATTATGCTATTATGGTATTTTTAATAATAATCTATATAAATCATAAAAGAATATGAAGAAAAAATATTTTAATGGATAGCTAAAAGTGTTTCCATACATAAATATACACTACTTCTAGTGATCAATGTGTGAGCAACGTTGATTGAATATTTTAGGGTTTAGGGTTTTTCATAATCCTTGAAATAAAGAGTCTCGGGGTAGATATATGGAGTTGAGACTAAAAGGATCACTTTTCCAAACAAGGCAAGCACAAAGGGCTCTTGCTTGGGCATAGAACATAATGTTAAAGAAAATGAGTAAATCCAATTTATGTCAAACTCATAACACATTGGAACATTCATGGGAAAATCGTGTTGAGAACCTGAGGAACCAACAAGGATCCTACAAACCAACTCACCCATGAAAAAAAAATAAGGTTTTTTTCTAAAATCATAGATATGAAGAACAACATGATTATAGCATATATATAGCACAAATTCAATCCTATCCCAATGTCTAGACATTACCAAGAGGAAGAATATCATGCAAATTCTATGCCCATGGTGCATGGGGACATACAATAAACAATTTCATTTTCACCATCCCAAGGGTCATGGTATGTTCAAATTGTGGACCAGGTAACCAAAATAGTAAACAATCCCTAGAGTTATTAAAGGATATTGAGGAAAAAAACTACAAAATAATGTAGGTTTAAAGACAACTAGAGGTGAGAGAGCCACTAGTCAGAACCAAGGAAAGGCTAGAAGCATATAAGAGAAAGCAATCTGATATAGAGGATAATATGTATTGTGAGATACAATAGGAAGTAAACAAGGAAGCCACCTTGCAATTAGGGATAGAAAAAGGAAAGAGAATGAGAAATAAAGAAAGGACCATAGAAACAATAAAAACTAGAACCTATCTGAATAACCGAAGTAGATAGCAATGAATAAATGTTGCAAGAAGAAGATCAAGTACTTCCTCGAATGTCTCTTGAACACTAATGAAGTCTAGGAAAGTTTTAGTGTTATTAACCCTTAAACTTATAACAACCACAATATGTACATAGATTTATGATGCAAGAAACCAAAAATTATAATGTAGAATAATCAAACACAAGATAACAACAAATAGAGATGTTGCAAACTTTAAACCCTTGTATTATGATAATCAATCAACAAGAAATGTTCACTTGGCTCTTAAGGTTGGGAAACCTTTATCCCAAGCCAAGCTCCAAATACAACAACACTTGATGAAAACAATACATAGCCTCCTAGCTCTTTAAATAGGATTTCAATAGGAAAAACCTTAACCACTTGTGGTCCCATATACCAACTACCTAGTAGGCCTTAATCAATAGAAATACCCTTTTACATTAATTAATTTTATATTACTAACTACTCAGCCTTATTCAAAGGAGATGGTTGCATACATTACTTGACTAACTCCTATGTAGCATGAAGTAAGGAGGGTCTGGGTAGGACCCTAACAAAAGTAACTCTGAGGAAGTCCAAGTGCATAAAGTTAACTCTATTTAAAAAAAATACAAGTATCTACAACGAAAATGGGAAAAGAAGTTTTGGACACTGTATTTTTGGGAAAATAAGTCCTAATGCTTATTTTTCTTAAATTAATCCACTCAAAACTTGGTTCCAGCTTGCTTACCAAAAATTTAAAGTTGTCATAGGAGTAGAAGTGATTATAACATATCCGTGAAGAGTACAACATCAAAATCATTATATGAAGGTATTATTCGGTGTAAAAATAACTATGATCATAATAAATCATCATAATCAACATTATACGAAATGGCAATTGGCCATTAATAAAAAACAACGGGAAGAAAAAATTCAAACACAATACCAAGAAAAATTTGTCTTCTTGTATTTCTTTAATGATATAAATGTTGAGTAAACCCCATATTGTCAATTGTTTGTAGTTCACGTGGTCAGGTCTTCCATATTTTCCAGTCGTCGCCAGAGTTTGATTCCTAGTGTCGACGGTATGACATGTTATCTGATTGTAATAGCCCACCTTGATTCCCTGGGAAATATCGAATGGAGTGATATAAAAAAAGAAAAAAAAAAGAGTACACACCATGTTGTATTCGATACTAAACTTGCTATAACCTTACGTTATTTGATGTCATAATACACGTATTTTCAAAGTGTAGGTTTGCACCTCAAGGGATTTGATCCCTCTCAGCGCATGGTAGATCCAGAGTTTAGATGGATCTAGGATGGTTGCAGTCCGGGGCAGTCACATTTATTTTTTAGATGATCATGATTATGTATAAGAAGTATGTAAAATGTAACTTCAATAGTTCAATGAAAAATAGGTGAATAACAATGTTGAATGATGACACGTGTGAATAGTAAGAAAGTAAGAGGATGTGTATAATCAATGGGAAATAGATTATTTGCAAATGCTACCGGTCACATAGCTGCAAATTCTATTGATGTATTATCATCATTTTGAATTTACTCTGTTGGGGCTATCTCAACATTTCTTGCATCATATTAAGTATGTAAAAGGTACCTTCAATAGTTAAATGTTGAATGATGAAACATGTGAACAGTAAGAAAGTAAGAGGATGTGTATAATCAATGAGTAATAGGTTATCTTCAAATTCTACTGGTAGCATATCTGCAAATGCTATCGATATATTACCCTTATTTTGAATTTATTTTGATGGGGCTATCTAAACATTTCTTGCATCATTATCCGATCTAATAGTTACATGTTCAACTCTAACATAAATATCAAAATCTATCATTCTGTATTCTTATTGCTGGTCAAATTCCATTTATTGTGATCATTTTTGGAAAAATGCTCTTTGTTTCTCATAATTTATTTTTCTCTCTTCCTTCTTTTGGTCAAGTGTCATTTGTTGTGATTGAGTTTGTCATCGTGCTCTTTGTTGTTCATTTTTTTTCCTTCTTTGTTCTTCCTTTTTTTCATTAGTGATATATGCTAACTTCTTTCTATGTCACCTAACATGTTCTCATGTCTATCTTCTTACTTCCTAAACATGCAAATCATCCATATCTCCATGTTATGAGAAGAAACGTTAACATGAATTACTGTACCACAATCAAGCACCCTAGTTAATTTTATTAAATAAGATAAAACTGAAATATATGCATTGTACTGAATTACGAATCATAGTCAATTGATTTGAATTGGATAACACTGAAATCAATGCACTATACTCAATCAAGAGCCATAGTCTATTGAATTGAATTAGACAACACTGAAATCAATGCACTGTACTCAATAAAAATCCATAATCAATTGAATTGGATTGAATAACACCGAAATGAATGCACAGTACTCAATCAAGAACCATAGTCAATTGAATTGAATTATATCATACTGAAATCAATGCACTGTAATCAATCAAGATCCATAGTCAATTGAATTGAATCGGATAACACTGAAATCAATGCATTGTACTCAATTAAGAACCATAGTCAATTGAATTGAATTGGATAACACTGAAATCAATACATTGTACCCAATCAAGAGAGAAAGTCAATTGAATTGAATCGGGCAACACTGAAATCAATGCACTATACTCAATCAAGAGCCATAGTCAATTGAAATTAATTGGATAACATTGAAATCAATGCATTTTACTCAATCAAGAACCATAGTCAACTGAATTAAATCATATAACACGGAAATCAATGCACTGTACTTAAACAAGAGCCATAATATTATTGTGGACAAATGTTATTAACCATAATATTGTCGACTAATAAATTATTATTATTGACCCTATAATCTTAATATTATTAACCCTCTTAGTAGCAACTAATATTATTAACATTAATGTTATATATATATTTAACTGTAACCATATTATTAACATTTTTAACTCAATTCCATTACAATCCATATCTAAATACATTCTTAACTCACTCCTATTACAATACATAACTAAATACATGCTTAACTCACTCCTACTAAAATCCATTACTAAATAATTTTATTTCACTCTTAACTACCTCCTATAAACATCCATAATTTTAGTATATTTTGTTGTAACTCTTCCAAAATAAATGGAATGATTCAACCCTCCAATCCATCTAAAGAACATTATAGTATAACTATATTTCCATCTTATCTATCTTTGTTTGAATTTTTGTAATTTCCATTTAGATTGAGTACATAATAATATAGAAAGTAAAGTAAAAATAAATATTTTTTACAATTTTTTGTTTGTTTGTTTGCTCGAGTCTCCCTGACTTGCAGGAGTGGATTGTGGTCTGAGAAACCACGAACTAGGGGCATCTAAGCCGTCAAAATCACCCAGGGATCCCCAGCCTCAACTTGACTGGATTTTTGGGTGTCGCCTCCCAACTAAGTCACCCCTAAGGGGAATTAAACTCGGGTTGCCTTCTCATGAGACCCACACATTAACCGAGTGAGCTAGCTGGAAGTGAAATTTTTTACAAAGGTTATTATCACGTTAAAGAAAACTTTTTAGTGAGAATGTGCCTTTAAAGAAACAATTACCCAATCCATACTAGACAATTACCCAATATGTACAAGAATCACTTGCTATAAATCTTAATTTAGCAACTTAATAGCATATGCAAACCTTTTTCTAAATGACTAAAATTAACTTAAAAAATAAATGAGAATTATTACTATGCATTGAACAATTAAACTTTTCTTTAAATATTTTTGTTTAGACTATTAAAGTACTTCTCGGCACACAATATTACATTTGAAATGGTGTAATTTTTTTATTATATATTTTTAAATTTAAACCGACATCAATTTAATTACTCTTTTAATTTATTTTAAAGTTTATTTTTTATTTTTTTATCTCTCTTTTTTTAATCTTTTTATAACTTTCATTTAAATAAATTGAGTAAAGAATAATATACAATGGAAAAGCAAAAATAAATAATTTTTACAAAGGTTAATATCATGTTCAAGAAATCCTTTTAGTGAGAATGTGCCTTTAAACCCAATCCATATGAAAAGCACCCGCTACTAAACAATTACCCAATTACCCAATACCTATGGCAAGCACTTGCTATAGATCTTATTTTAGCAACTTAAAGAATAATATACAAAGGAAAAGTAAAAATAAATAATTTTTACAAAGGTTAATATCACGTTGAGAATGTGCCTTTAAAGAAACAATTACCCAATCCATACAAGAAATACAAAAAAAATTTAAATGACAAAAATTAACTTAAGAAATTATTAAATTCTAATTATTCAGAATTTGATTTATTAAAGAAAAGTTTAATTGTTAAATGCCTACTAATAATTCTTTTGTATACGATAGTTATAAATGAGAGTTGGTGTAAAAGTTTTTTATATATTCTTGAATTTAAGTTGACATCAATTTTATTTTTATTTTTTTGTGCATAACACTACATTACATGACAACATCTCCCCGTACTAGAATTTTTTTTTTTAATTAAGCCAACATAAATATATATTTTTTAATTTAATTTAATTTAATTTTATTGGTGTGCATAACACTACATTACGTGAAAACATCTTCCCCATACTGGGCTATATAGCTCCTCTTGGCACAATTATTTAAATAATTCCCATGGGGCAATTAGTCTAGTGTGCTTATCAACACTCATCCACCAATCAACATCTTCACAATAAAAACTAATACTTTCCCTAGGAGTTCTTTTTATATTTCTTCATCTTCCTAAAAAATTTCATAGTATTTGATCTCTATCTTCCTTTCCACTAAACAAAGGTATTGTAATATTTTTAAACTGGGGTCTAACCAAAACCCTCAACTTCCAACCTTAATATATTCACAATAATGATCTAAAGTGACTAATGTGATTATTCCAACATAGTATCGGGATTTTTCTCTTTCCAAAATATTTTCAATCACCTCAATTGAAATTTTCATTCAAATGTTATGTTGATTTCAACATAACATTCATTTTAAAACCCTAATTTGAATTCTGTCTTTCTGGTTGACCTTCCACTTGAGGTAACTCTAAATTTTTTGCCTTTCTAAATTTTAAATTTCAGCATAGTATCCTGATATGTCTTCTCTACAATTTTACAAATTTGACCAAATTATGATGGACCCTAAGAAGGTTATATAACTTTTCCAAAACATGTTAATCTCATCCCTTTCAAGAGAGAGAAATCGTACGACCTACCACATTTTTAATTTTCAAACAAGATTATGAAATTTTTACCTTAAATACTACGTTCCATATACTCTCCAATGTAACTAGTGGCACTCAATTTGGATCTTACAAGCTTCAAATATGATAGTTTTACCTAGAACACCTATTTGGGAAGTCTAGTTTTTGGATTAGTCAAAAACCTTAAATTCCACAAACCATATCTTCGAATTTATAGTGAACCATAATCCAAAATGTTTACAAGTACTTGGATATGTATCCTCAATACTCTAAAAATTTCAATGTATGAAATTCCCTAAAAAAATTATAGGGAAAAATGAAAAGATAAACTCGTTTTTAGGAATCCAAGCCAATGCCCATATTCTCTTATACCAAATGTTATGAAACAAATATTTATGATAAAATAATATACTATAGATACACACCATGTAGCTCAATGATAACATAATATACTAGAGATACACACCATGTAGCTCAAATGTAAACATTGAGCACAACTCCAAAGTAGACAAGAGAGATTATTTACACAATACCCCCTTAAATAATAAGAGAACCTCCTCCAAATACCATAATACATTCATATGTCAATTCATACATTCCCCTCAACAATGACTGCATGAGCTCTATATATGTCATATTCACTCATTGCACATGTGAGCCCTTCATTAGGTTGGCCACTATTAGATATGCATTTACTTCATTACATATACATTTCACCTCATATATGCCTCCCTTGAGGTCATATCATACATATTTAACCCCATATATTCCCCCCTTGGGTCATTACAATCTAGAACATAAAAGATAAATTATTGTAATGCATATTTATTAATATTGCATAATTTATGGATGCATTGAGAATCAGTTGAAGTCGAAAAAAAAAACTGTTATGAAAACCCTTGTTTTAGATCCTTGTAACCCTTGTCCTCCCTTTGCTGATGTCGTCCCATCCAGGGCGTGGATTATCCCATGGACACCCTGGTGGGAGGAGCGGGAGACCCCTCTATGGCGTCCTCTGAAGCAGCTCTAATACCCCCGCATACTACCCTTGCTGTCACTCTCAAGAACGGATCGAAGGATATTCCCCTATTTGGGCCTGAAGCTCCCCCTAACTCATCCTCTAAAACCGTAGCGAATGGGTCCATTCTGGATCTGCCTAGCACCCGTACTTCCATCGCTAAGACAACATAACAACCTTGCATCAACCTCCCGGGAGAAAGGATTAACTCAAGGGCTCAAAAAATGAAAGATCACGCCCTTATTGGCAAATTTATTGGAGTTTGGCCTACTGAGCAGGCCCTAAAAGGATGGATCATAACCAAATGGAAACCCAAAGCCCACTTCGATCTCCAACTGGGATCAAAGGGGTTCTTCACCATCATCTTTCATCGGTTGGAGGACAAAACTTGAGTAGAGGAAGAAGGACCATACTTCTTCAACTCTGCAGGTCTGTACCTTTGTAACTAGACAAAAATATTCAACCCGGACAAGGAAGACTTCACATGGGACCCGGTGTGGATATGCATGTATTCCTTTCCCTAGGAGTACTGGGATGAAGAGACTCTCATCGGCATAGACAACTCCCTTGGTAGCTATGTTAGATCAGTTGAGCAGACAAGAATCAGTAAGTACACTTCTTACGCTCGTATCTGTGTTTACATGCATATTGCTCAGGCCCTTCCTGACTCCATCAACCTCATGCACGAATAATGTGAATGGATCCAAGCCTTAGACTATGAGCATGTCCCCTTCTGATGCCGTAAATGTCATGAGCATGGGCATCTATACTGGGACTGTCCCCGAAATTAGTTCACCCCAAATGATACCTCAATAAAAGTTATAGATGAAGAAGGCTTTCAAAAAATCGGCAAGAAAAAGCACCATGTCCGTAAGGCCCCTACTCCACCAGAGGACAAAGCCTCATATAGACCCGCCACCAGCAACAACTTTGCATTACTTGAAGAGACCCTGGGGAATCCATCAGAAAAATATTTACCTAGTGAAACCATCCCCAACCTCTTGCACTCAGAACCCCAAACAAGCCAATGCTCGATGCCAATGGAGGAACACTCATCTCCAACTAGGGAGGAACCCCCAGTATCTTCAAAGATAGCTGAAAATTAGGAGATGGCTCCGCCTGCCCAAAAGAGCACCACAGGCCCAAAAATTTTGATGGATGAGGAAATGGATGAGATTGAGCTAGGAGACCTTGATCTCTTAGGCCTAGAGGATGCCTGTACCAAGAAATCTTATAGTTCCATTCCTCTACGTCAGATCCAACTCTTAAAAGAAGCTCTAGCACATGCTAAGGGGAAAAACAAACTTGGTGTCCTCAACATTCCTCAAAAAGACAAGCATAGAGCTCTAAACGACAGAAAGAAGTGAGGGCGTAAAATAGATCTCCAGAGAGTCAGTATACTTGGCACCAGGCTAGTTGAATCTGGCCAATATGCGTAGTTAACGAAATTTTTCACCTCCCTCTCCCATGTTTCTCAATGAAGCTTATATCCTGGAATGTGAGAGGCATAAACGATACCTCCAAGCATAAGATGTTGAAAAGAAAAATTTCACAAGACCTTCCCACTGTCCTCGTTTTGCAAGAAACCAAGTGCTCCACCCTCACTATTCAAAACCTCATGGCCAAACTATGGAAAGGAAGCTGCTGTATAGCCACCGACACTGTCGGAGCTTTGGGTGTCCTATCCATTGCCTAGAATCCCGCCCTCATCACCCTTGGGGACATCTCCTCCACTGCACATTCCCTCTCTTCCTCCTTCCACCTCTTAGGTACTAGCTTCCATGGCATTCTTCTCAACGTCTATGGACCCCAGGTTGCGTCCGTCAAACTCTCGCTCCTTGACTACCTACTCTGGTGCAACTCTCAGCACCTCAATTCTCCTCTCATTCTTGGTGGCGAATTTAACATGATTACCTTCCTCAGGGAGAAGAAAGGTGACATAAATATTCTCACCAATGAGGACACAGGCCTCAAAAACTTCAACACCTGTAATCTAGTGGATCTCAACACTTCTCATGTTTTTTCTACTTGGAGTTACCGTCAAGGAGTTGAGAAACGAATAGCAAAGAGGCTGGATCACTTCATTGTCTCTGAAGGATTAATCAATGCAAGGCATCTCTTAACCGTTGAGGTCCTTCTGGCTGCAGGTCGGACAATTGGCCTATATCTCTTTCCTGGCAATGTGCTGGTACAAAAATCCTAAGGCCCTTCCATTTTGAAAATTTTTGGTTGACCCAATTGAACTTTCGAGACACTATCAATGCTTGGTGGTCGGGGATTCAGGTAAAGGTCCGTTCTAAAATGGAAATCATGCAATAGAAGCTTAAAATTCTTAAAGACAAGCTCAGAAGTTGGAACCATCACACCTTCGGCAACATCTTCCAAGCCAAGAGAAACCTAGAGAAAGAGCTGGAGGGGGTCCAACAGACCATCACGACTCAAGGCATTTCATATGCTCATAAAACCAAGGAAAAAGACCTAATGAACCAGCTGGACAAACGGTGTGAGAGAAGGAAGAGATCCTATGGAAACAAAAATCTCGTGCGCAATGGTTAAAAGAGGGGGAATGCAACATTGCTTTCTTCCATCGCACCACCATTCAACACCCCATGACCAACCGCATTTCCTCCCTTAAAGATGAAAAAAACACTCACCTTGAAGATCACGAGGACATTAAGAAAGAGGTGGTTTGCTTCTACAAAGTTCTTCTCATTGAGACCATCCCCTCCAGGGCTCAATCCATAGAGCAGGTCACTACTTAAATTCCAAAAATCCTAAATGCAAACCACAATGCCACCCTGATGAAGCTTATCTCCCTCCAAGAAGTGGAATCATCGGTCAACCTGATGGCGAAAGGCACTTCTCCGAGGCCTGATGGCTTCACCATCAATTTCTTTCACTTATGATGGGATCTTCTAAATAAAGAAGCATTGGAGCTAGTGGAGGAATCTAGATAAAAGAGATGGGTATTGCCCTCAATGCTACCTTCATCACTCTTATACCTAAGGAGAAAGGCACTACCCAGCCTGGTAAGTTCAGGCCAATATCTCTCTGCAATGTCATCTACAAAATTATCACTAAATTTATTGCTAATAGGCTCAAGCCCCTCCTTCGTCTTCTTATCTCCCCTGAGAAGACTAGTTATGTTGAAGGGCACCAGATCCTGGATGGCATCATCCTTGCCCACGAATTCACTCATTCTCTGAAATTCACCAAAGCCCCCGACATGCTCATTAAGCTAGATATTTCCAAGGCCTTTGACAAACTTAGCTAGGAGTTCATTGAAAAAATGCTTCTTGCTTTTGGTTTCAGCCAGGATTGGACTCACTGGATCTTAGCCCTTACCTCCTCAAATTTTTTCTCCATTCTCGTCAACGGTTCTCCCTATACCACTTTCTCCCCCTCTAGAGGCATCCGTCAAGGAGATTTGTTCTCCCCGTTTCTCTTCATCCTAATGGCTGAAGGTCTGGGCCATCTAATTCATGCTGAGGTGAACGCAGGTCACATCAAAGGCCTCTCCCTTCATGGCAGTCCCCCCATTTCCTACCAACAATTCATGGATGACAACCTTCTCTTTGGACAAGAAGATCCTCCAAACTTTTTTGGATGCCTCTAGAACCACCATCAATCTCGACAAATCCCAAATATTCTTCTTCAACACTGATTTCATCTATCAGCGCAATATTTCTCGCATCCTTGGATTTACGACCTCCTCCCTCCCTTCCAAATACTTAGGGGAGCCTCTCACTGATTCTGTCATCAAACATGACTCTTGGAGAGATATTCTGGACAAACTTGAGAATAAAATCACCTCTTGTATCTTCCGTCCTTTAAACTTGTCCAGTAGGTTAAATCTTCTCAAGTCTGTTCTCCAGTCTATGCCGCTTTATCTCTTTTTAGTCCTGGATGCCCCCAAATGGGTCCTCAAGTGCATCAGAAATATGCAACATACGTTTCTCTGGGGAGGGGACAACAACCACCACAAGTGGGCCCTTGTCAACTGGCGGACTGTGTGCATGCCTAAGAGGGAAGGTGGGTTTGGAATTCAGGATCCGGAAACAAACAATGAGATTCTCTAGTCCAAAATTTGGTCGAATTAGGTCTCCAAAAATGCTCCTCCATGGGCCAAACTTTGGAACCTCAAATATGCTACTGGTTGGTCAAACCCCCTGCTCATTCACTATGACCTAAACTTGCCTGGTTCTCTTATGTGGAGAGCAGCTAACTGTCAAAGATCGCTAATCAAACAACACAGTTTTTGGGAACTTGGGGAGGGCACCCAAGCGAACTTTTGGTTTGACTCATGGAAACAAATGCCCATCCTTTGTAATCAAAACAACTCCCCTGAGCTTTATATCTTCATGCAGAACAAAGGGAATTTAACGGTGCAAAAATTTTGGACGAGCACTGCAAATTTGCTCTTTAGAAGCTGGACGGTTCCCACGACCTGGGGCTTCACTGGGTAGGAAGAGGATCTCTGGAAGGAATTACAAAAAAGGAAAATCCATGTCACTTCTGGACCTGACATCATCAGATGGGGGTACAAACCCGAAGGGTACATTCACCACTAAGGAAGCTTATCACCTCAGAATTCTCCACCCGAACGCGAATCCGGATCCTCTTTGGGGAAGAATTTGGGGCTCAGACCTTTGGCCCGAAATCTTGACCTTCTTATGGTTGCTTTCTCATCGTAAGATCCTTACGTGGGATAATATGCTAAAAAGAGGCTTCCAGGGACCGTCCACATGTGTCATGTGTGGGGCCCATGAAGAAACTATTGACCATCTCCTTGATGCCTGTGACATAGATAATGATCTATGGAACATGGTTACTTCTAGATGCAGAAGATCCAACAGAGATGAAGAAAACATTGTTCTCACGTTGCAGCAGTGGGAAGCTAGGTAAAGGTGCAATGGAAGCACCTTAGCCTTGATGAAGCTACTTGGGAGCTGGAAAGTAATATGCGGGCAACATATCCAATTCTGTTCCATGAGGAACTTGATGACGAATAAGCAACATCGAGGATGATGTTGAGCTTAAGAGGGGGTGTTTGTAACATACCCTTTAAGCTGGAAAACATTTTGTGTTAAGAAAAATTATGATAACTTTTATTGTAAAGTTTATATTGGACAGGTGTCCAAGGATGACTGTAATTTGCACAATATATTATTATTTAATAAATAAAATAGGAGACAAACACCTAAGAGGACTATTGAAAGAGTGGTTACTGATCCACTAGGTGGAATGGAATCTGGGGTAGAAGGCAATGGACAAGTGGCAACATCATGATGCAACTAACTAGCTGTTGGTATGGGACAACTCCCTTGAAATGTGGTCATAGTGCCTTGAAAGATGGGACTAGAGCTTGAGGCTCATTTATTCCAAACTGACCACTAAAATACCTAGGCAGTCTATATAATAGCCATCAAATATTGAACTGAGGTTCATCACTTTTCCTGACGAGGAAATTTACCTTGGGGTTTTGTTGTGTTTGCACCCAAGAGATTTGATGAGGGGATATGCTGTTGTTGATCATGTTGTGATTCTGCCAAACTCTTATTGAGTTTAGGAGGTTGATGCTGAGTGGAGAAGGCATTTTATTTCAGGAGGTTGATACCGAGTGGAGAAGGTATTTTGAGTGTCTTGCTTCTATACAGATTCCACTCATTTACTGGATCAGTAATCAGGATCGGGGGTTCATTAGAAGTCAGCAGTTGAGCTGCTTCTTCTGAAGTAGGTTGGGAGGAACAGGCCTCCTTGGGTGTTTGTCGTCCCTATCGTTGGTTACAGGTTCTATTGTCTTATCTATTTTATTTTTAAGTTCTATTATCTATTTTGCATATTACAGTTTTGTTGTTTATTTGACTTTCATTGTTTATTTTATAAGTTATTTCAGTTCCTGTGTAAATTAACTATTCTGTATAAATTGATTTGATTGAGTAAAAATAGTTTCTGTATTTTTCCCCATGCAAAAAGGAACAGCATCGTACTCCAGTACAGAAACAGATTAAGATAGATAAAATATGATAGGAGAACCGCCATGGTGATGGAAGTACTATTTTATATGTTCTGTTAAATTATCTGCTGATATTAATTAGCATTATTTACTGTATTTTATTCACAGTACTATTCTTATTTCCATTCTTTCCATAAAAATGGCAAATCTATTTCATAGAAATAATAGAGTTTATATTAGATAAAGAAATCATTTCTGTTCTTTCCATTTTGTTTTCCAAATGTTTATTTTCAAAGAATAACTATAGTGTGTTGTTGTTATCATTATTGTATTTATAGGACAAATAGACAAACAAGAAGAAATATATTACCAACTTAGGGTTTGTAATTTTACATTTAATTCTTTTCAAAGTTTACTATTACTACTATTACTGCACACACAGAGCAGATAAGAAAACAAAGTCCCTTATCACAAACCTACGGTTTAATATTTTCTTTTACATGCACTTATAACCATAAACACACAAATGCAATTCTATTACAAAATCGAGCTAGATGAACAAGCTCCCTGTCATTTCTTTATTGTACTAACATAGATATACTAAACACATTTTACATCAAAATCATTACTGTAGATCGAACTTATTGATTTCAAATATCAATTCAAAGTTTAAGACATTACAATGACTGTAGGAGCAAAGTCAAACAGAAAACACAAATTCTATTTGATGCCGAACGTATCAATAGTCATTATCATTCCATACATTCTAAACTTAAGCAAAAACCCTAAGTCCTGACAGGTTTATAGTTGTACTACTTAAAACATTCACACAGTTGAAGATGAGGCATTTGGTCGAAGCCTGTCACATATTTTCAACACATAACCATCGACTTAATAAACAGTAGCAGCGTTTTTATTTATACACACTTTACATAGGATTTCCTTTTAAACATTCATAAGCATATAAGTCCAGAACGAAGCACAATAGTATAGGTACGATTAAAACCTAGATTATGCAAACATTGCCAGTTTACACACAAACTGTTTAAACACGATTTATTTCCATTTCTTGAATCAACGAGTGACAAGTTTCATACACGGGCCAAGCCCCGACACTACAAACACAAAACAGTCACGGCCACTTAAGTTTGGAAAAAAGACATTATATTATCATCTCAATAGAGTCTGAAAAACTCACTTAAAACAAAGGAATGTTGCCAAGTTAGAACCCCAGAACTCAAACCCTATACAAATATCAACTATTACATCGACTCTACAAACTAAGAAAACAACCCAGGGTTTACAACCATGATTTCCAGTTTTGGCGATACAAATGTTGCCATGATTTCTGCCAGGAGAACCTACGAGGGTTTTCCACCGGGCTTACCATTTTATTTCATTACTATCCATTGTCACCGAACTCCATTGCCACCAAACCCAGAGCTTTGAATACCGAACAATGGCATTACCTGGCACAAAAACTACAAACGGTTATAACAATTCTAGGATGAAGGTTATACAAAAACCAACTATAACATTAATCAACAGTACTCATAAAACATTCAATATTACCTTCATGAAGTAGAACATTTGCTGGGCGACGCTCCAAATCTCAAGTCAGTTGGCCAATAGTAGCAACAATCACCAGACATAGGTAATAGCGTTGGATATCACTTATAAATGCCGAGGCACGTTGAAACCCCACACAAGCCACCAGCTTCCAAACAAAGCTAAATAGTGCTGAGACCTAAAACAACCATGGCATATGGTTGATTTCTCAATAAATCAATCTTTCATATTAAAAACCTCAACAGGTTTTACGATAAAAAACATATCAAATACAAGCACTAAGTTGTCAACCCTTGCATCCATCACTGTACAAATAACTGTATAGTTCAACTCCTCATTTCTTCATAAGTCACGGGTTCAAAACCCTGGCCTCACCTCTCAAAACGCATAACAGAAAGACCTACAAACCCTTGGCCTGTCGGCCAGTTGCAGAGCCAAAACCCCCTGTTGCCAAAACTCACAATAAACACGATGATCGAAACAAGGTAGGGTTTAACCCATACCATTCAATACACTGCCAAGATCAACGGTGGAGATCACCCTGAGTTTTACGAAATATCAATCACAGCTACTACATTAATTATCGATATCATTACAAATGCCAGGGAGCCACGAAGGAATCCACTACTTTACCTTCGAGCACAGTGTGTTTACACCTCAGCAACAGGTCAGTTATTACCAAAGTATGGCACGCAAGCAAGCTCGGTATGCCCAACAATGATTATCACATGGAGTCAGACACGTAATAGCCAGCGTAGCAACCACAACATCACCACAGGACCGAATTAAATGCTGAGATCTCACGTAGATATTGGCCAGAGTCTCGACTGCATAAACATTTATTTTCATATCAGAGTTCAAGTCATGTGACAGGGAAGACCTCGGGATATCAACATTGCCATACAACTGTTCACAACCATGTTATAAGTTAACAAACATAGGATAGAGGCATATCAATACCATAAACAAGGATACATGGTTCTATTCATAAGGTTATCACGACATATCATTCACGCTAGGAGCATTAAACTTGTTCCAAAGTTTACATAGCTCATATATGTAATGCACGCACGAACCATAGTGTTTACACATATCAAATCCATATTAATATTCGCACCATAAAGTTCACATATAACATTTCAACAATGTTATTAACATAATTCCATAGGTTATCAAACTTGGAATCGATATATTTCATATATCAACTATGAATTATAAACCAATACAATGCCATAGTATAGTATGGATTATCACAAGATTAACGTTTAAACATTACATTTAAATAGCTAGGCCATTTGCTTAAGGTTAGTGTAGAGAATACATAACCTTCACACTATATTGAAAGCTAGGGTTTGATACCAACTCTACTATGTTGTATGCTATTATATCAACAGCATCTTGATTCATATGTGGACGCAATACAAACATCATCACTAGCATTCCAAGACTTATTACATTGCAGCTGTCATTCCAGGAGAGTCATTTATTCTATTGATGACACTATCCTTCATAAAGATCAAACGTGTTACAATTTCAAACGAATAAACTTAGCCGTATTGCCACTATTACTACCAACAGTACAACGAGTTTAGTGTTTAACTAATGCTAGTGATACATGCAATTACTACCATCAAGACGATACAAGTAGTGAGGTTAAACTAAAGATACATACCATCGACATCTTCATGCAAGGAAGATTATACAATTATCTTAAACATAGAGACGACAAGCTGAAGCTTACCACTTGTCTTGTAAAAACTGGAATTACTCTATAACCTTACCTGCAGATCTGCGAAAGAAGAATCCAATGCTTTAGCTTTCAAAGCTAAGTAAACCCAAGGGCACCTGGTAGGAACCCCTTCAGAAATATGCAAACAACTTCATCAGTATTGTTACCAGATCCTTACACATAACGAAATAAACTTTGTTCTGTCGCATCTTACTTTTAACCAAATACATTTTCAGGTTTAAGATAAATACGACAATTCTATGAGGCAGTTATCATCTGTTAGTTAATTATTATCATTCCGCAGATAGCGTTTATCTTATAAAATAGGCTATATCAAAAAAAAAAAAAAACGATTTTTGAGATGTTACATGTGGTATCAGAGCGCAAGTTCAAACTCTAGGCCTGATTGAGGCTCATGCGCGCAAACAGAAAAATAAATCAGAAAGTATATGTTACTAACTTTTGTAATTTAATTTTATTTTTGCACAGAACAGATTCACTTTTAATTGCAGGTATGGAAATACCAGAGGAATCAGCAGAGGACAGATTTCCTCATAATGAACGTATTAATCATAATAACACTGACGGAATTTATGTTGAGTTAAACAACCAATCTTCTGAAATTTTACGCACTGTACAAAATTTAAAATCTGAGTTAAAAGCTGTTAAAGAAGAAAATGAATGGATTCTTAAGGTACAGGAAGAGTTACAATAGAATTTAAAAGGAAACTGTCATAGCGATGAAAGAGGCAGAAAATCAGAATTTAAGGCCGATTCTGAAATAATGTCCCACCAACATAAGCATAAGAAAACAAGAAATGATAAAAGGAACAGTTATTCATCTTCTAAATATGATTCAAGTAATGAAGACATAAACTATGACAGTAGTAACAGTGAATGTTGCTCTAAAAAGAGAAAACATAAGCATCATGAGCAGATTAGTGGGGAGTTTAAAAAGATTAAGCCACCAACTTTTAATGGCGAAAGTGAGAAGGGTGAGACAGCAGAAGCTTGGTTGTCTGGAATGAAAAAGTACTTCAATATCTATGATTACTCTTCTCAACTGAAAGCCAAGATGGCTATTTACAATCTGACCCGAAAGGCAGATATCTGGTGGCAGGATCTTAAAAGAATCAAGAGCATAAAAGAAAAAGAAGTAACTTGGACTATGTTTAAAAGTTTGTTTAAAAAGAAATTCTTGTCTGAACAGTACTTTGAGGATAAATCGAAGGAGTTTTACGATTTAAAGTTAGGTACAATGAACATGAAAGAACTATGCAGCAAGTTCCTTAGCTTGCTAAGGTACGTACCCTACATGGTTGAGGAAAAGCCTAAAGTGCAAAGGTTTCTCAGTTGTTTACCGTTTAATATAAAATATCGTATTGAGTATGATAATCCTTCCACTTTGGAAGAAGCCATGAGGAAGGCAAATTTTTGTTTTGACCAAAACAGAAAAAGAGAAGGAACAACTGGCTGGAAGAACAATAAGACTAATCAGTATGACTATAAAAAGAAGAATTTTAATCAGAATGTTGGAGGTTTTAAGAAAAAATTTAATAACATAAATTTTCCTAATAATTATCGGAATAATACATCTCAGAACTCTACTGCTGCAAGGAATGTACCTAACAATAATAATAATCACAGCAATAATAATAACAATAACAACAGGTATGCTGGACAGAAAGGACCCATAAAGTGATATGAATGTGGCGGACCACACAAGAGAGCATATTGCCCACGCAACAAGAGGACAACCAACAACATACATATTATGAAAGCAGAACCTACAGTTGGAGATATCGCAAGAGAAATTCCCAAGATAAATGCAGCATTGGAGAACCGTCAAGCAGACCATCAAACATCCATGGTCGAAATTGAAGGTATGATACAAAACGCGTCTATTTCTATTTTAATAGATCCAGGTGCAAATCTAAGTTATATTTCACCTACTTTAGTAAACCGTTGGAAGCTAAAAACAAAAAAATTTGATAACGCATGGTTAGTTCAGCTTGCAACAGGAACTAAAAGAAAGGTTACAGATTATGTTCAGGAATGTGAAATATTTTTAAATTAGCTGAAAACGCAAGTTAATCTGAATGTTTTACCCTTAGGTTCATATGATCTGTTAATTGGCATGGATTGGCTTGAACAGCATAGAGTTGTATTGAATTGTTATGATAAATCTTTTACTTGTATAAATAATGAAGGTAATTCAGAAACAGTAAAAGGAATTCATAGGTAGATTTCAGTAAGGCAGATTTCTTCCTTACAAGTAAAGAGAGCTGCCAGAAAAGGTTGTAAATTGTTTGCTGTTAATGTTGTTAATGATGAATGTACATCTAAAGAAGAAAAGTTAAAACTAGAGGATATTCCCATCCTTAGGGACTTTTCAGATGTATTCTCGGAAGAAATTCCAGGATTACCTCTGAAAAGAGAACTTGATTTCACCATTGAGTTAGTACCTGGTGTGGTACCAAACTCAAAGGCCCCCTATAGGATGAATATTCTGGAGTTAAATGAGTTAAAATCTCAACTGAAAGAACTAATAGATAAAAACTACAGAAGACCCAGTGTGTCCCCTTGGGGAGCACCAGTAATATTTGTTAAAAAGGACGATACCATGCGTTTGTGCATTGACTACCGTCAGCTTAATAAAATGACAATTAAGAACTGGTATCCCTTACCCCGCATAGATGATCTATTTGATCAAGTACATGGAGCAGAGATATTCACTAAAATTGACTTAAGGTCGGGTTATCATCAAGTCCGGATAAAAGACGAGGACATATTCAAAACTGCATTCAGAATGCATTATGGACACTATGAGTTCGTAGTTATGCCTTTTGGGCTAACCAACGCACCGGTAGTGTTCATGTGTTTAATGAACAACGTTCTGCATAAATATTTGGATAAGTTTGTAGTGTTATTCATTGATGATATCTTGGTTAACTCAAAAACTAAAGAAGAGCATGACGAACATCTAAAAATCATTTTACAAGTACTTAGAGATCACCAGCTTTACGCTAAGTTCAGTAAGTGTGATTTCTATAAAGATAAAATTCAGTATTTGGGTCATATAATTTCAAAAGATGGTATTTCTGTTGATCCTGATAAAATTAAAGCAATTAATGAATCGCCTGTCCCAAATGATGTAATTGATGTACGGTCATTCATGGGAATAACGGGGTATTATAGAAATTTTATTGAAAGGTTCTCTAGAATTGCTAACCCCATCACTTCTTTGCAGAAGAAAGGGAAGAAATTCATATGGGATCAAAAGTGTTAAGACAGCTTTAATAAGTTAAAAGAATTGTTAACTACTGCACCCATATTAAAAATTGCAGATCCTAATAAGGATTTCGTTGTATGCACGGATGCATGCAACGAAGGACTTGGAGGGGTCTTAAGTCAAGAAGGTCATGCAATTGCTTTTGAGTCAAGGAAGATAAAAATACATGAAAAAAATTATGCAACGTATGATCTTGAGTTGGCAACCGTGATACATGCTTTGAAAATGTGGCACCATCACTTGATCAGAAGAAAATTCATTTTAATAACTGATAATAAGGGTTTAAAGTATTTTTTGGATCAAACAAATCTTAACGCAAGGCAAGCTAGGTGGTTAGCTTTCCTTAGCGAGTATGATTTCGAGATCCATCACATTAGTGGAAAGGAAAATAAGGCTGTTGATGCATTGAGCAGAAATGCTAGATTGAGTTTTGTGGCAGCAATCAATACTTTTAAAACTGATCTGGAAAATCAGATCGAAGAAGGAATTAAGCAAGACGAAAATTACCAAAAATTACAAGATAAAGTGGCTGAAAATTCATCTGAAAATGTTATAACAGATTACAGTATTAATGAAAAAGGCTTCTTAACTTACAAAAACAGAATTTATGTGCCTAATTTTTTTGAAGGTTAAGTTGTTGATTTTAGAGGAAGTTCACAAGAGTCCTTATTCAGGGCATCCTGGTTATCAAAAAATGATAACTATGTTAAGAAAAGAGTATTTTTAGTCCAACATGAAAAGTGAATTTGTTGAATATATAGATAGATGTTTTGAGTGTCAGACTATCAAAGATGAACACCAACATCCAGCTGGGCTATTGCAGCCCTTACCAATTCCAGAATGGAAATGGGGGATCATAAGCATTGATTTTATTACAGGTTTGCCTAAAAATCAGAAGCAGAATGACTCAATTATGGTTGTTATTGATAAACTTAGCAAGGTTGCTCATTTTATTCCTGTTAAAACTACTTTCAAGGCTTCTAACATTGCATATATTTTCATGAAGCAAATTTTTCGCTTGCATGGAATTCCAAAGGTAATTATTTCAGACCGAGATTCTAAGTTCACTAGTACCTTTTGGACAACACTGTTTAAAGGATTAAATACTAAGTTAAATTTCAGCACTTCTTTCCACCCACAAACTGATGGTCAAACAGAAAGAGTAAATCAGATTTTGGAAAATATGTTAAGATTATATGTTAAAGATCAGCCATCTAAATGGGAGGATTACTTGCACTTAGCAGAATTTGCCTACAATAATAATTATCAAGCATCTACTAAGTTAAGTCCATTTGAAATTTTGTATGGAATAAAATGTTGTACTCCAATTTCATGGGATAATCCTATAGACAGACTGATGTTAGGACCAGATTTATTGAAATAAATGGAGCTAACCATGAAACAAGTTCAAGGTAACTTAAAAGTTGCCCAAGATCGGCAGAAAAGCTATGTTGATTTGAAATGCACAGAAAGAGAATTTTAGGTAGGAGACCATGTTTTTATAAAGGTAAAGCCGAAGAAAAGTTCTTTGAAGCTTGGGAGCTATGCTAAATTAGCATCGAGGTATTGTGGACCATTCAAAATCCTATCAAGGATAGGAGTTGTTGCATATCAACTGGCATTGCCATACAATTTAAAAGTCCACAATGTTTTTCATGTTTCTATTTTAAAGAAGTATGTGCACGATGCTACTCATGTGCTGAATTGGAATAACATCCAGGTGGAACCAGACTGTATTCTAGACCAGAGAGAAATTATGTTTCAGAATCGCACAATAGGGCGGGTAAAGGTGCAATGGAAACACCTTAGCCCTGATGAAGCTACTTGGGAGCTGGAAAGTAATATGCGAGCAGCATATCCAGTTCTGTTCCATGAGGAACTTGATGAAGAATAAGCAACATCAAGGATGATGTTGAGCTTAAGAGGGGGTGTTTGTAACATACCCTTTAAGCTGGAAAACATTTTGTGTTAAGAAACATTATGATAACTTTTATTGTAAATTTTATATTGGACAAGTGTCCAAGGATGACTGTAATTTGCACAATATATTATTATTTAATAAATAAAATAAGAGACAAACACCTAAGAGGACTATTGAAAGAGTGGTTACTGATCCACTAGGTGGAATGCAATCTGGGGTAGAAGGTAATGGAAAAGTGGCAACATCATGATGCAACTAACTAGCTGTTGGTATGGGACAACTCCCTTGAAATGTGGTCATAGTGCCCTAAAAGATGGGACTGGAGCTTGAGGCTCATTTATTCCAAACTAACCACTAAAAGACCTAGGCAGTCTATATAATAGCCATCAAATATTGAACTGAGGTTCATCACTTTTCCTGACGAGGAAATTTACCTTGGGTTTTTGTTGTGTTTTCACCCAAGAGATTTGATGAGGGGATATCCTGTTGTTGATCATGTTGTGAGTCTACCAAACTCTTATTGAGTTCAGGAGGTTGATGCTAAGTGGAGAAGGCATTTTATTTCAGGAGGTTGATACTAAGTGGAGAAGGTATTTTGAGTGCCTTGCTTCTACACAGATTCCATCCATTTCTTGGATCAGTAATCAGGCTTGGGGGTTCATTAGAAGTCAGCAGTTGAGCTGCTTCTTCTGAAGCAGGTTGGGAGGAACAGGCATCCTTGGGTGTTTGTCGGCCCTATTGTCGGTTACAGGTTCTATTGTCTTATCTATTTTATTTTTAAGTTCTGTTATCTATTTTGCATATTACAGTTCTACTGTTTATTTGGCTTTCATTGTTTATTTTATAAGTTATTTCAGTTCCTGTGTAAATTAACTATTCTGTATAAATTGATTTGATTGAGTAAAAATAGTTTCTGTATTTTTTCCCATGCAAAAAGGAACAACATTGTACTCCAGTACAGAAACAGATTAAGATAGATAAAATATGATAGGCGAACTGCCATGGTGATGGAAGTACTATTTTATATGTTCTATTAAATTATCTGCTGATATTAATTAGCATTATTTACTATATTTTATTCACAGTACTATTCTTATTTCCATTCTTTCCATAAAAATGGTAAATCTATTTCATAGAAATAACAGAGTTTATATTAGATAAAGAAATCATTTATGTTCTTTCCATTTTGTTTTCCAATGTTTATTTTCAAAGAATAACTATAGTGTGATGTTGTTATCATTATTGTATTTATAGGACAGATAGACAAACAAGAAGCAATAGATTACCAACTTAGGGTTTGTAATTTTACATTTAATTCTTTTCAAAATTTACTGTTACTACTATTAATGCACACACAGAGCAGATAAGCAAACAAAGTCCCTTATCACAAAGCTAGGGTTTAATTTTTCTTTTACATGCACTTATAACCCTAAACACACAAATGTAATTCTACTACAGAATCGAGCTAGATGAACAAGCTCCCTATCATTTCTTTATTGTACTAACATAGACAAACTAAACACATTTTAAATCAAAATCATTACTGTAGATCGAACTTATTGATTTCAAATATCAATTCAAATTTTAAGACATTACAATGACTGTAGGAGCAAAGTCAAACAGAAAACACAAATTCTATTTGATGCCGAACGTATCAATAGTCATCATCATTCCATACATTCTAAACTTAACCAAAAACCCTAAGTCCTGACAGGTTTATAGTTGTACTACTTAAAACATTCACACAGTCGAAGATGCGGCATTTGGCCGAAGCCTGTCACATATTTTCAACACATAACCATCGACTTAATAAACAGTAGCAGCGTTTTTATTTATACACACGTTACATATGATTTCCTTTTAAACATTCATAAGCATATAAGTCCAGAACGAAGCACAATAGTATAGGTACGATTAAAACCTAGATTACGCAAACATTGCCAGTTTACACACAGACTGTTTAAACACGATTTATTTCCATTTCTTGAATCAACGAGTGACAAGTTTCATACACGGGCCAAGCCTCGACACTACAAACATAAAATAGTCACGGCCACTTAAGTTTGGCAAAAAGAACTTATATTATCATCTCAACAGAGTCTGAAAAACTCACTTAAAACAAAGGAACGTTGCCAAGTTCGAACCCCAGAACTCAAACCCTATACAAATATCAACTATTACATCGACTCTACAAACTAAGAAAACAACCCAGGGTTTACAACCACGATTTCCAGTTTTGGCGATACAAATGTTGCCATGATTTCTTCCAGGAGAACCTACGAGGGTTTGCCACCAGGCTTACCATTTTATTTCATTGCTATCCATTGTCACCGAACTCCATTGCCACCAAACCCAGAGCTTTGAATACCGAACAATGGCATTACCTGCCACAAAAACTACAAACGGTTATAACAATTCTAGGATGAAGGTTATACAAAAACCAACTACAACATTAAGCAACAATACTCATAAAACATTCAATATTACCTTCGTGAAGCAGAACATTTGTTGGGCGACGCTCCAAATCTCAAGTCAGTTGGCCAACAGTAGCAACAATCACCAGACATACGTAACAGTGTTGGATATCACTTATAAATGCCGAGGCACGTTGAAACCCCACACAAGCCACCAACTTCCAAACAAAGCTAAACAGTGCTGAGACCTGAAACAACCATGGCAGATGGTTGATTTCTCAATAAATCAATCTTTCATATTAAAAACCCTTAATAGGTTTTACGATCAAAAACATATCAAAGACAAGCACTAAGCTGTCAACCCTTGCATCCATCACTGTACAAATAACTGTATAGTTCGGCTCCTCATTTCTTCATAAGTCATGGGTTCAAAACCCTGGCCTCACCACTCAAAACGTATAATAGAAAGACCTACAAACCCTCGGCCTGTCGGCCAGTTGCAGAGCCAAAACCCACCGTTTCCAAAACTCACAATAAACACGATGATCGAAACAGGGTAGGGTTTAACCCATACCATTCAATACACTGCCAAGATCAACGGTGGATATCATCAGGAGTTTTACGAAATATCAATCACATCTACTACATTAATTATCGATATCATTACAAACGCCACGAGGGAGCCACGAAGGAATCCACTACTTTACCTTCGAGCACAGTGTGTTTACACCTCAACAACAAGTCAGTTATTACCAAAGTATGGCACGCGAACAAGTTTGGTATGCCCTACCATGATTATCACATGGAGTTAGACACGTAATAGCCAGCGTCGCAACCACAACATCACCATAGGACCGAATTAAATCCTGAGATCTCACGTAGATATTGGCCAGAGTCTTGACTACATAAACATTTATTTTCATATCAGAGTTCAAGTCATGTGACAGCGAAGACATCGGGATCTCAACATTGCCATACAACTGTTCACAACCATGTTATAAGTTAACAAACATAGGATAGAGGCATATCAATACCATAAACAAGGATACATGGTTCTATTCATAAGGTTATCACGACATATCATTCACGCTAGGAGCATCAACCTTGTTCCAAAGTTTACATAGCACATATATGTAATGCACACACGAACCATAATGTTTACAGATATCAAATCCATATTAATATCCGCACCATAAAGTTCACATATAACATTTCAACAATGTTATTAACATAATTCCATAGGTTATCAAACTTGGAATCGATATATTTCATATATCAACTATGAATTATAAACCAATACAATGCCATAGTATAGTATGGGTTATCGCAAGATTAACGTTTAAACATTACATTTAAATAGCTAGGCCATTTGCTTAAGGTTAGTGTAGAGAATACATAACCTTCACACTATATTGAAAGCTAGGGTTTGATACCAACTCTACTATGTTGTATGCTATTATATCAACAACATCTTGATTCATATGTGGACACAATACAAACATCATCACTAGCATTCCAAGACTTATTACATTGCAGCTGTCAGTCCAGGAGAGTCATTTATTCTATTGATGACACTATCCTTCATAAAGATCAAACATGTTACAATTTCAGATGAATAAACTTAGCCGTATTACCACTATTACTACCAACAGTACAATGAGTTTAGTGTTTAACAAATGCTAGTGATACATGCAATTATTACCATCAAGACGATACAAGTAGCGAGTTAAACTGAAGATACATACCATCGACATCTTCATGCAAGGCAGATTATACAATTATCTTAAACATAGAGACAACAAGCTGAAGCTTACCACTTGTCTTGTAAAAACTAGAATTACTCTATAACCTTACCTGTAGATCTGCGAAAGAAGAATCCAATGCTTTAGCTTTCAAAGCTAAGTAAACCCAAGGGCACCCGATAGGAACCCCTTCAGAAATATGCAAACAATTTCATCAGTATTGTTACCAGATCCTTACACATAACGAAATAAACTTTGTTCTGTCGCATCTTACTTTTAACCAAATACATTTTTAGGTTTAAAATAAATACGAAAATTCTATGATGCATTTATCATCTGTTAGTTAATTATTATCATTCCGCAGATAGCGTTTATCTTATAAAATAGGCTATATCAAAAAAAAAAAAATTTGCACTTTTTTGGATGTTACACCCTGACTACCTAGCTAAATTTGGCATGGAAAACAACACTCCTTGCTGGGAGGGGAAGCTGGACAACATCACCGCTGATGATCTTCGTCACAAATGTATGAACATCACCAAGAAGGATCTCCCTATCCCAAATGCGGGTGTCTCTGGGCCCACGACACGTGGAAACCCCACCTCCTGCCAGTCTACTAGACTCGTCGGTGGCGGAGGAGGTGACAGTAATTTATGATCTATGGGATCTCCACCCCTGCTCGCTCCACACATTCTATCTATGTTGCATCAACCAACTTTCTTCGGATCTCCTTGTACCATCAACTTAAAGTTCACTCGTGTAATGACCATGGAGTCTCATGGGCTCAGGTTAAAGTGGAAGGGTAGGGGGCACTCTACATTTTCTATTTGTTCCCCTAGGTTACTCCCGCTCGAACAGTCGCAGGTATCTTTAACTCATCGTTGGTATTGTATTTGGTTCCTAGCTGGGGTTCCTGGATTTTGGGCTCCATGTCTAAACAGAAAGGCATGCCTCACAAAGGGAGAACTAGCCGCACAGAAGGTCAACAGGATTTTGCTACCTCAAAGGGCTATGGGGAAGGCATCTCCATTCTGGTTCACCTGATGATCGAAAATTGGGAAGCTCGTTTGCTGACCGACCACCTTTCTTCAGGGAAGAATGATGGTTGCATCAACCATTAATGGCTTGTCAAAAACATGTTGGGAGCTCTCGGGAAATACACAAAGGAAAATTGGGACAGATCCAGAGAAATCACTCAGTCTCTGAAAGACCACACGACCTCTCTAGCTTGCTCTTTGGAATCCATCTTCGGAGGCCAGAACTTCATCAGGGGCAGCAATGTAGGAGGAACCTCGCGGGCGGTAGCCATGGTGGTTGTAGTTAGATCAGTGGCAGTCACACTGGGGGGAGTCAGGTTGACGGTAGTCATGCTGGAGCAACTCGGGAAGATGGTAGCCTTGCAGGAGGCATCCATGCATGCGGTGGTAGCAGCATTGGTCCGGGTGGCGGTTTAGACAATTCGATGGAAGCTGGGAGAGGGGATAGGACTTTGTCGCTCCCTGAGCCATGTGGCAAGGAGATATCCACTCACTCTTTTCCCATCCCTTCCACCATCGGCCAGCTAGCATGCAAGCGAGTTTGGGATGACACAGAGAAGACTACCCTACCATGGCACAAAGTGGCTCCCCATCCTATTAAAAATTTGGACCAGGAAGCTATAGAGGAAGATAATTTCGATAGCACAATTCTGGAAGAAATCCCTCCCAATGATGCAGTAAGCAAATAAGGTTCCAGAGGGTCTCTGTGTTTTTAAGCTTTTTGGTCAAGTAGTTTGATCTCTGTTTTTGTATATTCCAGTAGTTTTTATACGGGCTTTCATAGCTCTAGGTTTTCAACTGAACGTCGTGAATATTTTTGTACTTGTCAGAAGGATGGAAACCTTCGTTATATCCATTTTTATCCCTATGTTTTCTTGAGCTTGTGGTTCGGCACTCTTAGGCCACCATTACGAGCTCTGTGGTATGTAATTTTGACTTGTACTATTTAATAGATATTTGTAGCTTACAAAAAAAATTGCATAATTTATACAATTACCACTAAAAATAGAAAATAAAATGTTATTCATGTTTGAAGAATTATATTACATACGTTAATATTTGCATGAGACATGTGTTTTAGAAACCATTCATTACCTTCACATTCACCAACAACAATATAACATAGAGAATATTTTCCTTCGAGCCTTCATATAGGGATTTGTTGCACCTTATCAATTAGAGGTATATCATGAACATTGTCAAAATTATCATCCAATAGGGCAAAGGTATCATGGATCAATCTATTTAATCCATCATTCTCAATTACATCAATATAATTTCCTTCCATACGATTAAGTTCATTTCCTTTTACTCCATCCCCACTAGCTTGTTCACTAATATTTCTACTACAATTGGTATCTATGTACGTAATTCAAACCTAAGATGCTTTGTCTTTGCAAATACAATCTATCAAATATTTTTAGTATAAATATCAAATATTAAAATGATAGAAAGTTTTAATATCGATAATAAAAACATATAATGAATATATTACTAATGAGCAATACTCATTCCCCCTTTAAAATGCCCCAAATTGTAACTCTTCTATTTGCAGGCCCTTGCACTTTTTTCGAGGGAAATAGCATTTACGATCATCATATTTCTCCGTTGACCTAGCAATGGTCCTCAAAATTTCCTCATTTTTAACATTGTTATATATTATAACAAAATCCATTAAAACAATGTTAGTAAAATATAATATATACTCAAAGAATTCCATACATATAGATTTCAAAATTTGTTTACCTAAAAGAATTTGGATTATGTAGAGAATCCAAACCATGTAGATAAAAAATGGAGGATGAAAGAAGATAGAAAACGTTGTTTCAAACATTGAAAATGACAAAATAAAACTATTACAACCCTCGCAAATATCACATAATCATCACCATATTTCTTGGTTTTAAATATATAGACTTTACAAATATGTCGAAACATCAATGATAGTTTGACATAATCGAAGTTGACAGTTTCAGACATATTGACTATGCTAAGATTGTTAACGATCATTAGGTTTACTTTTAAAATGTCGTGCATTTGACATATTAGGAACATTGTCATAATTTTGACACTTATTAGGGACAAGAAATAAAAATAAAACATTGTAATTGAGTCAACAACTTCTAAAAAATTATGACACCACAATCAATTCTTGCCATCAATGTTAGATAAAAACATCATATTTCAAACCTAAATGTCGTAGGTTCTCCTCTTGTGTGTGAAATAAGGGATCTATCCTATCATTTTGTGTGGAGAAGGTAGTATTTGTTCTAGTCTTGAATATTGATTAACCATCGATCACTAAGAAGGAGGTGTATTCTCTAGTACATGCCATTATTCATAGGTTTACTGGTCTATAGCCTTCATTGACAAGGCTCCACACTTGGATAAAGGGGGTTTGGGGATTAGTTTTTGAATATATAATGCTTACCATATATTTGTGTATGGTTTCATCATCCTAGAGTTCATCATTGAGACAAACATAACACGAGTTGTTGGTAGAGGTCCTTAGTTAATGGAAGGTGTGGGCCCCTTTATGAAGCCATGGTTCCCTATCTTCATCATGCATATAGAATCTTTGTCAAAGGTCCTCATATGGGTTATAATACATGGTTTCTGGCCTTTAAATACTAGGGTTTTTAGACTCTACAAGTTATTGGTGTTGGTTTGGGTAAGTTTATAACCCTACCTCCAAAAACTAGTAACTTGGTTTTCAACACCTACACTCGAATTTGTATTTATGATGATCTCAAGAAATGATTTCTTAACCAAATTGTGTTGGATAGTAGACACCAAATATGGAGACATTGTGTAGAATATGAACATCGTATTTCAATGTAGAGTATGCTTTGATCGTGGACATGTGGCAACTTCATGTTTAAAGACAAAATTTTCACATATTTCCAAAAACTAAAATTAGGTCAAAGCACTCATAATAGAAATATTTGAAGATGGAATAACACTGGGAGAAGCCACACAACCCCTCAAAGAAATCAAAACCTATAATGATGACAAATTTGATTGTTCCGTCTTCAAGTTGTGCAACAAAAACAATGGTACAATCATGGATCTAGAGTCAAGTCCCCTCTCATTGGTTTCATTGCAATTAGACACTATTAGGAAAGGGAAAGTGAAACATGAATCATATTATTTGGATCAAGACAAGGAACGAACTCATGTAGCTCCATTAATTGATGAAGATAAATAATTGATGATAAAAACCTAACAACCCCCAATTAGTTTTCTAGTGGGATTGAAGTTAGGAGAAAGATAATGAAAATGGAATAAGTGAATCAAGGAAAAAAAGGGGCATCTAACATATAAATCAATAAATTATCATATATATGTAGACAAAGAGTTGATATGAAGTGTACATCATAAATATGAATTGCTCTTGGGGTCCTTTATTAAATGTGAAGGATTACTATTAAAAAAATTAAGTGATTATTTTATACCAAACTTTTTTATTTTAAAAATCACATCAAATTTAAAAGTGTTTAATATTTATCAATCAATTGTTATTCAAGAATCATAATAATTCAATACAAATGACACAATAAACTACATTGAACCATCCTTCCTTCCTAACCTACTTCCATCTTCAAGATCCTATCCTTTCCTCTACTGGAATATGTCAGAGCATCAACTATATCAACCTAATGCTATATAGAACCCATAAGTGGAAGTGTCAACTATATTGACCAAGATTTCCCAGTAGGAAACTAGTAGTCATCATCACACAAATTGGGAAACGTGTCTTCGCACAAACCTCCCACGACTCCAGGTTTTAGAGGATACGTGGTGGGTAATACCTCCACCCCTCCTAATATAACTAGGGTCAACACCTTATATTGAGCCATACTATGCAATTATTGTTCTTATAGTCATATCATCAAACAATCATTATTGGCAAGCTATGCATCCTGTCAAAACCACACTTACCCATAAATCATAGCAGTGTATGAAATCATAAATTAAATCAAAAGTAAAAGGTATAGCATCCACTATATTCTTGATGTCTATGACATCCAAGTTACCTCAACACCAAATTCATTTGGTTTTTGCATAGTCCGTAATCATTTGATTTCCATGCATATATATGAAAATTTTCCACGTGATCAACCATATTATTTATCAAGGTTCAAATAAGAAACAAATTTCTATTTACACCATGCCTCACATTTGTTATATATTAGCAATATAAATTTGAACTAGTATCTATGTATTGAAATTTAACAATTAAATTACATATTCACACAAATCACATAACTATTGTTATCATCAATATATAATGGTTAAATCATATAATGTCAACACATAAATTGGTCCAATTGTCCACATGATGTATTTATTAATCTAGCTAGGTCGAAATAGATATTAAGCAATCGATTACAAGGATGAGTAAAAATAAATTTCTAAATACCCGATTCAAAAGGTGGACATTACATTATGGGTCTCATCATGTTAAGTGAGTAGGCTCATAAGATTTTGTGTGTATATTTATTGCGAATAATTATGAGGGGGAGTATACACTTTCCCTATAAGTCCTTGTCATTCCATCACCGCTATGGCATCTAAGATAGAATTCCTATTGTTGGGTAGGGAATGCTCCCATGAAAACAATTTCTCCATGTTTAGATTCACTTATGATAGGTTTCTTGTGTCTTGGATATAATATTTTACTAGTAAACATTATGTAAATAATTTATCTTATCCATTGAGTAGTGGCTTATGCAAGAGCTTCAAAGATAAAATTTGAGACAAATAATTATTCCTCATTCCGAAGAAATGGGCTTTGGCACATCAAAGAGTGGTAGAAGAACCCTAGTTTAAGCACTAGAAAAACCTTACATCGGATGAAATTCAATTCGCAACTACTAAGACGAGAAATATATTTATTTTATGAAAGCAGTGTTTTCCCTTGAGAGGGCTCCCTTGTCAATGATGTCAGCTAGTAAATTTCATCTAAGAAAGTCTAGTAAGCAAGGTTTTGTTATCTAGCTAAAAAAATGTGTTTCATGGTTTATTAAGAATCTTTAAAAATCCTCAAAAGACCCATAGAATGCAATTGGGGAATATCTCCTTAGGTTTAGAGGTGTTTTAAAAGTACATGGATAAAGGTATACAAAGAAAATCTAGACAATGTGTAGATATGAGTTGGTATATGTACTTACTTGACATCAAGAGGTGAGAAATCCAAATCCCATAGTAACTTCTCGAAATTAAGCATTCTAGAAAGAAAATGGGGAAATTTCAGAAATTGCATATTAAGAAGTCTTCATGAAGTCTTATAAAATAAAATCCAAAGAATCTCAAAGTGTCTTTGATTGAGTAAGCTAAAAGAAAATTAGTGTTGAATATTTCAAGAAATCGAGGGAAATTAATTATAGAGAAGTCTAGGAATATAATGTGTAAGGGTCAGGATACCTCCTTTCCTTTTCAAGCGAAAATAACTAAGAGTTGAATATTTTACAAAATTTAGAAAATTGCATAATATTAAGAGAAAAATAGTTTCCAAAAATTGATAATCTTTTCTTGACTAAACTAAAAATAGTTAATTGTGAAAGATACTAAAAATTAGAAAATTGCATATCAATTTTTTTGAAAAATCAATTTTCAAAGATCCCTTATGCGCCCTTTTTATCAAGTGAAAATAGTTAAGTGAGAAAAATATTTGGAAATTTGAACAAAAATGCATATTATTAAGAAGTCGAAGAAAATCAATTCCATGGATTCTTGAGACTCTTTCCTAGTCAAGTAAAATTGTTAAGTGTTAAATAACATAATAATTTGGGTGAATTACTTGTCAAAACGTAAATTTTCAATAGGCTCTTTCCCAATACAACAAAGTGAGTAGAAAATTGATTTGTCAAAAAATCATAGAAAAAAAATACGGAGAAATATGGAAAATTTAGGGTGAAATTTAGTCTAAAGGTTAATTTTGTATGTTTATTTTTCTAAAAAAGATTTACCAATTTCTTTTTTAAAATGATTTACCCAAATTCCACAAAATAAATTATTTTTACTCTAAATCTTATTAATTAAAATTAAAAAAATAACAATATTAAAAAATTCTCCCTAATACAACTCACTAAGCAAAAAAAAGTGTTTTTTTATAAATAAATAAACAATTGAATTGAGTCATCCATGCAGATAATGATAAGAGGAAGATAGTTTTAAAAGAAAAATGTTTAGTAGCTTCAAAAGTACTAAACGTAGGATCAAGCACTTAATGGGAAAATCATCCATGCACATAGTTACTTCAAATAAATAATGTCTAGTATACCTGAAAGTATCAACATTGGACGAATCATAAATCATAGCTCTAAATAATAAAAAATCATAGCTCTAAATATGTTTCAAGTAAGCAAGTTTGGTATAACTAGACCGCACTTCTTATAAGTTGTCCATATCGTTAAAACACTCTTCCTCGATATTCACAATTTAAATATTATTTTCCACATGAGTAGGTTTATAGACTAATAGCGCCGGGGAAAGAGAAATTCATAGAGAATTAGCCAAGACCTTATTTGAAGAACAGGACTAGTCACAAAGAAATATAATCAAATTTGAACACCATTATATATTTACTTATTCAACTATTTGAACAATAATTTTTCCAAGTTAGGCCTAGACCCATTTTCACCCCTTGAATAAGTAGTGAAAATTAAGAAGTTACCAACTTGCAAAGTGCACAATTAGTAGGCAACTGATATCATATCAGTGTTGGTATCTTGTGAAATGGCATCATAAAAGAGATTATAATCACAAAACTCCTCTTTCCCAAATCTGACATCAAGTGAAACATTATAATGAAATAAGTTTGCTTATACAACAATTTAGACACCCTAGAGGTGTGTTGAAAATCACTAATTTGATCACTTTTGAAAGGCATATCAAGTAGCTAAGGTCATAAATTCTACTGATCTTATGGTTGGAAATTCATTTTAAATGAGAAGAGATTTATATTGTTAGATCCCTAAGGGATTGGCTATTGATTTTTCATATATTATTCCATAATAGTCTTTGGGAATGATATGAGTAGATAAGAAAAATTCAATTATTTTGATATTTTGTTTCCTTTCCTTTCTTGGTATTCTTTCACTTCCATGATTGTAGGTCAAGCTTGGTAGTTTACAACACCTTCTAGAGTCTTAAATAAACCTCATTATATGTACTTGCAAACACAAGCATTGATGTGACCAATATGTGTTGCATGCATCGGTGTTCATCGGTATTCTTCATTGATATGAATTGGATCTTGATTAAATCTCTTTTGTAAACTTTTTAATAAGCATTTAATTGTTTTAGAAAAGTTGAGTGAATAGTCCAAAAATTCTTCTAACTTGGAAGATAAAAATGAACCATTGTAATGGTTGGCCTTCCAAGGAATTCCATTAAATATGAATGTTGAGGAGAAGAAGGGCATTGAAGGGAGGAAAGAGAGCTCAAAAGGAAATAAAGAAGTATGGAAATAGCAAATCATGAAGGACTCAAAATAAGAAGCTTGTTTGAAGGTTGTCTCTTAGCCAAATCCATTTGAGAAATTGTGCCAGTGAGTAAAAATGCCAACAAAAGGACTTGAAGTGTTGTGATTGAACATTCAAACCATAGAGAATATAATTTAGTTTCAAATTACAATTAGATTTTAAAATGCTTACAGAGATTACATAAACAGAGTTCGAGCACATTTGTTTCTTACATGAGATTTGTGTATTCACTTTGATTTATAGAGCAAACCTCCAACACCATCTTTTCCAACATATATTCATTCACGTCAATCATTAAGTTTGTCCATGTTAAGTATTGGATGGGAATTATAGTATAAGACAATAGATATATACATTCAACTAACAACAAATTTTGAGTGATAGATTCAAGTCAACAAATCCATTCCTTTTGCCCACTAATGAGTAGCATATGAGAAGATTTACACATTGGAGTTATGTTTTGTTTTGGCATTAATAAAGTTAGATAATTGTCACATACCTAAGTTCTAGACATTTTATGTTATTGAGAAAACATTATGTTTTATTTTTATTGTAAATTTTTTTGACTATTGACCAAGTGGGGTCATGGATGACTGTAATTAATTACTTCGAATATTTTATTATAAATAAATAAAAGTGGAGACAAACATCCAAAGGAGACTGTTGAATGAGTGTTCACTGACCCACTAGGGGGAATGGACTGTGGTGGAGAGCAAACTGACACTTGGCAGCATCCTCAACTCACTTCTAACTGTTGCAGGGGGCAACTTCCCTACTTTTATGGTCATGTTCCCCAAGAAAGTGGAACTGAGCAGGTGGCTCATTTACTGAAATAAACTGACCAAAAGACCTAGGCATGCTATTTATCTACCCATCGAATTCAGCAGGAGGCTGTTCATTCTTACCTTGTGATCATTTTTGAGCACAAGAGATTTGATGAGGGGAAAGTTAGAAGTGTTTAAGGGTAATAAGACTGCATTCTGAACTAGTGCAGCCACATTGCTGAGTTCAATATTGCTAAAGGCAGGAAGTGCTACTGCTAAGTACTACTGCTGAGTTTCAAGGGAATTTATTCCATTAATCCTCACAGCATCTTCATCCTAGTGGTTTAGTGAACAGGCGTGGGGGTCCTAAGGCAAGTAGCTTGGTTGTATTTCGGAGATTGGTTGGGTGGAATGGGCTCCTTTGGCTGTTTGTTTCTTGTATAGTTTCCAGGTTCGTATTGTGTTATCTTATTTACTTCTGTCATGTTAGTAAATTAAATAGGAATGTTTATGTTATCAGCTTTTCCCCTTTAATCTAAGATATTTTGCCTTAGTTAGTGAACATTTCACTTCTGTAAATTATTACTGTTGGGACAAAATGCAATATGAATGATGTAGTTAAAATGATAGAATGATTGATTATAAAATTACTTTCCTGCATTTTTCCACACATTGGATACAGTGCCGTACTCTAGTACAGCAAAGGATAATTAGAGTAGATCATAATGATCGCATGCAATGGATAAATTTTAAATGATTATTTTATAAACATAGCTATATCATTTTCAGTAGTGTATTATTGTTTTTATTTAAAAAAACAATTTAGAATTGTAAACAGAAAATACAAATATTCTAAATACTTCATTGTTTATGCTTAATAAATAAACCCTATCTTTTGTTTATAAACAACAATAGTATTGTAAGTACTTTCTTTTCAAACAATAGTAGAAACAGTCCTTAAAACCAAATACTTTATAAATAGATTCTTTCCATTTATCAAACTCCATATACAAATATTAACAGGCTTCTCGTATCACTTTTATTTATCATAGAAATATGTCTAAGATAGACTGAACATCATACTAGTATCAATATCAAAAACTCCTCAATAAAATCCTTACAAACAAACCTAAGTATTATTATTACAGTAGAGAGATAGTATCCATGCATTTGTAAATTTAAGAACACTTTATCATTTCACTAGGGCATTGTATGCCTGAATACAAAACTTAGGTACGATTACAAGGTTTTGATACCTACATAGTTCAAACCCTAAGTTTAGAGCCTCCATATCTTTTCAAAGGTTTAAAATCCTTTCATATTATGAAAACAAATGAATGCATCAAAGCCATAGATCGAGACCCTTAACAAAAACACAGTACAGTTTCTACATAAGGGTTACAAGCTAGTCATACGACGCTGTTGAAAGCTTAACCTAAAACAATTAACTCTTCAATATATAGAAACGGGCTCGGCCCTAAACTTTTGTTATCCTTCAGACTTTACAATGCACAAGTGTGATGCCAATATATTATTATTACGACTGTCTACTATTTACTTCATTGACAAAATATTTGTTAGGAATTATGATCCAAAAATGTAGTAAATAGAAGTTTAGTTTAATAAATGTAAAAGGGCATCTACACACTCACGTGATTATGTGAGGTGTCCTTTAGTTAGTTTTGGTAACGGTAAATTAGTTGTTACTCTTTGGATATTTAAATCCATCGAGTTTTCTATGTGAGGTAATCTTTCGGGATTTAGCCCTCACATCTCTGTGATGTAATTTTCCTTCTTCATTAATAAAGTTATGTGTCTGAGGACACTTTGTCAAAGTGGTATCAGAGCACGCGGTTGAAGCTTGGTCTGGTTGGAACCTGGTTGGAAGGTGCTAAAGGTTGTTTGAAGAAGGTGACTTTCAAGGTTTTGGAATAGCGAAATTTTAACCGTAAGTTAATGCTTCCTATTCTTTTGGGCTAAAAAGAATCTCTGCAGAATTTTTACTTGGAGAGAGTAAAATATTATTATTTTTTTTAAGGCAAGGTTATGGTGAGAGAGATAGCATAGCTGATGTTGGGTCGACCTTGCTGCTGCACTATATTTTTTTTTAATTGGCCAAATGAGGTACAATAATAAAAGCAATATTGTTAAATCCTCAACGTGGAACCAAACCTCAAATACTCGGATTGTAGATAAGCTTTTGTTTTTTCTGAAAGCATTGTCGATGCATTCCTCAGAGTTCAAGAAATGATAAAAATGTAATTATTTTCATGCAAAATCATTTCACAACTAGATCTAGTAACCCAAACACGTCCATCTCAAATAACTAGGTTGCATTTTTTATTGCATTACAAAAAATCTCTTGGATCAGTAACAAATCCAGTGAGAGCTGATGCTACTGCTGTGTAAGGAGAAGCCAAATAAATTTGACCTTCTTTATGGTCCATTCTCCCAGGAAAGTTCCTATTTTTTATCTGCACAACAAAGCAATTTTTTTTGAGTCTGTGGACTTTCATAGAAGCCGAAGTTGAGTAGTCCGTTGAGGCCCGAACAGTGGTAGATTTTGATGCTATGCGCCTACGTTGATACAGTATGAAAGTTCTTTTAGCGCCTACGTTGATACAGTATGAAAGTTCTTCTATAAAAGAGAGTACTAACTAACCTGTTGGATCTCTGCTACGGATATACTCCAGGGTTGCGAGTTACTAGAACTGACAGGCCTCTATGTAACAGGAGAAGATTACATTCAAAAGGATGAACAATAGCCACAGATTTTATAGCTATGAACGTTGAGAACTTATGATCTAGCGACCAGCGTATGAGATAGTTACATCAAGACGTATCATCTTATCGAAACAGTTTTTGGTAGCTTTAGCAGCTACAGGGTATGCTGAAACGATTTTGCTTAGTGGCAGCTACAGCCTCTGTCACGCTATGCTCCCCATGGTGAAGAGATAACAGAGAACAGGAAGAAGTCGAGGCAGTAGAACGGAGTTAGAGAAGCTTTTCATGGTTTTTTGAAGCCAGAAAGCGCATATGTAAGCGCATATGTGCTCCGCTGATGCAGCATAAATCGACGATGCCCTCCACCTATGTCGAAGAACATCAAATTCGTTGGATGTCAATTAATGTTTGGTAACAATATTTGATTTTTCTTCTCTGCGAGAAGATACTAATTGAGCATTCCATTTGAGGACATAAAAGATCAATTCCAGCCAAGATCAATTACAGCCAGATTCATATAGAGAAATTGCTGAGAGCGAAGAAGCCACCAAGTGTAAGATTGAAGATTGCACCCATTGCCAGAATTTGAATCGGGGTTATTTTTTTTTAATTCAATGTTTATGTAATATTTTGAAAAGTGAATAATTACTATTCATTTTTATTTTTGGAGTTTTTTTTTTTATATATTAAAACAAAACAAAGGTGGAGAGAAATAATCTTAAAAAAAAAATTTGAAGTTGATGGGACTGGATCTTGTGACCTCCCACTTCATAATATTGTATCTCTCCAATTCATCTATAAAGATTTGTTATCTTTTGGAGTGATAAGGTGTAATTTTTATTGGGCATTGGAGTAATAAGGAGCATTGTTGTCGGTGTCATAAGGAGTACTTGTATTTTCACTCAAGGTTTGATGAGAGCAAAGTGAAGCTCTATCAAATTCTTTTCTTGAGGCTATAAGTGGGTCAAGGCCAAGCCCCTATAGCTTTCTTTTGCATGGTGTGTGGTGTTTCGCAGCATTTCTTTCATGGTGACTGAGTGTTTCGCAGCATTTTTTTTGGTGACTGAGTAATTTTGTTTTAATGTTGGTGGTGATATTTTTGCATAAAATCTTCCATTGGTGATATAAGGTGATTTATTTTGGTGACATAAGGTGCTTTCTTTAATGCTTGGAGCTATAAGATTTGCATAATACACATCTTCTGGAGTTATAAGGTGTTTATTATTTTTTACAATGTCTAAAGTTATAAGTCTTTTTAATGAATCTGACAAGTTGGAAGGATCGAAAAATTATAAAGTTTGGAATCGTCATATTCAAAGCACTCTTATTTACAATGAATTGTGGAAGGGTTTCTGTAATGCTAAACCTATCAAACCAACTAATCATGATCATCTTGCAAAGTGGGAAGTAAAAGATGAAAAGGCTTTAGCATTGATTCACAGTACTGTTTCTGATGATATTTATGTGCATATTGAAAATAGTCCAGATGCATGGTCAGCTTGGAAGACATTGAAAGATTTATTTGATTCTCAAAGTGAAGCTAAGAAAATTGATCTTCAATTGAAGTTGTTTCAACAAAAATTGTCTTCAGGAGGTGATGTCATGGAGTACATTTCTAGATTAAAAAATATCAAACAAGAAATTTCAAGAGCTGGTTTTGATAAAATTGAAGACAGCATGATGGTGACCATTTTGATCGCAGGATTGCCTGAGACATATAAGCATTTTTTGGAAACTTTACAAATTACAAATAAATTGGATACCGTTTCTTTTGATGAACTAAGTGAATTACTTGCCACACATGAAAAGATTTTTGGTAAAACAAAGCAAGCAGGAGAAGATGTTTTGGTTGCAAGTACTAGCAAACAATCTCCAGGTAATCATCAAAGAGGCCATGATCAGAAAGTTTTTCAAAATTCAAATAGAGGTCGTGGTCAGGGTTTTGGAAGAGGAAGAGGCCGCGGAAGAGGAAGAGGAAGAAATCAAGGAAGAGGTTCTGAAAGTACACAGTCACAGTTTTCTGGAAGAGGAAGAGGTTCAGGTAATCAACAGGTCTCTGGAAGAGGAAGAGCTAATAAACAGGTCACATGTTTTCGTTGTAATAGAGTTGGACATTATGCTTCAGACTGTAGAGTTCCATTTGACAAAATTCTCAAAGAAAGAGAATCTAAAGGATCTTCATCAGCGGCACATTAATAATGCTCATGCAGACGATAGTGAAAATTGTGAATATGCCTTTACAGCACTTGGACAATCAGAATCAATGGATTTTGTTCAAGTTCATCAGTTGGAATCAGTGAATTTTGTTTAGTCTTCTTCTTGTTTCAAAAATGATTTTGAAGATGCTTGGATTATGGATACAGGGGCTACTCAGCATATGACATATAGGAAAGATTTCTTTTGGAGTTATGAAGATTGTCATTTAAATTCAATTTTTCTTGCAGATGATTCTATTCATTTACCACAAGGAAAAGGAACAGTTAAGGTTGATTTGCCTGGAATTGGAGAAAGATTGATTTCTAATGTTTGGTATGTGCCTACATTTAAGAAAAATTTGTTGTCTTTAGTTGTCATTCGTCAATTAGGACATCAAGTTGTCATGGAAGGTGGTATCCTTTTTGTTAATTCAACAAAGGATGCATACAAAACAGTTATGACAGGTTATGAAGACGGAAAGCTTCTTAGGATGAAGGGAACAGTCATTCCTAGGTCACAGGAACATTTGAAGGAATTTGCAGGTTTAGTTGAAACTGATGTTTCACCTATCCGCTTGTGGCACATTCGTTTTGGGCACTTGAATGTTGATAGTCTTGTACAGCTTCAAAAACAAGGAATGGTAAAGGGGTTGCCTACTTTTCGGAAGGAAAATGCAAAGTGTGAAGCTTGCATTTATGGCAAACAGAGAAGGATAGCTTTTTCAAAAAGCACTTGGAGAGCAACAAGGAGATTACAGCTTATTCATAGTGATGTTTGTGGTCCTTTGGAAACTTCACTTGGTGGTTGTAAATATTTTTTGTTGTTTATTGATGATTTTAGCAGAATGGTTTGGGTGTATTTTTTGAAGGAAAAATCAGAAGTGTTTGAAAAGTTTCAGTCATTTCAAAATTTGGTTGAAACAGCAACAAAGGAAAAGATTGCTACTTTGAGAACTGATAATGGTGATGAGTTTACATCAAATAATTTTTTGACTTATTGTCAGGACAAAGGGATTAAAAGACAGTTGACAAATTTTTATACTCCACAGCAAAATGGAGTATCTGAAAGGATGAATCAGACTTTATTGGGCATGGCTAGAGCAATGTTATTTTTCAAAGGGTTGAAATCATGTTATTGGGCAGAAGCAGTTCATACAGCAGTTTATTTGAGGAATAGATCTCCTTCATCATCACTTGATGGAATAACTCCTTTTGAGGCTTGGTATGGATTCAAACCTATGGTCAAACATTTGAGAGTTTTTGGTTCAGTTTGTTATGCACTTGTCCCCAAAGAAAAACGAAAGAAGTTAGAGTCTAGAAGTGTTAAGTGCATATTGATTGGTTATTCTCATGAAAAAAAGGGGTATAGGCTTCTGTCAGATGGAAAGTTTATTGTTAGCAGGGATGTGATTTTTGATGAAACTGAAAGTTTAAGTGTAGAAGAGGTTGATAAACAACTTAGTCACTTAGAGAAAAAAGTAACTAAGGAACAATTAAGGATGCAACACTTAAATAAGACAAGGAATGAACAATGGTTTGATCTCACTTCAGAAGTACAGGATGATGAACAGGTTGAAGATACTTTGAATTCTTCACAAGTTAACTTGGATGATTCAAATCAAGTTAACATTGAAAAGAAGCAACCAAAATGGGCAACTAAGTTACTTCAGGATGTTAAGTCTGATGAAAAAGGCAAAACAGGTACGAGGAGTTCTAATACGGGTTCAGAAAATTTTGCTCTTTCAGTTGTTGAACCAACTACTTTTAATGAAGCAGTTGAGTATGATGAATGGAAAATGGCCATGCAAAGTGAGTATGATGCAGTAATGAAGAATCAGACTTGGAAAATAGTTGATTGTCCACATGATGTTAAACCCATTGGTTGTAAGTGGGTTTACAGAATTAAGTACAAAGCAAATGGAGATATTGATAAATATAAGGCAAGATTGGTGGCAAAGGGTTTTGCTCAGAAAGAAGGGATTGATTATGAAGAAACTTTTGCTCCAACAGCGAAATGGAATACTATCAGGATTGTGCTAGCTTTAGCTGCACAAAATGGATGGAAAGTGCATCAAATGGATGTAAAAAGTGCATTTTTAAACGGTGATCTACAAGAGGATGTTTATATGACTCAACCTCCTGGTTTTGAGGTTCCAGGGAAAGAAAATCAAGTTTGTAAACTAGTTAAGGCATTGTATGGATTGAAACAGGCTCCCAGAGCTTGGTATGCAAAAATGGATGCCTACCTACAGAAAGTTGGTTTTCTTCGTAGTGAGTCAGATGATACGTTGTATGTTCGAATCCAGGAAAACAACTTAGTCATCTTGGTTATGTATGTTGATGATTTGCTCATAACAGGTAACTATAATGATCATATATTTCAGGTTAAGAAAGAACTTCAAACAGGTTTTGAAATGACAGACTTGGGTTTACTTCATTACTATCTTGGAGTTGAAGTAAAACAGCAGGAAGGAAGTATATTTATTTCTCAAGCTAAGTACATATCTGGTTTATTGAAGAAGTTTTGAATGGAGGAATGTAAACCAGCAATTACTCCCATGGAGCAAAATTTAAAACTTTCTAAGTTTGAAGGGGGGGAACTTGTAAATTGTACTGGATATAGACAGTTAATTGGATGTTTGATTTACTTGATGAATACTCGTCCTGATCTATCTTATGCAGTTAGCATACTTTCCAGATATATGCAGGAACCTAGAGAAAGTCATTGGAATGCAGCAAAAAGGGTGTTAAGGTATCTTCAAGGAACAAAGGATTTTGGACTTGAGTTTAAAAGAAACAAAAATTTCAAACTTGTTGGCTATTCAGATGCGGATTTTGCTAGAGATATTGATGACAGGGCATCTACTTCAGGTTACTTAATGAATATGGGATCAGCTGCAGTGGCATGGAGTTGTAAAAAGCAGGATACAATTGCAAATTCTACAGCAGAAGCAGAATATATTTCAGCTTGGGAAGCTGCTTGTGAGATAGTTTGGTTAAGAAGGATTTTGCAAGATCTCAAAGTTGATCAGAAAGAAGCAACTTCATTATTTATTGATAATCAGTCAGCAATCAAGTTAGCCAAAAATCCTGTTTTTCATTCAAAAACTAAGCATGTGGATACTAAGTATCATTACATTCGGGCTCTCGTCGTCAAACAAATCATCAAGCCAAAGTATTGTCCATCAGAAGATCAAACTGCAGATATTTTTACAAAATCTCTTGGAAGGGTCAAATTTGATAAGTTTAGAAATGAACTTGGTATTTGTTCAAAAGAATTTTTGGATCAAAGGGGGGATTGTTAGGAATTATGATCCAAAAATGTAGTAAATAGAAGTTTAGTTTAATAAATGTAAAAGGGCATCTACACACTCACGTGATTATGTGAGGTGTCCTTTAGTTAGTTTTGGTAACGGTAAATTAGTTGTTACTCTTTGGATATTTAAATCCATCGAGTTTTCTATGTGAGGTAATCTTTCGGGATTTAGCCCTCACATCTCTGTGATGTAATTTTCCTTCTTCATTAATAAAGTTATGTGTCTGAGGACACTTTGTCAATATTTACATCTAAACATTGAACCCAAACACAAACGTTACAAGACAGTTCCTTTCATTTCAAGCTCAAAAAAAAAACATCTTACAACAGCATTAAGAAATCGTTGGAAATCCAACGAGAGACCTATAAGCTTAGGAGTAAAACTCTCCAAAATCTAAACACTGCCTTTCGGCATAAACTCTCAAACATAATGCCTTACAGCATTAAAGACCATCTTTACATGTGAATGAAAACCAAGTATGTACACCTTGGGATATCTCCGAGGCTTAGCCGAACCTTAAGCACCCATCTCTTCTCGGGCTATCTCCAACACATTGCCAAGATAGAACCTATCACGAAAGAAATTGCGAAACCAGTTAAAAGATTGGAAAAACGAAACAAGGAAAATAAGAAAACATATCTTAAGCTTGCTACTAAACACATATTAGTCTTTTGATATCTCAGCTGTAAATAACTAGAGCACGATGAAGCATCCCGGTTGCATCAACGCATGCAGACTGAGAATGAAGTTTCCCACATATTTTCCATTGAAAACTCAAAAGAAAACTGTTAGGTTACAAATGCCGAAGCACACTCGAAAACTTCAAACTCCAACAACACTTACAGCTTAGGATAAGATCTCACCATCGAGTCTTAGTGAAGATTGAGACCTGTACATTTTCAAACTATCTTAGACACTCTGGTCACAGCAGGTCGAGACATCGAAACCCCTGGAGGCACCCTCAACTAGACTACAAACCCTGAAGGATAGGGAGCTGGTCAGCCTCATCCTCACATTTCTCAAAATGAACCAAGTGGTTTGAAGGTTGGCATACCAATGTGGTTTGGGGTGAAACCCAAGAACCAAGATCAACAAGAGATCAACGGTGTAAACCTTCCCACGAGTTGTGGATTGTATGCGATCACCAAACTTCATTAATGAGCATTTAAACCTTCAACTATCAAGCCCAGTGTGTGCCATCACATAATCCACGTAGAAAAAATCTATACACAACTCAGCATGTAGGGTTTCTTGTACAAAGGTTTGAAACTTTAGTCTATGGCGTAATCACGTGAAGTTTCCATGGTAGCTGCCAGCAAGCCTTCTACTACAATGCACTTAAGGAACCTTAAATGCTAAGTACTGGATCGAAAGTTATGCCAGCGCACTATCCACTATCACAATTAATACCATAAGTTAAAACAATTATACAACGACATATAGTTTTACATACAGCTTTCATAAATTCAATTATGCATAAAGCTCCAAGTCTATAGTGTTGCATATAGTATCGTGCTTAGGGTTTTGTAAAATGCTACATAATCATAATGCACTTTACGACTCATAGATATAACATATAATCAAAGAGTTATATTATATTGCATAATTTGGTACAATATAAATAATATCAAAATGGTAAAGTAATTACATGATCTCTCCATAGTTTTTGGATTGAGAACATGTAATGAAATATATTACAATGCTTCTATAGTACTGAATTGACATATAGGTATCACTAACTTATACCTTGCAAAATAGTAATTGTTGTAATAGGTACTCTTGTCCATCAAGTTAGATAAAACTAGGCATCCATAACATTACAAAGTTTGTAGAGTTAAAGCTTTTAGGACGTTTAAAAATACCTGAGTCGTTGCATAGAAATTAACCTTCTGTCTCACCTGAGCTCTACGAATAGAAACTATGAGCGTTAGCTAGTAATAGCTAAGTAAGCCTCGGGGAATACTTAAGGACCCCTTCAATTCAGCAAGACGATCGATCAGTTCTAAGAAACAAACACGTATAATATAGAATAAAAGTAATGGTGTGCAAGCTAACAATTAAGTGCTTTATGAAGACATTATTTAAACATCCGACATTGAATTGATGATAAGAGACTTAGAACCTTATAAACGCTTTGTAAATTAACAGTTGTTAAGACATCTGATGCGATTCGTAATCTAACTCGTAGTAACTAATGTCAAATGTTACAAATTGTTAAGTACGTTGTTTAATGTTTAGTCGTGTTGAAGTTAACACTTTTATCTTAGCGATACAACATTTATTGCTACTAATTTTTTTTAAAATTTTAGTGAATTTTTGGGGAAGTTAGAATAATTGTGAATGAATCTCAATAAAATAAAGTGCTCTTGGAATTGGCACTACACAAACAATGGACTTGCTTCCTATTGATGGGAAACAATTTGGCCACCACAAGAGACCAAGCAATGTAATCCATCTTAGAAATAGAGGTTTCCATTCATGCATCGATAATAGAACTCAACATTGACAATTGATTGTTGCTATCACATAAAATGACAATTTTATTTTTGCAAAGATCTGTGTTGATGAGATAGATAGGTTGTATACACTACAACAAAACCATGTGATTAGATTCCCTTTTAGCTCCCTTTTTAGCATCTAGTCATATTTTTAGTATATTTTTCTTCATTCTCATGGAAAAGTAGACGTTATTTCATGGGATAGTGTCTAGTTTTTCTCCCGGGTTTGCGCCTGGATTTGAGCCAAGTTTAACAACATGTTTAGCACCTAGTTTATCTCCCTGCTTTTCAATAGGTTTAGAAACCAGTGTTGCTTCTCCAATAGCACCTACTAGAGCATCTAGTTTTTCTCCCAATATATTGCCTCGTTTTGCTCCTAGTATTGCACCCACTTTTTCTCCTCGATTTTCTCCCAAAATGGCGTCAATTTTTGCTCTTAGGATTGCACCTAGTTCAACATATGATTTAAACAATATATGAGTTAGAGGCTCTAATGGTATCCAACTGAATCTGACTACATGAAGACAATGATGATTATGATAACGTCTATGCCTATGATGATGACAATGATGATAGAGACCATGATGACGATGGCGATGAGGAAGACAACTACTAATTAAAACCCATATCATTGACCCTAATGGAAGTCGAGTGCCCCTAACAAACAATTGAGTGACCCTAATAGAATATAAGTAACCCTAACAATAATACGATGATGCCACATGATGATATGATGATGGTGTTGACAATGATGCGGTTATTATTAACATGATAACGATTATAATGAGCACGACAATTATGAAAATGATGACGATAATAACTAATTAAGTTGACCCATCCATAGTGCTCAAAATGTGTTATTGGTGCTTTCATTCCTACTCAAAGGAAAAATATCATTTACCAAATTCATGTAATTAGGTAGTTGGATGCATTTTTCCTCATCACAATAATGCTCATGATGATGATGATGATGACAACGACATGATGATATGTGACAATGACAATGATCATGACGATGATGATAACGTCAATGTCTACAATGATGAGAACGATGATAACGACAATGCTGGAAATGATGATGAGGATGAACATTACTAATTAAGACCCATCCTAGTTAGAGGCCAAAGCTCTTTTACAAAATTCATGTAAGGTAGTAGGAAGCATTTTTCATCATCACAATGACGATGATTATGACGATGAGGATAATGTTGATGTATATAAAGTTCACGATGATGATAAGGATAATGATCATGATGAGGACGATGTTGATGATAATGATAATGATGAGGACGATGTTGATGATAATGATAATGATGAGGATGATGCATCTTATAGTATTATTTGATCCTAATGGCACCTAAATGGACCTAATGGTGTATGAGTGACCCTAATGGCACCTAAATGACCTGATCACCTAAAGGGATGATCTAATGGTGTATGAATGACGTTAATCACCTAAATGAGGATGGGTATAATTTCTAATTAAGACCAATCCCAATCAAAGGCTAAAGAACTCCTTTACGAAATTCATGTAAGGTAGTAGGATGCCTTTTTCATCATCACGATGATAATGATGATGATGAAGAAAATTATGATAATGATGACGATGAAGAAAATTATGATAATGATAACAATAATGTTGATGTCTATGTGGGGTTAAATATAATATGACCCTAAGGGGGGCATGTATGGGGCTAAATGTATATGCATTGATGTAAATGTAAATGTAATAGTGGTCATCCCTGGGTCCTTTCATTAGGGACGACCACTATTACATATACATTTACATCAATACATATACGTTTAGCCCTATACATGCTCCCCTTAGGGTCCTATTATACACATTTAACCCCATATATGACCCCCTTTGGGTCATATCAACGATGCTGACGCATGATGACATTGGCAATGGCATTGATGATGATGTGGTTATAACATGAATATAGTGATTACAATGAGCACAATGATTGCGAAAATGATGATAACAATTACTGATTAATCCAACCCATCTATAGTGCTCAGAATGTGCTAATGGTACTTGCATTCCTACTCAAAGGAAAAAGCTCATTTACCAAATTCATGTAATTAGGTAGTTGGATTCCCTTTTCATCATCACAATGATGATGATGACAATGAATTGATGATGATGATGACAATGAATTGATGATAAGTGACAATGACAATGATGATGATGATGGAAATAATGTTGATGTCTAGGACAATGATGATGACAATAACAATGATGATGGTGATGATGACGAGGATGAAAATTACTAATTAAAACCATTCCTAGTTAGAAGCCAAAGCTCCTTTATGAAATTTTGTAAGGTAGTAGGAAGAATTTTTCATCATTACAATGACAATGATTATGAGGATGATGATGGCAATTAGGATAATGTTGATTGCATCGAGTGAAACAAGGTGCTCTACATCCCAATATGGGGGATATGTTGTAACATGTGTGGATGTAACGTTACACACGAGTATGAGGGAGATGTTGTAACGTTTGTCCAGTAACGTTACACGAGTAAAAAGTAATAAATTATATTATGTCTGCCATTAATAAATTCATGTCGGCTCATAAAATAAAAAATTAATGAAAGTATTTAAAAAAATCCATGTTGGCTCATAAAATAAAATATTATGAAAAGTAATTAAAAAATTGATGTTCGTTTATAAAATAAAAACTTAAAACTTAAACTCGGGTCTATCAATAAAGAGATATCAAATTTCTCGAGTTTAAATTTAAAAAAAGAAATACACCTCAAGAAATTGGATCCCTCTCGGTGCTTGATAGATACGGGTTTAAGATGGATCTATGCTGGTGTATATGACATTGACGATGATGATAAGGATGATGATCAGGATGATGATAATGTTGATGACAATGATAATGATGAGAATGATGCATGTTATAACACTATTTGACCCTGAGTGATCCTAATGGCACCTACATGACCCTAATGGTGTATGAGTGACCGTAGTGGCACCTAAATGACCTTGTTGGATGACCTAATGGTGTCTAAGTGACCCTAATGACATAAATGAGGACGAGTACAATTTCTAATTAAGACCCATCCTAGTCAAAGGCCAAAACACTCCTTTACAAAATTCATGTAAGATAATAGGATGCATTTTTCATCATCACAATGATCATGATGATGACGATGACAATGATAATGATGATGTTGTTGTCGTCTATGATGTTGATGATGATGGTAAGGCAATGATGATGACTACAATGTTTTAAAAAATGATGATGATGAGGATGATGCTTGTTATAGCACTATTTGATCTTGAGTGATATTAATGGCACAAAAATGAACCTAATGGTGTCTTAGTGACCGTAATTTCCCCTAATTGATGGTATTAGAGTGTCCCTAAAAGACATTTGAGTGACCCGAACAACATCTAAGTAATCCTAACAACATTCCAATTATGACAAATTACAATGTTGTTATATGATGACAATGACGATAGCGTTAATGATGATGTGGTTATAAGATGAATATAGCGAATATAATGAGCACTGCAATTGTTACTATGATTATGACAATTACAAATTAACTCGACCCATCCATAGTGATTAGAATGTGCTAATGGTGTTTTCATTCCTACACCGAGGAAAAATCTCGTTTTCCAAATTCATGTAATTAGGTTGTTGGATTCCTTTTGCATCATCACAATGATGATGATGATGACAACTATGATGATATGTGATGATGAAAATGATGATGACAATGATGATAATGATGATTTCTATAATGATGACAATGATGATAATGACTATGATGGTGATGCCGATGAGGATGACAATTACTAATTAAGACCCATCCTAGTTAGAGGCCAAAACTCCTTTATGAAATTCATGTAAGGTAGTAGGAAGCATTTTTCATAATCACAATGGTGATGATTATGAGGATGACGATGAGGATAATGTTGATGTCTATGACATTGATGATGATGATAAGGATGATGATCATGGTGACGACGATGTTGATGAAGATGATAATGATGAGTATGATGCATGTTATAGGACTATTTCACCTTGAGTGATACTAATGGAACCTAAATGATGCTAATGGTGTATGCATGACCGTAATGGAACCTAAATGACCTAATTGGATGACCTAATGGTGTCTAAGTGACCCTAATGACCTAAATGAGGATCACGAGTACAATTTCTAATCAAGACCCATCCCAATCAAAGGCCAAAGCACTCCATTATGAAATTCATGTAAGGTAATAGGATGCCTTTTTCATCATCCTGATGATGATGATGATGATGATGGAAATAATGTTGATGACTTATGATGTCGATGATGATGGTAAGGACGATGCTGACGACTACAAAGTCAATGAAAATGATGATACTTGTTATAGCACTATTTGACCTTGAGTGATCCTAACAACACGCAAATGACCAAAATGGTGTCTGAGTGATCCCAATGGCTCTAAAATGACCCTAATGATGTATGCGTAACCCTAATGGTCCTTATATGACCCTAATGGAATTCGAGTGTACCTAACAAACATCTGAGTGACCCTAACAACATCTAAGTAACCCTAACAAAAATCTGATGATGACGATGATGCTACATGATGATAATAACAATGGCATTGATGATGATGTGGTTATAACTTGGTAGCTATTATAATGAGCATGACGATTGTGACAATGATGATGAAAATTACTAATTAATTTGACCCATGCATGGTGCTCAGAATGTGCTAATGGTGCTTGCATTCCTACTTAAAAGAAAAAAATCATTTACCAAATTCATGTAATTAGGTAGTTGGATGCCTTTTACATCATCACAATGATGATCATGACAATGACTATGATGATATGTGACAATGCCAATGATGATGTTGATGATGATGATGATGATGACGATGAAGATAACAACAATGATGGTGATGATGATGATTATGATGACAATTACTAATTAAGACCCATCCTAGTTAGAGGCCAAAGCTCCTTTATGAAATTCATGTAAGGTAGTAGGAAGCATTTTTCATCATCACAATGATGATGATTATGAGGATGATGATGACAATGATGATGACGTTGAGGATAAATTTAATGTCTATGATGTTGATGATGATGATAAGGACGAAGATCATGATGACGATGATGTTGATGACAATTATGTCAAGCTATTTCATTTCCCCTACAAGCATTGGATTTTCTTCAAAATGGTCGTGGGTTCTATGCTTTCTAGTGTTAACTCCTTCCACCTACTTGTTTTGCGTGTAAGACTGAATGTTCCTGGTCATGTCTGTTTTAATTTGCATCCAATGGAAACACACATATATGTGCCTAATATTTACTTCATTGATATATGCCCCCCCATTAAATTGCCTCCAATATGTCACGCTCCCATTTTAAAATGGGTCATAGGTCATAAGAGGAGTTCTATTCATAATCAATGGGAAACAGATAAATCTTCCAAGTGGAGCTTAATAAAATAGGACCATAGCTTGGAGTATGTGTTCAATGAAAGCTTCAATTTGTAAAGCTCTTATTTATTTATGGAGTGTTGTTTTGGACTTAGGAGACTGAAGGGGAGGGAAAAGGGAATTTATAATAATTTAACATTTCTTTATCTTTCAAAAATATTAATGGAAATAAAAGATGGGATAGGCTTATAGGAACTTGGGATAGGGGAAAGAGTAATGATGAAAATGGGGTATAATTGGATAAGAAAACAAAAGGGGCTATCTTAATTTAATTTAAAACAAAATGATGATCATAATTTTTAAAACAAAAAGGGGTTTTCTTAATTTAATTTAAAATCTAATATGGTGATGATAGGTTTTTGGAAACAAAATGACAAGATAGACCTCAAAAGCGACTTTTCTAAAAAGGGGGGGAAGGATTTTTTTTTAAAACCATGGATAAAGGTGCACTTTTGAAAAGAGTCCATGGGGGGGAATAATTTTTAACTTTCAAGACATACGAGCGTGACCGGTGCTTTGACGTAGACAAAATGGCACCGACTCCATGACATAGTGATGCATATGAAGAGAAACGGTGCAACCCAAAAACTAAATGTTGTTTTACCATGATGACATTTTGCACGATAGATGAGAAGGACAAATAGTGACACAAATGGTAAAAATGAGCATGGATGAGACGAGTGTTGCTTGTGGAGCCCGATCTTCTTAATTCAGAGATGTTGTTGTTTCAACCTCATTTGTACCCCAATATTGTATGATATGCAGGTGTACTGTAAACTCATCCCAGCGGGGGGGTGTGGGGGGGTGTGGGGGGGTGTGGGGGGGCATCGTCCCCCCACGGGGGTCCGGGGGGAAGTGGGCCCCTGACTGGGGTTTGGCGGAAACACCCCCGAGAAAGGGGGTTCATGTATGAAGCCCCCAAAATAAAATTTATGGGTTGTTTTGTTGGCCAACAGTTTATGTGCCCATGGTATTGGGTAGCCCATAGTATTTTCCCATGGTAATTCCCTTTAAAAGGAAGACATTGTAATAAGACTGTGTAATGTAATGTAGCATTGTAAAGATATCTGATTGTGTGAGAGAGACTGTGAGAAAGTGAAGAGGAATTTGCAGCGGATGTGCTATAGGTTCTATCCCTTGATTTGTTGGATGGTGTAATAATAAAAGGATTGACAATTTCTCTGTGGACGTAGACCAGATTGGGTGAACCATGTTATATTGGTGTCTCTGTTGTATTGTGTTGATGTGATTTATATTTGCATCTTGTTTAATGTTTATTTTATTGCTCTGCGATCCTGATTTTCTAACAATTAGTATTAGAGCCAAAGGTCTATTTGGCATATAAACTCACAGGAAAAAAGGGTTTCTAGTTCGAGTGGGAGAAATGGTGGAAGAAGGATAGTTTAAGGTCGATAAATTTAATGGCCAAAAGTACCAGTTATGGAAGATGCAAATGGAGGACTATCTGTATCAGAATGATCTATTCCTACTGTTGGGAGGAAAAGAAAAAAAACCGGCGACTATGAAGGATGAAGAATGGGAAGTTCTTCATATAAAGGAATTGGGAACAATATGGTTGTTCCTGGCTTCATCGGCGGCTTTCAATATTTCAAAAGAAAAGACAACGGAGGGTCTGATGAGCACATTGGGTAAGCTATATGAAAAAACCTCAGCTCCCAATGAGGTATTTCTAATGAAGCATTTATTTAATATGAAGATGTTAGAAGGTGGATCTGTTGTTGATCATTTAAATGAATTTAATGTGATTACAAATCAGCTAAGTTCTGTAAAAGTGAAATTTGCTAATGAGGTTAGGGATCTTATAATCTTGTGCTCATTTCCAGAAAGCTGGAATGGCTTGGTCATGGCTATAAGTAAATCTGTCTCTGGTTCAAACACTTTGAAATTTGATGATGTTGTTGGTGTTATTCTTAGCGAGGAAATGTGAAGGAAAATTACAGGTGAGACATCAGGTAATGCATTGACCATGGAGAGCAGAGGAAGACAAAGAGAGAGAGGAAAAATCCCAGGTAATCACAGCAAGTCCAGGAAGGGAATATCCAAGTCCATACTGGGAAGGATAGAGTGCTATAACTGTGGAAAGAAAGGACATCGAAAGAAAGACTGCAAATCTCTAAAGAAGAAAGGAGATGGACAGAATGAGACTACTCATGAAGAAAATGTAGTAGGTGATGTGTTACAAGATTCCTTGATTCTTGCATTAGATAATACTAGTGATTACTGGGTAGTAGATTCAGGGGCTTCATGTGATGCTACACCCCATCGAAAAAAATGTCATGATTATGTTTCAGGCGATTTTGGACATATTTTATTGGGTGATGATGAGCCATGTAAAATTGTTAGAATGGGTAATGTACTAATAAAATTAAAGAATGAAACTAAATGGCTATTGAAAGATGTAAGGCATATTCGTGCTATGAAAATAAATTTGATCTCAATAGGGAATTTGGGAGATGGTGGTTGTTTATCTACGTTTGGATAAACATGGTGGAAGATCACTAAAGAATCGATGGTGATAGAAAAAGGAGACATGATAGGTACGTTGTATTTATGTCCTTATAATACTGACTATTCTATCTCTTTATCTTCCACGGGAACATATACAACATTATGGCATCATAGGCTTCACCACATGAGTAAGAAAGGGATGCAGATTATCCACTCAAGGAAATTGTTGCCAAATCTAAAGCAGGTAAGTTTGGAATTCTGTGAGAACTGTGTTTATGGAAAACATAAGAGAGTCAGATTTCTCAGGGTTGGGAAGTAGGAAGAGTGAAAAGTTAGAGCATGCACATACAAGTGTATGGGTACCAACTCAGGTACAATATCTTTGTGGCTCTCATTATTATGTTACATTTATTGATGATGCAACTAGAAAAACTTGAGTTTATTGCATTAGACAAAAATATGATGTGTTTGCTACTTTTAAGAAATGGAAAGATTTGGTTGAGAATGAGACGGGAAAAAGGTTGAACTGTCTCAAATCAAATAATGGAGGTGAGTATCGTGGAAATGAATTTGATAGTTATTGTTCAGACCATGGGATTCTTAGAGAGAAGATAGTCCCAGGAACACCACAAGAAAATGGTGTGTCAGAAAGGATGAATATGACGATCATGGAGCATGCAAGGTGTATGAGATTGCAAGCAGGGTTTCCCTTACAGTTTTGGGCAAATGTTGTAGATACTGTTGTTTACTTAATAAACAAAGTTCCTTCAAGTGCTTTGGATGGTGGGATTCTATAGAAGGCATGGACGGGTAAAAAGGTAAACTACTCATTTCTGAGAAATTTTGGTTGTGAAGCATTTGTCCATATTGATAAAGAAAATAGAACAAAGCTTGAGGCTAAATCCAAGAAATGTACCTTTATTGGATACGGGGTTGATGATTTTGGTTATCCTTATGGGATTATGAAAGTAACAAAATCATTAGGAGTAGAGATGCGGTATTCAATGAAAAGTTCATGTATAAATATCAGTTGTAGGGAAAGAAACGGGAAAATGAGAACACAGAGTACACAGTACTTGATGAAATAAAGAAAATGAAGTTCCAAAGGTGCCAGAAAATAAAGAACAGCAGCAGGTACCTCAAACTCCTGCATGTGTTAGAATATCTACCAGGTTAAGTAGACTCCATAAATGATACTCTCCTTCAATGTATTATTTATTGATGATTGATTCTGGTGAACTAGAATGTTATGAAGAAGCAATGCAGGTATAAACTAGAAATAAGTGGGAGCAAGGCATGAATGAGGAGATGGACTGATTGGTAAGAAACCAAACTTGGGATTTAGTTCAATTGCCTACAAGTAAAAGAGAATTGCAAAACAAATGGGTTTACAGGTTGAAGGAAGAATATGGAGGTTATCACATCCCCTCCCCCGGACCCAATTCGAGGAAGGGAACATGATACCAATTCCTGGGGATTTTACATAAAACTCAACCCATTCATTAGATTCATATACATAAATTTAAAAGTGTGCAGATGCAAATTAAGCAAATATGCACAGCGGAATTAAAACTCATCCACACACATATCATATGCATACATCATATAAAAAACAACCATCAATTTAAACATTACAGAAGTAAATACATAGACAGAAAAACACTTATCCTCGTTGTGCAATTGTCCCAAACAACTAGCTATGTCGCTGCAACATTCCACCCAACCATAGGCCTCTGCCCAGCCTGTATTATTTCAGCACTCAGAGACCACCCCCAAGCTGGGTATGATTTCTACAAGGAAAAGGGACATTCAAGCTTATACACAGTCAAATGATCATTTCATCTAAGCCAAGCCAGTCCACAACTGGGTTTAGGCTAAATCTGAACCCTCTTCATTTTTGGGTGCTTGCACTCAAAATCAAGCCAAAGCAATGGATACCCATCTCAACCCCAACATTCTCTTACACAAAACAATTCAAATTGGGCATGGATACACATTTTCAGCAATGGAATTTACAAACAAGATGGCCATGGGTTTTCCCCAAATCGTTGCCAACCAAAAATGAATTGTGGGATGGGGAAAAACAATCACAGGGAGGAAAATGATTTCTTCCCCAAATATCTCAGCATTCAACAGCCAAAACGGTCTCTGTGGAACCCCAGTTCGATTCCCCTTCTTCCCCACTGGTATATAACACAAAAACACCCTTTGCCCAGCTGAGAATGAAGGAAAACACATAAATTCAATGGGGAAAAACGCCTAGCAAGCTCTCAACTCGTGAGAGAGCCAAACTGGTTCATGGGTAATGGCTTGGGGAGAAATTCATGGCTCTTTTCTTTCCCAAGGAGCAAAGCATGTTTTTCCATGAAGGGTGGCTTTCCCATACTCGAATTTTGGACAGCCATACCTCCCATTCCCCAAGGCATTAACTACCTCAACCAACTCTTGGGAGAATTAATGATTAGGTACAAAAGTCAACATGGGTAGTTGAGAGTTTGATGGGTTATCTCATTGAAACTTGGCTTGACTTGATTGGCTCCAAAAATTTGAATATTTCCCTCCAAATTCCTTGTAAAATCATGCCCCCATCTTTTGTTTCATTGCATAACTAGTTGTGGGTATTTTATTAAAATGCATATTTACATGATATTTGCAATTCCATTGTGCCTAGCTAGCACATAAACCATATGCATCAATAAATCGATGGCGGGGCCTTGGCCTTGAGCTCCTCACCACGATTATATATCAATATTACATCATTTACAATTTTAATGCAATAGGGGAAGATGGGGACGTGACATTCCCCTCCCCTTGGAATAATACCGTCCTCAGTGTTCCAACACTTTGGAATATATACCCACTTTACACATGCCTCAAAATTCACAACTAGTGGCAGGTTTGTCCTACATTTCATCTTTTTACTTTCAGCTTCCAGGACCAAGTCCTTTGGCTTCCACAAACTGCTCCTGCCAGCTTTGATCTTCCAGTTATGCAGGTGGGCATCGCTCCATAGAAATCCCTTCCTTTTATTTATTTCCTAGCTGATCTACAAGTCTGGAATTTCATGGATGCCATCTTCCTTGTTGTCCTGGTATCTCTTTGTGGAAGATTTTCAGCCAAAACAAATAGCTTTTGGTCTGCATCCATGATCAATGTGCATAACCGGCTCTCACTTTTCTCACTAGCAACACTTGGCTAGTACTAGTTGCAGTCAATGGATTCGAATTTCTCACCTGTGAGATTCATCATGGAAATTCTTGTTAGGACAAGCATAACACAATATTAAAATTAGTCAATTATTTTCCCAATTGACATGGAAAGTACATTCTTCACTCATGAGACTTCCACACTTTTCATGCTTGCCCAACATACACATGAACTCATTCATGCTCATCCTTTCACAGGGAATTTACTATTTCAGCATTCACAATTTATTTCAAGCAATTAACACAATCTATTTTCAGTCATGGCATGCATTCAACAATTCTTTGTTTCATAAATGCATCAATCAAGAGGAAAGAGAAGAGTAAGAGTTTCCCCCTCTTAGTCTTGTTCCAATCCCAAGTCACACCACCACTGTGGTTTCATGTTCCTTAGCCTCTTTCACTTCAATGTGAATGCTTGACTTGCCCTTTCTTAGCTATGACACTTAGTTTCTAAGGTCTGTCTAGGGATTTTCAACTAGGGAACCATTCCCCATTGTTGCCTACAGAACCTTTGGCTGCTAGGACGCACACATGTCCACTAGCACCATCTTTCATTACTGCTCATACTGAGCTCTTTAGGACGATCACATGTCCACATGCATCCCTATGATGCCTTCATAGTCCTTGCTTCCAGCAATACCTATACTCAAACATTGAATCAATTCACATGTTTAGTTTGTTTTCATAGGGTTTATCTCTAAACAAGAGTTTGAGAAAATCATAACCAAATCATATACACACGTATATTCATAAGTAAGAAGTTGCAAGGTAACCAAATACTTATATGCATTGGATTTCTTCACTTTATTTCACAGGATCCTTCTTTGCTTTACAAGCCTTGGATTTCTCATGGATACAATAATGAATGTTGGGCCAGCACCCAAGCTATTCCACAACCATTCGAATAGGAAATGCCAAGCCAGTACGCCGAATGGGTTTTATCAATTAATTAAGGAATGTTTGACCAGAACACCAGCTGCTCCACAACATCAAGTGGTTAATGCCCCCACCAACTATTCTCTGCATTTATCAAGCATCAGTTACTCTCTGGATTTACCAAGAATTTTAGTGCCCAACCAATTACTCTCTTGATTACCAAGAATTTTAGCACCTAACCAGTTACTCTCTAGATTAACAAGAATTTTAGTGCCCAACCAGTTACTCTCTGGATTACCAAGAATTTTAGCTCCTAACCAGTTACTCTCTGGATTAACAAGAATTTTAGCGCCCAACCAGTTACTCTCTAGATTACCAAGAATTTTATAGTTCTTTCAGGGTCCTTGCTTTCCTTCCATGACCAAGGTTTCCAACAAAGAAACAATAGCATATCAGCTTAGCTATTAGAATACTTATACCTGAAATCTTCATTATTCCAAACAGGAAATAAATGAAAATGAATACTTATCTGTATTGTGCATTTCTTTTCTAGTCCACAGGGTCCTGCTTCACTTTGCAAGCCTTGGGATCACCTATGGACTTGGATGTTTGGCTATCACGCATGCTGCTCCACACACTAGTACAAAATGAGAGATAAGTGACTAGGCGACTAAAAAATTTAGTCACCACTGTTTTTCCAAGGGATAAATGACTAAAATTCAGCAATTTTAAATAATCCAACTAATAACGACTAATTTAGTCATGGGATAAAAATATATGACCAAAGAACAAGTGACTAAAATAAAAATGACTAGCATAAATGACTAATTTAGTCACGGGAATATAAATATGACTAACTAACAACGATTAATGTGAATTAGTCATTTAGGTTAGTCATATTTAGTTGTGTCACATTGACATTAATGGAAAATTACAATTTTGATAATGAATTTATACAATATTTCACTAAATTTTAACAATGCAGATGGATTTAGAGATCTTACTATGGGGGTCATGGTCCATGTGTGTGGTCCCAAACCACCATATTGGCCCTCCATAAGGGATATTTGGCCTAGAAGTGGGATGTGGTACTGCTCATTTTGAAGTTTAGAACACTAGATATGCGGGTTTCTAACATGACCATAGGAAAATGATCTAAAATTGTAGTATGCTCAACCCAGGTCTTGTAATTGACATTGTCCAAGAATTCTAGCAATTGACTTGGCACTTTCATATTTATGAGGGGGCTTTGTGCCCCAAACCGGAGGTGGCCTTAATGAATTCACTTATATGATCACGGCCTTGATAGTATTCACAAATATAAGAACCTTCTCAATAAACTATGTTAATAGCCACATGAAGAATATGAATGCATTAACCAATCCTCTTTTAAGTACATAAGTTTGTAGTGCGGAACATTGATGCAAGCCAAAAAAATACCTTCTTAGCCTATTTTTATTATTCATTGCTGATAAAAAATACAGTCCTCGGTGCTAAAAAGAAGAGCAAAAAGAATATAGGCACTCCTTCTTATCCTATTTATCAAGCACACAACAGATCAATAATTAGGATAAATAAGAAAATTTGGTTAATATTAATCAATTGCTCAACTATATTGCTTTAATGTCGCTTACAACATTTCCTTTTATTGAGCACTGACAATTATACACAATTTTGAAATTTCCATTTGATGGGTTGATGGGATGTGAATTTCTACGCCTAGTCATAGCATTTCATTATTCCTCATACGAATCCAACACCCACAGTTAATAATGTTTCAAAGTACTTTTAGACTTAGGCTTCCAAGAAAAAATGGTTTCTTATATTTTGTGATACAAGGACCTCCTTGAAAGAATTATGGCCTAATGTGAAAAGTCTACATTTTATAACTTAGAGTAGTCATGTTTTACAACTTGGAGCTAACAATATTATCATGGTGGTGTGGCAACATGACGTGATATTACCACACAATCCTTAAGTAATTCTCCCAACTTGTTTCTTGTTCCATGTGAATCTTTGCCTTTCATCGTTGACCAAACGTGATGTATAATTTTCTTTGATTTGATATTTATATCCATGGGGGTTCTTAGCACCACGCAAAGCATAAATTTCATAATCCATATTGCTTAGCTATCCTAAAAATCTATGAAATGGGATTAATTTAGTTATTAGGTATGCCAATAAACTTATGTAGGACTAAAACATGAAGATATGATTTAGAATGAGTTTTCTAAGAAGGGAATCTTGGATTTTGAAGGATTCCCCACATAGGGATAACGTTATGGACTAGGGCCCCATGCATGGGCCCTAATCCCTTGAGGACAATGTTATGGCCTGAGACTTTATATGTTTACCCTAGAACATGGACTAGGCCATGAGAGCCATCCTCAGTGTTCCAAACTTGAAATGAACACCATATTCCTCTTACATGACAAAGATTCCCTTTATAGGGCTTGTGTGGTGGACATAGGCCTACTAATGTCACATGATCCCTAGAGACAAATGCTATGGCCTAAGGTAAGGTTGATGCAGAAAAATTCTCCTTACTTACATGGCATATTTGGATGTGCGAGGCTTTGAGTTTTATTAATGTGTCTTCCCACCTTGTAAATAGCTAATTTTCATTGTGTATTTGTCCCTTTTTCCTTGACACATTAAACACATATTACATTATTTTCCTCCCTCAAATTCCTCACTACTCACTTAGATAAATGAAGATCAATGTCCAAACTATGATGATAATCTTAAAAGGTACCATGATGGAATGCCCTCACCTGTTGGCAATTTTTATTGGTAATTGTAAGTGGTATGTCAAAGCCACTGCAAGTATATGTTAGGTCCACATAAAGAAACAACAAGACCGATGTAAGAATATGCAGCTCTCCATGCTTGAAATGATGCATATCTCCATTGTGGCATTCTTTTAAACAATTTGTGAGCCTCCTTGATTTTTCCACTTTATATGCAATCCAAAATCAAAACATTCTACGAGACAACATTATGCTCGAGCATGCTATTAAACATTGTTGAGCTTTTTCCACCCTACCACTATGAGCATATTTCACTAGCATTATAGTCTAAAAAATGGTGTCTCATTGAAGCATTCAATTGGACTAGGGGTAGGCCAAAAATAGAAGGCAACACTAATTCTTCATTAATAGATTTGATCCCCAAATATTCTAGAACCACATATTTCTAAACACTTAGGTCTATATCTCCCTATAATTATGCCTACGAAATCCTAACCAAGATTATGTCCAATAGGATTAAGAAGATCCTCCCAAATGTCATCTTAGAACCAAGGAGGTTTTTGGAGAAAAATAAAATCACTGACAATATTATTGTTATACAAAAAGAAGTACATTCCAAACAACAAATAATGAAAGTGGTATGATTGTAAATTAGATCTAGCTAATTCTTTTTCTAGAGTTTGCAACTCCTTTTTACATGATGTTATCTCTAGTTTTGGATTCGTTGAGCATGTTATATGCCATATTATAGTATGCATCAGAAGTCCATGGATTGGTCCTCTTATCAATGGTAGGCCTACTTTAGTCTTCTAATTTAAACAAGGAATTTGATAAGGGTCCCCTCTATCACCCCTTCTATTCATCATAATAATAGACTCCCTTTGTAGAATATTGGAATGAGAGTGAATCTAGTTGGAAATCTAGAAGGAATCCTCATTGTTAGAGATGTAAAGGGTATTATTCACTCTTAGTTTGTTAATGACACATATCACATGGGAGGAGTTTTTTCCATAATAGTTGATAGATCCAAGTAGATCCTAGACTTTTTTATGAATAATTACAAAGGAGAAATTAACAAAGGTGTATATATATAATTATTTTTAGAATATAGAGATATCAATACATTTAAAATAATTAATAAAATCATATAGAAAACAAAATAAAACATTTCATTTTCATTTGTTGTGGATGTTTGATTTTGGTATAAAATGAAAGGATTAGACTCAAAAAATGTTCCTGCCATTAAATAAAAAAATGAAAACCATTAAGTCAAAAAATGAAAACCAAAATGAAAAAATATGGTTGGATGAACCAATTGAAATTTCAAACCCTAAATTGATAATCTAGATCACTAGTCTACCTAGAATTGGAGATCCATCCCTAGAACAAATGACATGCTAGAAAGGATTGAGAAATTCACATGTTCAACTACAATGATGAATTCAAAGGCCTTGGTGATAATCCAAGTAAAATACAAACACATAAAGTGGAAATGCATTATTTCCCACTTTTCCTAGCCAACTTTGGTCGAGCCTCAAACATAAAGTTAAATATGTTGGAATTTATTGGACAAATTGTGCAAGAAGGAAAAACCAAATCAAAAAATGAAAACCAAATCCCCGCCATTAAGTCAAAAAAGGAAAACCAAATCCCCGCCATTAAATCAAAAAATGGTCCCTGTGTCGTCCCCGCCATTAAGTCAAAAAATGAAAACCAAACCCTCGCCATTAAATCCAAAAATGGTCCCTGTGTCGTCCCCGCCATTAAGTCAAAAAATGAAAACCAAACCCTGCCATTAAATCCAAAAATGGTCCATGTGCCATCTACTCGAAGAATTAAAACCCAATCCCTGCCATTAAATCCAAAAATGGTCCCTGTTCCATCAACATCAATGTAGATATGGCCACATTATGCAGAGACGATCATCTGAAGGAGGGCCTCGAAATTTTACACGTTATGGACCAGCAGAGCATTCCAATGGGATCTGAATTGTATGCCTCTTTGTTAGATGCATGTACCAAGATGAAAGCATTGGAAGAAGGTAAGCAAGTCCATGCCCAAATGCTAGTAAAGGGTCCCGATTTGAATAATTTCTTAGGAGCTAAGCTTGTGGGTATGGATGCCAAATGCGGGAGTTTGGAGGATGCACACAAAGTGCTTGACAACATGCCTAAGTCAACCCTCGTCTTGATATATTCATCTACAATCATCTTCAAGTGTTTCAATAGAACCTCAAAATATGCTTTTCCTTTTTAGTTTGCCTTACTTGATTTCCTTTCAGATTCAATGATGGAAACAACGGCTCCTGTAAACCCTTTGGGTTATTCAAGTATCCTCTCCAGCTCCTTGCAATATTTTTTTCTTTCTTTCTTTGAGCTTTTTAGGATGCAGAGTCTTGATTGTTAGATGTTGGCTTCACATGCATATCATTTACTGAAAATATTGGATTGATTTTATGGTGTTTGGTGGGTCTAAATTCTAATTATCCATTCAAAGGAATTGTTGGGTACAAATGGTAGCACCAAGCTCCATAAGTGCTTGGTTGAATTGGCTGAAGTCACCTGGTATCTTCAGATCAACAAGTTGACGTGTCGGCTACTTGTACGAGGACTTGAATTTCAGGATCCTATATCTACACTAAATGCCAAATAGCACAAGAATTTGTCAAACCTTAGCATGGATTTATATCTTATTAAGGCTATACAAAGAATCCGATCTCTTGGAATTGGTAAGTTGACAGCCAGGGTCATGCACATGCCAATAGAGTTTCAATCCATGATTATAAAGAAAGATTAAGATTGATCTCTTTATATATCATCCAATCAAAGCTCTGAGAGTTTATAACAATGTGATTAATGTTATGCATTTCTTTTATTTTCTTTTCCAGCACATATCATGGGAAAGAATGTTCACTACAATGACTAACAACATTCCTCAATTTAACAGTAAAGATTGTATTTGTCTTTGCAGTCACATACTGGGGGACAAAGGATGGGCTTGACTTTGAAAAATGTCAATTAAGGTAACATGCTAACCATAAGCACAACTAACCCTCTTATCTTTTCACAGAATTATGAAGCAACCACGTATGTTCTCTTTCTTTTTAATTACTCCTCATAAAAGAGTGTTTGGAACCTGAATAACACAAGCACTTCTATTTGCTTGTTGGCTTTAAGGCTTTCATAACTGAGTTCAGATCAAGCTAGTATTAGAAAGCAAACCTTTCCTTACCTGGTATCACTTGTTTCTAGACATGGTATAGACAAGTATAACAATAGGGAACTGGTTGGAGAGTCTCGTGTACACTATTCCAGAGTGACTGTTATTTATTATGATGCCATTTTTGGATCTTGCATTTGAATCCAAACCACACAGATAACATGCAAGAGGATACAAAACATAGTTATGGATAAAAGGAAGATGAAGAGGATGCAATGAATAAAAAATATGTTACCTCGAAGATTTGTAGGGCATATTTTCTTCAGGAAACTACGGCTTTCTTCATAATTAGTGATAAGGTTAGCTATGGTGTTACTAGGGTTATATTAGTAAAAGGTATGTTTTTAAGAGCTCTGTGTTTCCATGAGTACGTAACATGCCTAATCAGTGGATTCTAAAAATAAACCACTTTGCTCTTCTGAATTAATGGATCACATATGTGTAGCCGTGCAGGGAAGTCTCTGGTGAAGATGTTGAAGCGATTCCCATCTCTAGTTAAAGATTGTATGCCAAAACTCATGACTAGCTTAGGAACTCCAGGAATTTCTGAAAATGCTTCCTTGGGGGCTTGTACAATACTTAGATCCAGAATTGTAATGAAGAAGGTAAAATGTCCTAAAATCGATCACTGTGTTCTGTCCTTTGGAAATCTAATTCGCTATTTGTAATGTAAATGCTGTAGGGTTGGGATCCTTTTTCATCTTTTGTCTTGGCTATACTTGGAAGGTAGATTCCTTGCAATAGGAAATGCTTTAATAAATTTGTGCTGGAATTAGATATTTCATTAATGTGACTTGTCCTTCTTTAGTACTTTTTGGCCTATTCTTGAGAATATGATCCTAATATAATATTCATTAATGTTGCTAATGGAATTCCCCATTAGACTACTATGTTTTATACCTAGTTTTCATTAAATGCAGTTCCCATCAAGGATCATTGAGAGCTCAAAAAGCCATTAATGAGGTATGGTATGATTTCCAATCGATAGTTTCAGATTTAAATTAGAAACAAGTTGGTAATAAAAAATGCAATTCAATTGCAATTTTAGATGAACAGATGCTAAACACTGATGTAATTGACATCTTGGTAGCTCTTTCTTGTGTTTAACATATGTTATACTGGGATACCAAGCATCAAATTCAATTTTTTGGGGAGGCATTTGACAATTCCGATTGCATGAATTTGATCACTCAAATAAGATCCTTGATCAGTGATATGCATAGTGTGAATTGGTGGTAAGTCTATTTCCTCCGTGTTTCAGAAATTACAGTTTCCCTGTTTCTAATAGTGCAATATTTTGTGTTTTAATATAAATGCAAAGATTTTGGATGAGTCTTATATCTTTTGGCTTTTTGCAGATATAATCTGATGGCACATACGATGCTTCTGCTACTAGCACTTCCTTCAAATAATAATTTTGATTTTCCATCAAAAACAAGAGAGGAAATTGCTTGTAAGTTTCTCTGCCCTGTCAGTATTTTATTCATGGCGGGTTACAGATGTTGTAGCACTTCCTTCAAATAATAATTTTGATTTGCCATAAAAAACAAGAGAGGAAATTGCTTGTAAGTTTCGTTGCCCTATCAGTATTTTATTCATGGCAGGTTACAAATGTTGCATGTTTTTTGCTGGTGGTTATCAGAACCATACCCTGTATTCTATAAATGGAGTGAAAGTGAATTCACATGCAAAACAAGAGTTGTGCGCTAAGAGGAAAGGATTTAACCACTTAAATGAGAATGATACAAAGTGATTAGAAAGGAACTTTATTAGGATAGTCCATTCTTTTAGGCTAGTTGGTTTCTTTATTTAAACAGTCAGTGAAAGCTAACTTTGAATTTGAACATATTTATTTCTCTTCATCAACATATTGTCTTTTCCAATCATCTTGAAATGTTTATACATTTAAATTTGTAACCAGTCTTTTAGGTACCACTCCATATATTGGCAGTGGAGCACTTGTTCCCCACTATACAAATGCCTCACGTTTACTCATCAACTCTAGAATGATTGTGGATGCTATGAAAATAAATATCTAGTGATAGAATCAGTTCAATGACAATTTCTTCATCTCATGGGTTGAAAAGTTAGTATAAAAGGAAAACAAACATATATAATATTAAACTCTTCTGACCATTTCTATATATCTCTAAGCTCAAGTATGCATGAGTGTCATAAGCAGATTGTGTTGCTTGATTGATTACTCCTGAGTCAACTTCACCCACAAGTATATTTTACCTATTTAAGTGTCATGTATTGTCATGGAATGAAATGAAATCTTGTTAACGTCCACTAATGACCAAAATAAGTCAGTTGTATTCAAAAGTAAGAGAAGGGAAAAATGAATGATGCTGGAGTTAAACCTTGAATTGCTAAACCCCTAACAATGAAGTGAAGTACATGTTAAATTTTGATATAGTTTTCATCTCTTTCAACTTTAGCAAAAAATAAAACAAAATTTATTGTGTTGTGTTAGGGTTTGAAGTAGAAAATTAACAATTGTACATATACACAATCTTGGTGGGCATGCCCCATACTTACGTGAGGCTCGTTGGATGTGACTAGTGGTATTGATGTAACCTTTGGGCAATTATTGAAATTACAAAATGTGTCATTCTTTGCTTATGTGCGGTAGGGTGGGATGACTTATTTCTTGGTTTACTATTTGTAAAAAGACTCTTTGCATTTGAAAAAAAAACTATTATGATGAGCCCATATTTTCATCAATTAATATTCACCCAAAATGATCCTAATAATGTCATCTAGAGAGTACCAAGTTGAGGGGTACACTGATCTAAGGGAAACAACCAAGATATCTGCATAAAATCTCTGCTAAATTCTAATATCCAAGATTAACAAACTTCTAGAAGAGGGGAAAAGTTGGTGATGGATGTTATATGCTCCTGCCCACCAAAATTATGCTAGGCATGTGAGGAAGCAACAGTCCCTTGATGTGGAGTATTGTAACTAGTATCCCATTCTGTCGTGTTGTGGTTTAATGACAACCTGGAGCAGTTGTTGTGACAATGACCTAGGTTCAAATCTTGGTGGGTATGCTCCATCCTTGTCTGAGGCTTGTTGGATGTGACTTGTGGTATTGATATAGCCTTTGGGAAATTATTGAAACTACAAAATGTGTCATTCTTTGCTCAAGTGTGGTAGGGTGGGATGATTTATTTCCAAAAGATAGGTTCCCATTTGAAAAAATCTAGTATACAAATTCACTAAGTAGGCATTATTTGAATGATTTTCTACAAGCCTACAACCCATGCTAATAACTCCAATATCTACACAATGCTTGTTGCTGCCATTTTCAAAGATAGTGGAAAGTGGGATGCTATCAATTGTTTTGACTGCATCATTCTTGTAGCCATGCTTTTTATTCCGCTGGCTAAGACTTTGGCTAGTGCCTTGTATGAGACAATAAGCAAGGTGACGGGGCTCTAGTTCCTCATCGTATCATTTTCTATCCATTTTGGTATAAGTTTGATCATTCATGCTACATTTTGTTTCTTGAGAGTCTAGGAATATTGTAAAAATATCATCACTAATCACATGCTTTTTTTGGCATGTTATTGCACTGTCATCGGTCGATGGTACATGTTATTGCATGAAACAATAGTAACTCTATTGATAGTTGTCTTTCATCTACAATGGCCACTATTGGGTTGGTGGACAGTGGACTTGAAACATTTTTTTATGCCAACAGTGCTTTGACTAATTGGGTGTTTATGCAATGTAGAATCATGGAAAAACCCGGAAAAGTAGGTTGACAATCTTTTATGAACTCAAATCCAAACTAATTTTGTTGGAAATACAATCTGAAATGTTTTGACAACATACTGAAAAATGATCTCATTAGATAGGCATTATAATCCTTCAATTGTTGAATTTCACTGCTCTTAATTTGTATCTGTTCTTTAACTTGTTATCTCACGTTACAAGTTGTGTGGTATAAGCCAAACATTCTTTTTTCCAGTGATTTCCTTCTTTCTTTCATACAAGGTCATAACTGGAAGCCAGAGCAAACCATTAGTACTGCATATAGACTAGTTCATGCCCAATATTAGCGAGTTTTCTTTCTTTCTATTTGTTTGTTTCCAATTATAGATACAATGTTATGACATTTTATTTTCATGTTACAAGTAACCTTATGGATCAGATGTGTTCAGAGAAGATTACATAACATTTTCAAGTTGTTCTTTTAGGTCATTTCTTGTTACTTCTCAATAGCCATCTTCCTCCAGTAAGGGTTCTTGCAACTGCATCCCTTTTTCTTCTTCTGCAAGCGTCCGCCAACAAGAAATCAATTAGTGATAACTTGTTGCATTCTGGATGGTCAAATGTAATTGTTGGTTCTTCCTTCAAGGGTGTTTTGAAGATGTATCCAGAAAGAAAACCCATGGCATGTTGTCCAATATTAAACACATCATAACGATAAAATTTCACTAGGACAGAGTACCAACACCCATTAATTTTCCCTAACCATATAGGCTACAAAATTTACTCTTTCAACCCTAACCACTCTGATTTGCATGCCAAATGTTGAATTTGAAGCTGGAAACTGTCATGATAATATTAGGCCAGCGAGTGGACAGATGGGGAATAAATCCAAACTCTTTCTATATAATACACCAGGAAATGGTTGTTTTACTTCTTACACACTAGAACTTTGGTACCAAACCACTGGAACTCAATAGTATTCAAACAATGCTAAGTTTAAATTTCAAATTTAATGGCACAAGTCATGACTTACATAGTTAACAAATCCTTTTAATAAATCCACAAGATGAGAAAACACAAATAAAAAATGAGGTTGACTGACAATCAAATAAATGTCTAAATCTTGTAGCATAGTGTCCATTGCATCTGATTTCATAATAGGATTTTATTGCAGCCAATGAAAATACTTTTTGTCTCTTGTAGGAATGTTTTGGTGTAGTACGCACAACAAGATCCTTTGCACAGGAAGGACTCAAAAACTTATGTTATGCAGAAAAAGTATATCAAACTTTGAAGCTTGGCCTTAAACAAGCTATAAGTTTCCAAATATTCTAGGAAAATTATGGGTTTGTGTATTTTCCTTTACCAAGAATGGAAATAATTTTGTAGAACATGTTGTGAAATATTAGTTAATTCCTAACAGTGCAGGCTGGTTTATTTTTATCCTTTATATGAATAGAAGGTTGTTGGGCTATTTTATGGAGGCATGAATGGAACATCCACATTGTATGTAGTTATTGTGGTTATCTATGGTGCTTTCTCTACCATTTATGGGTCCATGACGACTGGAAATATCACTTCTTTTATTATTTATAGCCTCATAGGTCCATTGTATATAACCTCCCACATTTTGTTTCTCCATTTGTAAATACTAAATATAGATCTATAAATATATGATGTGTTTTTCAAAACAAAATAAATGGTGCATGGTAGTTACTAGTATCGATCTAAAGAAAAATTGATATTTTCAGGCTTATTTTGTCTAAACGATTTGTTCTTCCTTGCAAGTGGTAAAAAGCTAGGTATGACATATAGTTAAGTTCAAATTAATAGATTTGTTAACATTTATCTTATGCTTTATTTAGTTAGTTCATCTGTATATTCCCTATCAGGATTGTATACAACAACCATGAAGACTGCTGGAGCAAGTCGACGATTTTTCCAGATTCTAGATCGTACTTCAACCATGCCAAAATCAGGAGATAAACGTCCTTTACAGTAAGATTCAGAAATAGAGATATTTTTGCACTCTGATGTTCTTCATGCACTGGGAGCGATATTATTGTTTAAAGTTTTTGTCGACAATAAGAGTAGATACAAATTTAGAGTAACTAATCACACCTGCTATAAGTTAGAAACTATGGATGGAGTAGCAAAATACACATAACTAGGCATATCTCCTAGGTTCTTAAGTAATTATAACAAGATAATATGGATACTGGTTGTGACAGACCAAGATGATGGAGAGGTTGAATTGGATGATGTGTGGCTTGCTTATCCTTCACGACCCAATAATATGGTTTTGTGGGTACTAAAAAGATTCATTATGTATGGATCTGTATTATTTGCTTGCATTGACATTTCATATTTCCAATTTAATAAAATTGATTATGAAAGATCAATTATGAAATACAATTGCTATTGGTTTTCCATATTCAGTTTTGTACGAAATTAGATGTCACATAGTGAGAAATATAGTTAACTACATGATAAGTATCCTGTTAAATTTTCAAAATTTACTTCAATCTGATCTAGGATCTTAATTGAGAGAACAACATGTACAGCAAATCTACAGCATATCAATCATGGACACAATAATGCAAGTACACAAGAGACACAGAGTTTACTTGGGGAAAACCATAAAGGTGAAAAACCCCAATAACTTCCTCAAAGATAGATAGAGCAATGATACAACCAGAATACAAGAGATAGTCTTCTCCTAGCAGCATAGCCTCCTCCTCCACAAGTGCGCCACTCTCCCAAGTGTGAGTGAGAGAATAGAAATGTGTAAAATGAGAGAGACACACTCTCTATTTATACACTAACTTGACTTGACCTTTACTCAACTAGGACGACCTCAACTTAACCACTTAACATAATGCTGACTGGGCCGACCCCCACTAGGGTGGTCTAATATGCCTTTGACCCACATGGCTGACCCCCAATAGGTGCTTTGACGTAGACAAAATGGCACCGACTCCATGACATAGTGATGCATATGAAGAGAAACGGTGCAACCCAAAAACTAAATGTTGTTTTACCATGATGACATTTTGCACGATAGACGAGAAGGACAAATAGTGACACAAATGGTAAAAATGAGCATGGATGAGACGAGTGTTGCTTGTGGAGCCCGATCTTCTTAATTCAGAGATGTTGTTGTTTCAACCTCATTTGTACCCCAATATTGTATGATATGCAGGTGTACTGTAAACTCATCCCAGCGGGGGGGTGTGGGGGGGTGTGGGGGGGTGTGGGGGGGCATCGTCCCCCCACGGGGGTCCGGGGGGAAGTGGGCCCCTGACTGGGGTTTGGCGGAAACACCCCCGAGAAAGGGGGTTCATGTATGAAGCCCCCAAAATAAAATTTATGGGTTGTTTTGTTGGCCAACAGTTTATGTGCCCATGGTATTGGGTAGCCCATAGTATTTTCCCATGGTAATTCCCTTTAAAAGGAAGACATTGTAATAAGACTGTGTAATGTAATGTAGCATTGTAAAGATATCTGATTGTGTGAGAGAGACTGTGAGAAAGTGAAGAGGAATTTGCAGCGGATGTGCTATAGGTTCTATCCCTTGATTTGTTGGATGGTGTAATAATAAAAGGATTGACAATTTCTCTGTGGACGTAGACCAGATTGGGTGAACCATGTTATATTGGTGTCTCTGTTGTATTGTGTTGATGTGATTTATATTTGCATCTTGTTTAATGTTTATTTTATTGCTCTGCGATCCTGATTTTCTAACAATTAGTATTAGAGCCAAAGGTCTATTTGGCATATAAACTCACAGGAAAAAAGGGTTTCTAGTTCGAGTGGGAGAAATGGTGGAAGAAGGATAGTTTAAGGTCGATAAATTTAATGGCCAAAAGTACCAGTTATGGAAGATGCAAATGGAGGACTATCTGTATCAGAATGATCTATTCCTACTGTTGGGAGGAAAAGAAAAAAAACCGGCGACTATGAAGGATGAAGAATGGGAGGTTCTTCATATAAAGGAATTGGGAACAATATGGTTGTTCCTGGCTTCATCGGCGGCTTTCAATATTTCAAAAGAAAATACAACGGAGGGTCTGATGAGCACATTGGGTAAGCTATATGAAAAAACCTCAGCTCCCAATGAGGTATTTCTAATGAAGCATTTATTTAATATGAAGATGTCAGAAGGTGGATCTGTTGTTGATCATTTAAATGAATTTAATGTGATTACAAATCAGCTAAGTTCTGTAAAAGTGAAATTTGCTAATGAGGTTAGGGATCTTATAATCTTGTGCTCATTTCCAGAAAGCTGGAATGGCTTGGTCATGGCTATAAGTAAATCTGTCTCTGGTTCAAACACTTTGAAATTTGATGATGTTGTTGGTGTTATTCTTAGCGAGGAAATGTGAAGGAAAATTACAGGTGAGACATCAGGTAATGCATTGACCATGGAGAGCAGAGGAAGACAAAGAGAGAGAGGAAAAATCCCAGGTAATCACAGCAAGTCCAGGAAGGGAATATCCAAGTCCATACTGGGAAGGATAGAGTGCTATAACTGTGGAAAGAAAGGACATCGAAAGAAAGACTGCAAATCTCTAAAGAAGAAAGGAGATGGACAGAATGAGACTACTCATGAAGAAAATGTAGTAGGTGATGTGTTACAAGATTCCTTGATTCTTGCATTAGATAATACTAGTGATTACTGGGTAGTAGATTCAGGGGCTTCATGTGATGCTACACCCCATCGAAAAAAATGTCATGATTATGTTTCAGGCGATTTTGGACATATTTTATTGGGTGATGATGAGCCATGTAAAATTGTTAGAATGGGTAATGTACTAATAAAATTAAAGAATGAAACTAAATGGCTATTGAAAGATGTAAGGCATATTCGTGCTATGAAAAGAAATTTGATCTCAATAGGGAATTTGGGAGATGGTGGTTGTTTATCTACGTTTGGATAAACATGGTGGAAGATCACTAAAGAATCGATGGTGATAGAAAAAGGAGACATGATAGGTACGTTGTATTTATGTCCTTATAATACTGACTATTCTATCTCTTTATCTTCCACGGGAACATATACAACATTATGGCATCATAGGCTTCACCACATGAGTAAGAAAGGGATGCAGATTATCCACTCAAGGAAATTGTTGCCAAATCTAAAGCAGGTAAGTTTGGAATTCTGTGAGAACTGTGTTTATGGAAAACATAAGAGAGTCAGATTTCTCAGGGTTGGGAAGTAGGAAGAGTGAAAAGTTAGAGCATGCACATACAAGTGTATGGGTACCAACTCAGGTACAATATCTTTGTGGCTCTCATTATTATGTTACATTTATTGATGATGCAACTAGAAAAACTTGAGTTTATTGCATTAGACAAAAATATGATGTGTTTGCTACTTTTAAGAAATGGAAAGATTTGGTTGAGAATGAGACGGGAAAAAGGTTGAACTGTCTCAAATCAAATAATGGAGGTGAGTATCGTGGAAATGAATTTGATAGTTATTGTTCAGACCATGGGATTCTTAGAGAGAAGATAGTCCCAGGAACACCACAAGAAAATGGTGTGTCAGAAAGGATGAATAGGACGATCATGGAGCATGCAAGGTGTATGAGATTGCAAGCAGGGTTTCCCTTACAGTTTTGGGCAAATGTTGTAGATACTGTTGTTTACTTAATAAACAAAGTTCCTTCAAGTGCTTTGGATGGTGGGATTCTATAGAAGGCATGGACAGGTAAAAAGGTAAACTACTCATTTCTGAGAAATTTTGGTTGTGAAGCATTTGTCCATATTGATAAAGAAAATAGAACAAAGCTTGAGGCTAAATCCAAGAAATGTACCTTTATTGGATACGGGGTTGATGATTTTGGTTATCCTTATGGGATTATGAAAGTAACAAAATCATTAGGAGTAGAGATGCGGTATTCAATGAAAAGTTCATGTATAAATATCAGTTGTAGGGAAAGAAACGGGAAAATGAGAACACAGAGTACACAGTACTTGATGAAATAAAGAAAATGAAGTTCCAAAGGTGCCAGAAAATAAAGAACAGCAGCAGGTACCTCAAACTCCTGCATGTGTTAGAATATCTACCAGGTTAAGTAGACTCCATAAATGATACTCTCCTTCAATGTATTATTTATTGATGATTGATTCTGGTGAACTAGAATGTTATGAAGAAGCAATGCAGGTATAAACTAGAAATAAGTGGGAGCAAGGCATGAATGAGGAGATGGACTGATTGGTAAGAAACCAAACTTGGGATTTAGTTCAATTGCCTACAAGTAAAAGAGAATTGCAAAACAAATGGGTTTACAGGTTGAAGGAAGAATATGGAGGTTATCACATCCCCTCCCCCGGACCCAATTCGAGGAAGGGAACATGATACCAATTCCTGGGGATTTTACATAAAACTCAACCCATTCATTAGATTCATATACATAAATTTAAAAGTTTGCAGATGCAAATTAAGCAAATATGCACAGCGGAATTAAAACTCATCCACACACATATCATATGCATACATCATATAAAAAACAACCATCAATTTAAACATTACAGAAGTAAATACATAGACAGAAAAACACTTATCCTCGTTGTGCAATTGTCCCAAACAACTAGCTATGTCGCTGCAACATTCCACCCAACCATAGGCCTCTGCCCAGCCTGTATTATTTCAGCACTCAGAGACCACCCCCAAGCTGGGTATGATTTCTACAAGGAAAAGGGACATTCAAGCTTATACACAGTCAAATGATCATTTCATCTAAGCCAAGCCAGTCCACAACTGGGTTTAGGCTAAATCTGAACCCTCTTCATTTTTGGGTGCTTGCACTCAAAATCAAGCCAAAGCAATGGATACCCATCTCAACCCCAACATTCTCTTACACAAAACAATTCAAATTGGGCATGGATACACATTTTCAGCAATGGAATTTACAAACAAGATGGCCATGGGTTTTCCCCAAATCGTTGCCAACCAAAAATGAATTGTGGGATGGGGAAAAACAATCACAGGGAGGAAAATGATTTCTTCCCCAAATATCTCAACATTCAACAGCCAAAACGGTCTCTGTGGAACCCCAGTTCGATTCCCCTTCTTCCCCATTGGTATATAACACAAAAACACCCTTTGCCCAGCTGAGAATGAAGGAAAACACATAAATTCAATGGGGAAAAACGCCTAGCAAGCTCTCAACTCGTGAGAGAGCCAAACTGGTTCATGGGTAATGGCTTGGGGAGAAATTCATGGCTCTTTTCTTTCCCAAGGAGCAAAGCATGTTTTTCCATGAAGGGTGGCTTTCCCATACTCGAATTTTGGACAGCCATACCTCCCATTCCCCAAGGCATTAACTACCTCAACCAACTCTTGGGAGAATTAATGATTAGGTACAAAAGTCAACATGGGTAGTTGAGAGTTTGATGGGTTATCTCATTGAAACTTGGCTTGACTTGATTGGCTCCAAAAATTTGAATATTTCCCTCCAAATTCCTTGTAAAATCATGCCCCCATCTTTTGTTTCATTGCATAACTAGTTGTGGGTATTTTATTAAAATGCATATTTACATGATATTTGCAATTCCATTGTGCCTAGCTAGCACATAAACCATATGCATCAATAAATCGATGGCGGGGCCTTGGCCTTGAGCTCCTCACCACGATTATATATCAATATTACATCATTTACAATTTTAATGCAATAGGGGAAGATGGGGACGTGACATTCCCCTCCCCTTGGAATAATACCGTCCTCAGTGTTCCAACACTTTGGAATATATACCCACTTTACACATGCCTCAAAATTCACAACTAGTGGCAGGTTTGTCCTACATTTCATCTTTTTACTTTCAGCTTCCAGGACCAAGTCCTTTGGCTTCCACAAACTGCTCCTGCCAGCTTTGATCTTCCAGTTATGCAGGTGGGCATCGCTCCATAGAAATCCCTTCCTTTTATTTATCTCCTAGCTGATCTACAAGTCTGGAATTTCATGGATGCCATCTTCCTTGTTGTCCTGGTATCTCTTTGTGGAAGATTTTCAGCCAAAACAAATAGCTTTTGGTCTGCTTCCATGATCAATGTGCATAACCGGCTCTCACTTTTCTCACTAGCAACACTTGGCTAGTACTAGTTGCAGTCAATGGATTCGAATTTCTCACCTGTGAGATTCATCATGGAAATTCTTGTTAGGACAAGCATAACACAATATTAAAATTAGTCAATTATTTTCCCAATTGACATGGAAAGTACATTCTTCACTCATGAGACTTCCACACTTTTCATGCTTGCCCAACATACACATGAACTCATTCATGCTCATCCTTTCACAGGGAATTTACTATTTCAGCATTCACAATTTATTTCAAGCAATTAACACAATCTATTTTCAGTCATGGCATGCATTCAACAATTCTTTGTTTCATAAATGCATCAATCAAGAGGAAAGAGAAGAGTAAGAGTTTCCCCCTCTTAGTCTTGTTCCAATCCGAAGTCACACCACCACTGTGGTTTCATGTTCCTTAGCCTCTTTCACTTCAATGTGAATGCTTGACTTGCCCTTTCTTAGCTATGACACTTAGTTTCTAAGGTCTGTCTAGGGATTTTCAACTAGGGAACCATTCCCCATTGTTGCCTACAGAACCTTTGGCTGCTAGGACGCACACATGTCCACTAGCACCATCTTTCATTACTGCTCATACTGAGCTCTTTAGGACGATCACATGTCCACATGCATCCCTATGATGCCTTCATAGTCCTTGCTTCCAGCAATACCTATACTCAAACATTGAATCAATTCACATGTTTAGTTTGTTTTCATAGGGTTTATCTCTAAACAAGAGTTTGAGAAAATCATAACCAAATCATATACACACGTATATTCATAAGTAAGAAGTTGCAAGGTAACCAAATACTTATATGCATTGGATTTCTTCACTTTATTTCACAGGATCCTTCTTTGCTTTACAAGCCTTGGATTTCTCATGGATACAATAATGAATGTTGGGCCAGCACCCAAGCTATTCCACAACCATTCGAATAGGAAATGCCAAGCCAGTACGCCGAATGGGTTTTATCAATTAATTAAGGAATGTTTGACCAGAACACCAGCTGCTCCACAACATCAAGTGGTTAATGCCCCCACCAACTATTCTCTGCATTTATCAAGCATCAGTTACTCTCTGGATTTACCAAGAATTTTAGTGCCCAACCAATTACTCTCTTGATTACCAAGAATTTTAGCACCTAACCAGTTACTCTCTAGATTAACAAGAATTTTAGTGCCCAACCAGTTACTCTCTGGATTACCAAGAATTTTAGCTCCTAACCAGTTACTCTCTGGATTAACAAGAATTTTAGCGCCCAACCAGTTACTCTCTAGATTACCAAGAATTTTATAGTTCTTTCAGGGTCCTTGCTTTCCTTCCATGACCAAGGTTTCCAACAAAGAAACAATAGCATATCAGCTTAGCTATTAGAATACTTATACCTGAAATCTTCATTATTCCAAACAGGAAATAAATGAAAATGAATACTTATCTGTATTGTGCATTTCTTTTCTAGTCCACAGGGTCCTGCTTCACTTTGCAAGCCTTGGGATCGCCTATGGACTTGGATGTTTGGCTATCACGCATGCTGCTCCACACACTAGTACAAAATGAGAGATAAGTGACTAGGCGACTAAAAAATTTAGTCACCACTGTTTTTCCAAGGGATAAATGACTAAAATTCAACAATTTTAAATAATCCAACTAATAACGACTAATTTAGTCATGGGATAAAAATATATGACCAAAGAACAAGTGACTAAAATAAAAATGACTAGCATAAATGACTAATTTAGTCACGGGAATATAAATATGACTAACTAACAACGATTAATGTGAATTAGTCATTTAGGTTAGTCATATTTAGTTGTGTCACATTGACATTAATGGAAAATTACAATTTTGATAATGAATTTATACAATATTTCACTAAATTTTAACAATGCAGATGGATTTAGAGATCTTACTATGGGGGTCATGGTCCATGTGTGTGGTCCCAAACCACCATATTGGCCCTCCATAAGGGATATTTGGCCTAGAAATGGGATGTGGTACTGCTCATTTTGAAGTTTAGAACACTAGATATGCGGGTTTCTAACATGACCATAGGAAAATGATCTAAAATTCTAGTATGCTCAACCCAGGTCTTGTAATTGACATTGTCCAAGAATTCTAGCAATTGACTTGGCACTTTCATATTTATGAGGGGGCTTTGTGCCCCAAACCGGAGGTGGCCTTAATGAATTCACTTATATGATCACGGCCTTGATAGTATTCACAAATATAAGAACCTTCTCAATAAACTATGTTAATAGCCACATGAAGAATATGAATGCATTAACCAATCCTCTTTTAAGTACATAAGTTTGTAGTGCGGAACATTGATGCAAGCCAAAAAAATACCTTCTTAGCCTATTTTTATTATTCATTGCTGATAAAAAATACAGTCCTCGGTGCTAAAAAGAAGAGCAAAAAGAATATAGGCACTCCTTCTTATCCTATTTATCAAGCACACAACAGATCAATAATTAGGATAAATAAGAAAATTTGGTTAATATTAATCAATTGCTCAACTATATTGCTTTAATGTCGCTTACAACATTTCCTTTTATTGAGCACTGACAATTATACACAATTTTGAAATTTCCATTTGATGGGTTGATGGGATGTGAATTTCTACGCCTAGTCATAGCATTTCATTATTCCTCATACGAATCCAACACCCACAGTTAATAATGTTTCAAAGTACTTTTAGACTTAGGCTTCCAAGAAAAAATGGTTTCTTATATTTTGTGATACAAGGACCTCCTTGAAAGAATTATGGCCTAATGTGAAAAGTCTACATTTTATAACTTAGAGTAGTCATGTTTTACAACTTGGAGCTAACAATATTATCATGGTGGTGTGGCAACATGACGTGATATTACCACACAATCCTTAAGTAATTCTCCCAACTTGTTTCTTGTTCCATGTGAATCTTTGCCTTTCATCGTTGACCAAACGTGATGTATAATTTTCTTTGATTTGATATTTATATCCATGGGGGTTCTTAGCACCACGCAAAGCATAAATTTCATAATCCATATTGCTTAGCTATCCTAAAAATCTATGAAATGGGATTAATTTAGTTATTAGGTATGCCAATAAACTTATGTAGGACTAAAACATGAAGATATGATTTAGAATGAGTTTTCTAAGAAGGGAATCTTGGATTTTGAAGGATTCCCCACATAGGGATAACGTTATGGACTAGGGCCCCATGCATGGGCCCTAATCCCTTGAGGACAATGTTATGGCCTGAGACTTTATATGTTTACCCTAGAACATGGACTAGGCCATGAGAGCCATCCTCAGTGTTCCAAACTTGAAATGAACACCATATTCCTCTTACATGACAAAGATTCCCTTTATAGGGCTTGTGTGGTGGACATAGGCCTACTAGTGTCACATAATCCCTAGAGACAAATGCTATGGCCTAAGGTAAGGTTGATGCAGAAAAATTCTCCTTACTTACATGGCATATTTGGATGTGCGAGGCTTTGAGTTTTATTAATGTGTCTTCCCACCTTGTAAATAGCTAATTTTCATTGTGTATTTGTCCCTTTTTCCTTGACACATTAAACACATATTACATTATTTTCCTCCCTCAAATTCCTCACTACTCACTTAGATAAATGAAGATCAATGTCCAAACTATGATGATAATCTTAAAAGGTACCATGATGGAATGCCCTCACCTGTTGGCAATTTTTATTGGTAATTGTAAGTGGTATGTCAAAGCCACTGCAAGTATATGTTAGGTCCACATAAAGAAACAACAAGACCGATGTAAGAATATGCAGCTCTCCATGCTTGAAATGATGCATATCTCCATTGTGGCATTCTTTTAAACAATTTGTGAGCCTCCTTGATTTTTCCACTTTATATGCAATCCAAAATCAAAACATTCTACGAGACAACATTATGCTCGAGCATGCTATTAAACATTGTTGAGCTTTTTCCACCCTACCACTATGAGCATATTTCACTAGCATTATAGTCTAAAAAATGGTGTCTCATTGAAGCATTCAATTGGACTAGGGGTAGGCCAAAAATAGAAGGCAACACTAATTCTTCATTAATAGATTTGATCCCCAAATATTCTAGAACCACATATTTCTAAACACTTAGGTCTATATCTCCCTATAATTATGCCTACGAAATCCTAACCAAGATTATGTCCAATAGGATTAAGAAGATCCTCCCAAATGTCATCTTAGAACCAAGGAGGTTTTTGGAGAAAAATAAAATCACTGACAATATTATTGTTATACAAAAAGAAGTACATTCCAAACAACAAATAATGAAAGTGGTATGATTGTAAATTAGATCTAGCTAATTCTTTTTCTAGAGTTTGCAACTCCTTTTTACATGATGTTATCTCTAGTTTTGGATTCGTTGAGCATGTTATATGCCATATTATAGTATGCATCAGAAGTCCATGGATTGGTCCTCTTATCAATGGTAGGCCTACTTTAGTCTTCTAATTTAAACAAGGAATTTGATAAGGGTCCCCTCTATCACCCCTTCTATTCATCATAATAATAGACTCCCTTTGTAGAATATTGGAATGAGAGTGAATCTAGTTGGAAATCTAGAAGGAATCCTCATTGTTAGAGATGTAAAGGGTATTATTCACTCTTAGTTTGTTAATGACACATATCACATGGGAGGAGTTTTTTCCATAATAGTTGATAGATCCAAGTAGATCCTAGACTTTTTTATGAATAATTACAAAGGAGAAATTAACAAAGGTGTATATATATAATTATTTTTAGAATATAGAGATATCAATACATTTAAAATAATTAATAAAATCATATAGAAAACAAAATAAAACATTTCATTTTCATTTGTTGTGGATGTTTGATTTTGGTATAAAATGAAAGGATTAGACTCAAAAAATGTTCCTGCCATTAAATAAAAAAATGAAAACCATTAAGTCAAAAAATGAAAACCAAAATGAAAAAATATGGTTGGATGAACCAATTGAAATTTCAAACCCTAAATTGATAATCTAGATCACTAGTCTACCTAGAATTGGAGATCCATCCCTAGAACAAATGACATGCTAGAAAGGATTGAGAAATTCACATGTTCAACTACAATGATGAATTCAAAGGCCTTGGTGATAATCCAAGTAAAATACAAACACATAAAGTGGAAATGCATTATTTCCCACTTTTCCTAGCCAACTTTGGTCGAGCCTCAAACATAAAGTTAAATATGTTGGAATTTATTGGACAAATTGTGCAAGAAGGAAAAACCAAATCAAAAAATGAAAACCAAATCCCCGCCATTAAGTCAAAAAAGGAAAACCAAATCCCCGCCATTAAATCAAAAAATGGTCCCTGTGTCGTCCCCGCCATTAAGTCAAAAAATGAAAACCAAACCCTCGCCATTAAATCCAAAAATGGTCCCTGTGTCGTCCCCGCCATTAAGTCAAAAAATGAAAACCAAACCCTGCCATTAAATCCAAAAATGGTCCATGTGCCATCTACTCGAAGAATTAAAACCCAATCCCTGCCATTAAATCCAAAAATGGTCCCTGTTCCATCAACATCAACGTAGATATGGCCACATTATGCAGAGACGATCATCTGAAGGAGGGCCTCGAAATTTTACACGTTATGGACCAGCAGAGCATTCCAATGGGATCTGAATTGTATGCCTCTTTGTTAGATGCCTGTACCAAGATGAAAGCATTGGAAGAAGGTAAGCAAGTCCATGCCCAAATGCTAGTAAAGGGTCCCGATTTGAATAATTTCTTAGGAGCTAAGCTTGTGGGTATGGATGCCAAATGCGGGAGTTTGGAGGATGCACACAAAGTGCTTGACAACATGCCTAAGTCAACCCTCGTCTTGATATATTCATCTACAATCATCTTCAAGTGTTTCAATAGAACCTCAAAATATGCTTTTCCTTTTTAGTTTGCCTTACTTGATTTCCTTTCAGATTCAATGATGGAAACAACGGCTCCTGTAAACCCTTTGGGTTATTCAAGTATCCTCTCCAGCTCCTTGCAATATTTTTTTCTTTCTTTCTTTGAGCTTTTTAGGATGCAGAGTCTTGATTGTTAGATGTTGGCTTCACATGCATATCATTTACTGAAAATATTGGATTGATTTTATGGTGTTTGGTGGGTCTAAATTCTAATTATCCATTCAAAGGAATTGTTGGGTACAAATGGTAGCACCAAGCTCCATAAGTGCTTGGTTGAATTGGCTGAAGTCACCTGGTATCTTCAGATCAACAAGTTGACGTGTCGGCTACTTGTACGAGGACTTGAATTTCAGGATCCTATATCTACACTAAATGCCAAATAGCACAAGAATTTGTCAAACCTTAGCATGGATTTATATCTTATTAAGGCTATACAAAGAATCCGATCTCTTGGAATTGGTAAGTTGACAGCCAGGGTCATGCACATGCCAATAGAGTTTCAATCCATGATTATAAAGAAAGATTAAGATTGATCTCTTTATATATCATCCAATCAAAGCTCTGAGAGTTTATAACAATGTGATTAATGTTATGCATTTCTTTTATTTTCTTTTCCAGCACATATCATGGGAAAGAATGTTCACTACAATGACTAACAACATTCCTCAATTTAACAGTAAAGATTGTATTTGTCTTTGCAGTCACATACTGGGGGACAAAGGAGGGGCTTGACTTTGAAAAATGTCAATTAAGGTAACATGCTAACCATAAGCACAACTAACCCTCTTATCTTTTCACAGAATTATGAAGCAACCACGTATGTTCTCTTTCTTTTTAATTACTCCTCATAAAAGAGTGTTTGGAACCTGAATAACACAAGCACTTCTATTTGCTTGTTGGCTTTAAGGCTTTCATAACTGAGTTCAGATCAAGCTAGTATTAGAAAGCAAACCTTTCCTTACCTGGTATCACTTGTTTCTAGACATGGTATAGACAAGTATAACAATAGGGAACTGGTTGGAGAGTCTCGTGTACACTATTCCAGAGTGACTGTTATTTATTATGATGCCATTTTTGGATCTTGCATTTGAATCCAAACCACACAGATAACATGCAAGAGGATACAAAACATAGTTATGGATAAAAGGAAGATGAAGAGGATGCAATGAATAAAAAATATGTTACCTCGAAGATTTGTAGGGCATATTTTCTTCAGGAAACTACGGCTTTCTTCATAATTAGTGATAAGGTTAGCTATGGTGTTACTAGGGTTATATTAGTAAAAGGTATGTTTTTAAGAGCTCTGTGTTTCCATGAGTACGTAACATGCCTAATCAGTGGATTCTAAAAATAAACCACTTTGCTCTTCTGAATTAATGGATCACATATGTGTAGCCGTGCAGGGAAGTCTCTGGTGAAGATGTTGAAGCGATTCCCATCTCTAGTTAAAGATTGTATGCCAAAACTCATGACTAGCTTAGGAACTCCAGGAATTTCTGAAAATGCTTCCTTGGGGGCTTGTACAATACTTAGATCCAGAATTGTAATGAAGAAGGTAAAATGTCCTAAAATCGATCACTGTGTTCTGTCCTTTGGAAATCTAATTCGCTATTTGTAATGTAAATGCTGTAGGGTTGGGATCCTTTTTCATCTTTTGTCTTGGCTATACTTGGAAGGTAGATTCCTTGCAATAGGAAATGCTTTAATAAATTTGTGCTGGAATTAGATATTTCATTAATGTGACTTGTCCTTCTTTAGTACTTTTTGGCCTATTCTTGAGAATATGATCCTAATATAATATTCATTAATGTTGCTAATGGAATTCCCCATTAGACTACTATGTTTTATACCTAGTTTTCATTAAATGCAGTTCCCATCAAGGATCATTGAGAGCTCAAAAAGCCATTAATGAGGTATGGTATGATTTCCAATCGATAGTTTCAGATTTAAATTAGAAACAAGTTGGTAATAAAAAATGCAATTCAATTGCAATTTTAGATGAACAGATGCTAAACACTGATGTAATTGACATCTTGGTAGCTCTTTCTTGTGTTTAACATATGTTATACTGGGATACCAAGCATCAAATTCAATTTTTTGGGGAGGCATTTGACAATTCCGATTGCATGAATTTGATCACTCAAATAAGATCCTTGATCAGTGATATGCATAGTGTGAATTGGTGGTAAGTCTATTTCCTCCGTGTTTCAGAAATTACAGTTTCCCTGTTTCTAATAGTGCAATATTTTGTGTTTTAATATAAATGCAAAGATTTTGGATGAGTCTTATATCTTTTGGCTTTTTGCAGATATAATCTGATGGCACATACGATGCTTCTGCTACTAGCACTTCCTTCAAATAATAATTTTGATTTTCCATCAAAAACAAGAGAGGAAATTGCTTGTAAGTTTCTCTGCCCTGTCAGTATTTTATTCATGGCGGGTTACAGATGTTGTAGCACTTCCTTCAAATAATAATTTTGATTTGCCATAAAAAACAAGAGAGGAAATTGCTTGTAAGTTTCGTTGCCCTATCAGTATTTTATTCATGGCAGGTTACAAATGTTGCATGTTTTTTGCTGGTGGTTATCAGAACCATACCCTGTATTCTATAAATGGAGTGAAAGTGAATTCACATGCAAAACAAGAGTTGTGCGCTAAGAGGAAAGGATTTAACCACTTAAATGAGAATGATACAAAGTGATTAGAAAGGAACTTTATTAGGATAGTCCATTCTTTTAGGCTAGTTGGTTTCTTTATTTAAACAGTCAGTGAAAGCTAACTTTGAATTTGAACATATTTATTTCTCTTCATCAACATATTGTCTTTTCCAATCATCTTGAAATGTTTATACATTTAAATTTGTAACCAGTCTTTTAGGTACCACTCCATATATTGGCAGTGGAGCACTTGTTCCCCACTATACAAATGCCTCACGTTTACTCATCAACTCTAGAATGATTGTGGATGCTATGAAAATAAATATCTAGTGATAGAATCAGTTCAATGACAATTTCTTCATCTCATGGGTTGAAAAGTTAGTATAAAAGGAAAACAAACATATATAATATTAAACTCTTCTGACCATTTCTATATATCTCTAAGCTCAAGTATGCATGAGTGTCATAAGCAGATTGTGTTGCTTGATTGATTACTCCTGAGTCAACTTCACCCACAAGTATATTTTACCTATTTAAGTGTCATGTATTGTCATGGAATGAAATGAAATCTTGTTAACGTCCACTAATGACCAAAATAAGTCAGTTGTATTCAAAAGTAAGAGAAGGGAAAAATGAATGATGCTGGAGTTAAACCTTGAATTGCTAAACCCCTAACAATGAAGTGAAGTACATGTTAAATTTTGATATAGTTTTCATCTCTTTCAACTTTAGCAAAAAATAAAACAAAATTTATTGTGTTGTGTTAGGGTTTGAAGTAGAAAATTAACAATTGTACATATACACAATCTTGGTGGGCATGCCCCATACTTACGTGAGGCTCGTTGGATGTGACTAGTGGTATTGATGTAGCCTTTGGGCAATTATTGAAATTACAAAATGTGTCATTCTTTGCTTATGTGCGGTAGGGTGGGATGACTTATTTCTTGGTTTACTATTTGTAAAAAGACTCTTTGCATTTGAAAAAAAAACTATTATGATGAGCCCATATTTTCATCAATTAATATTCACCCAAAATGATCCTAATAATGTCATCTAGAGAGTACCAAGTTGAGGGGTACACTGATCTAAGGGAAACAACCAAGATATCTGCATAAAATCTCTGCTAAATTCTAATATCCAAGATTAACAAACTTCTAGAAGAGGGGAAAAGTTGGTGATGGATGTTATATGCTCCTGCCCACCAAAATTATGCTAGGCATGTGAGGAAGCAACAGTCCCTTGATGTGGAGTATTGTAACTAGTATCCCATTCTGTCGTGTTGTGGTTTAATGACAACCTGGAGCAGTTGTTGTGACAATGACCTAGGTTCAAATCTTGGTGGGTATGCTCCATCCTTGTCTGAGGCTTGTTGGATGTGACTTGTGGTATTGATATAGCCTTTGGGAAATTATTGAAACTACAAAATGTGTCATTCTTTGCTCAAGTGTGGTAGGGTGGGATGATTTATTTCCAAAAGATAGGTTCCCATTTGAAAAAATCTAGTATACAAATTCACTAAGTAGGCATTATTTGAATGATTTTCTACAAGCCTACAACCCATGCTAATAACTCCAATATCTACACAATGCTTGTTGCTGCCATTTTCAAAGATAGTGGAAAGTGGGATGCTATCAATTGTTTTGACTGCATCATTCTTGTAGCCATGCTTTTTATTCCGCTGGCTAAGACTTTGGCTAGTGCCTTGTATGAGACAATAAGCAAGGTGACGGGGCTCTAGTTCCTCATCGTATCATTTTCTATCCATTTTGGTATAAGTTTGATCATTCATGCTACATTTTGTTTCTTGAGAGTCTAGGAATATTGTAAAAATATCATCACTAATCACATGCTTTTTTTGGCATGTTATTGCACTGTCATCGGTCGATGGTACATGTTATTGCATGAAACAATAGTAACTCTATTGATAGTTGTCTTTCATCTACAATGGCCACTATTGGGTTGGTGGACAGTGGACTTGAAACATTTTTTTATGCCAACAGTGCTTTGACTAATTGGGTGTTTATGCAATGTAGAATCATGGAAAAACCCGGAAAAGTAGGTTGACAATCTTTTATGAACTCAAATCCAAACTAATTTTGTTGGAAATACAATCTGAAATGTTTTGACAACATACTGAAAAATGATCTCATTAGATAGGCATTATAATCCTTCAATTGTTGAATTTCACTGCTCTTAATTTGTATCTGTTCTTTAACTTGTTATCTCACGTTACAAGTTGTGTGGTATAAGCCAAACATTCTTTTTTCCAGTGATTTCCTTCTTTCTTTCATACAAGGTCATAACCGGAAGCCAGAGCAAACCATTAGTACTGCATATAGACTAGTTCATGCCCAATATTAGCGAGTTTTCTTTCTTTCTATTTGTTTGTTTCCAATTATAGATACAATGTTATGACATTTTATTTTCATGTTACAAGTAACCTTATGGATCAGATGTGTTCAGAGAAGATTACATAACATTTTCAAGTTGTTCTTTTAGGTCATTTCTTGTTACTTCTCAATAGCCATCTTCCTCCAGTAAGGGTTCTTGCAACTGCATCCCTTTTTCTTCTTCTGCAAGCGTCCGCCAACAAGAAATCAATTAGTGATAACTTGTTGCATTCTGGATGATCAAATGTAATTGTTGGTTCTTCCTTCAAGGGTGTTTTGAAGATGTATCCAGAAAGAAAACCCATGGCATGTTGTCCAATATTAAACACATCATAACGATAAAATTTCACTAGGACAGAGTACCAACACCCATTAATTTTCCCTAACCATATAGGCTACAAAATTTACTCTTTCAACCCTAACCACTCTGATTTGCATGCCAAATGTTGAATTTGAAGCTGGAAACTGTCATGATAATATTAGGCCAGCGAGTGGACAGATGGGGAATAAATCCAAACTCTTTCTATATAATACACCAGGAAATGGTTGTTTTACTTCTTACACACTAGAACTTTGGTACCAAACCACTGGAACTCAATAGTATTCAAACAATGCTAAGTTTAAATTTCAAATTTAATGGCACAAGTCATGACTTACATAGTTAACAAATCCTTTTAATAAATCCACAAGATGAGAAAACACAAATAAAAAATGAGGTTGACTGACAATCAAATAAATGTCTAAATCTTGTAGCATAGTGTCCATTGCATCTGATTTCATAATAGGATTTTATTGCAGCCAATGAAAATACTTTTTGTCTCTTGTAGGAATGTTTTGGTGTAGTACGCACAACAAGATCCTTTGCACAGGAAGGACTCAAAAACTTATGTTATGCAGAAAAAGTATATCAAACTTTGAAGCTTGGCCTTAAACAAGCTATAAGTTTCCAAATATTCTAGGAAAATTATGGGTTTGTGTATTTTCCTTTACCAAGAATGGAAATAATTTTGTAGAACATGTTGTGAAATATTAGTTAATTCCTAACAGTGCAGGCTGGTTTATTTTTATCCTTTCTATGAATAGAAGGTTGTTGGGCTATTTTATGGAGGCATGAATGGAACATCCACATTGTATGTAGTTATTGTGGTTATCTATGGTGCTTTCTCTACCATTTATGGGTCCATGACGACTGGAAATATCACTTCTTTTATTATTTATAGCCTCATAGGTCCATTGTATATAACCTCCCACATTTTGTTTCTCCATTTGTAAATACTAAATATAGATCTATAAATATATGATGTGTTTTTCAAAACAAAATAAATGGTGCATGGTAGTTACTAGTATCGATCTAAAGAAAAATTGATATTTTCAGGCTTATTTTGTCTAAACGATTTGTTCTTCCTTGCAAGTGGTAAAAAGCTAGGTATGACATATAGTTAAGTTCAAATTAATAGATTTGTTAACATTTATCTTATGCTTTATTTAGTTAGTTCATCTGTATATTCCCTATCAGGATTGTATACAACAACCATGAAGACTGCTCGAGCAAGTCGACGATTTTTCCAGATTCTAGATCGTACTTCAACCATGCCAAAATCAGGAGATAAACGTCCTTTACAGTAAGATTCAGAAATAGAGATATTTTTGCACTCTGATGTTCTTCATGCACTGGGAGCGATATTATTGTTTAAAGTTTTTGTCGACAATAAGAGTAGATACAAATTTAGAGTAACTAATCACACCTGCTATAAGTTAGAAACTATGGATGGAGTAGCAAAATACACATAACTAGGCATATCTCCTAGGTTCTTAAGTAATTATAACAAGATAATATGGATACTGGCTGTGACAGACCAAGATGATGGAGAGGTTGAATTGGATGATGTGTGGCTTGCTTATCCTTCACGGCCCAATAATATGGTTTTGTGGGTACTAAAAAGATTCATTATGTATGGATCTGTATTATTTGCTTGCATTGACATTTCATATTTCCAATTTAATAAAATTGATTATGAAAGATCAATTATGAAATACAATTGCTATTGGTTTTCCATATTCAGTTTTGTACGAAATTAGATGTCACATAGTGAGAAATATAGTTAACTACATGATAAGTATCCTGTTAAATTTTCAGAATTTACTTCAATCTGATCTAGGATCTTAATTGAGAGAACAACATGTACAGCAAATCTACAGCATATCAATCATGGACACAATAATGCAAGTACACAAGAGACACAGAGTTTACTTGGGGAAAACCATAAAGGTGAAAAACCCCAATAACTTCCTCAAAGATAGATAGAGCAATGATACAACCAGAATACAAGAGATAGTCTTCTCCTAGCAGCATAGCCTCCTCCTCCACAAGTGCGCCACTCTCCCAAGTGTGAGTGAGAGAATAGAAATGTGTAAAATGAGAGAGACACACTCTCTATTTATACACTAACTTGACTTGACCTTTACTCAACTAGGACGACCTCAACTTAACCACTTAACATAATGCTGACTGGGCCGACCCCCACTAGGGTGGTCTAATATGCCTTTGACCCACATGGCTGACCCCCAATAGGTGCTTTGACGTAGACAAAATGGCACCGACTCCATGACATAGTGATGCATATGAAGAGAAACGGTGCAACCCAAAAACTAAATGTTGTTTTACCATGATGACATTTTGCATGATAGACGAGAAGGACAAATAGTGACACAAATGGTAAAAATGAGCATGGATGAGACGAGTGTTGCTTGTGGAGCCCGATCTTCTTAATTCAGAGATGTTGTTGTTTCAACCTCATTTGTACCCCAATATTGTATGATATGCAGGTGTACTGTAAACTCATCCCAGCGGGGGGGTGTGGGGGGGGTGTGGGGGGGTGTGGGGGGGCATCGTCCCCCCACGGGGGTCCGGGGGGAAGTGGGCCCCTGACTGGGGTTTGGCGGAAACACCCCCGAGAAAGGGGGTTCATGTATGAAGCCCCCAAAATAAAATTTATGGGTTGTTTTGTTGGCCAACAGTTTATGTGCCCATGGTATTGGGTAGCCCATAGTATTTTCCCATGGTAATTCCCTTTAAAAGGAAGACATTGTAATAAGACTGTGTAATGTAATGTAGCATTGTAAAGATATCTGATTGTGTGAGAGAGACTGTGAGAAAGTGAAGAGGAATTTGCAGCGGATGTGCTATAGGTTCTATCCCTTGATTTGTTGGATGGTGTAATAATAAAAGGATTGACAATTTCTCTGTGGACGTAGACCAGATTGGGTGAACCATGTTATATTGGTGTCTCTGTTGTATTGTGTTGATGTGATTTATATTTGCATCTTGTTTAATGTTTATTTTATTGCTCTGCGATCCTGATTTTCTAACAATTAGTATTAGAGCCAAAGGTCTATTTGGCATATAAACTCACAGGAAAAAAGGGTTTCTAGTTCGAGTGGGAGAAATGGTGGAAGAAGGATAGTTTAAGGTCGATAAATTTAATGGCCAAAAGTACCAGTTATGGAAGATGCAAATGGAGGACTATCTGTATCAGAATGATCTATTCCTACTGTTGGGAGGAAAAGAAAAAAAACCGGCGACTATGAAGGATGAAGAATGGGAGGTTCTTCATATAAAGGAATTGGGAACAATATGGTTGTTCCTGGCTTCATCGGCGGCTTTCAATATTTCAAAAGAAAAGACAACGGAGGGTCTGATGAGCACATTGGGTAAGCTATATGAAAAAACCTCAGCTCCCAATGAGGTATTTCTAATGAAGCATTTATTTAATATGAAGATGTCAGAAGGTGGATCTGTTGTTGATCATTTAAATGAATTTAATGTGATTACAAATCAGCTAAGTTCTGTAAAAGTGAAATTTGCTAATGAGGTTAGGGATCTTATAATCTTGTGCTCATTTCCAGAAAGCTGGAATGGCTTGGTCATGGCTATAAGTAAATCTGTCTCTGGTTCAAACACTTTGAAATTTGATGATGTTGTTGGTGTTATTCTTAGCGAGGAAATGTGAAGGAAAATTACAGGTGAGACATCAGGTAATGCATTGACCATGGAGAGCAGAGGAAGACAAAGAGAGAGAGGAAAAATCCCAGGTAATCACAGCAAGTCCAGGAAGGGAATATCCAAGTCCATACTGGGAAGGATAGAGTGCTATAACTGTGGAAAGAAAGGACATCGAAAGAAAGACTGCAAATCTCTAAAGAAGAAAGGAGATGGACAGAATGAGACTACTCATGAAGAAAATGTAGTAGGTGATGTGTTACAAGATTCCTTGATTCTTGCATTAGATAATACTAGTGATTACTGGGTAGTAGATTCAGGGGCTTCATGTGATGCTACACCCCATCGAAAAAAATGTCATGATTATGTTTCAGGCGATTTTGGACATATTTTATTGGGTGATGATGAGCCATGTAAAATTGTTAGAATGGGTAATGTACTAATAAAATTAAAGAATGAAACTAAATGGCTATTGAAAGATGTAAGGCATATTCGTGCTATGAAAAGAAATTTGATCTCAATAGGGAATTTGGGAGATGGTGGTTGTTTATCTACGTTTGGATAAACATGGTGGAAGATCACTAAAGAATCGATGGTGATAGAAAAAGGAGACATGATAGGTACGTTGTATTTATGTCCTTATAATACTGACTATTCTATCTCTTTATCTTCCACGGGAACATATACAACATTATGGCATCATAGGCTTCACCACATGAGTAAGAAAGGGATGCAGATTATCCACTCAAGGAAATTGTTGCCAAATCTAAAGCAGGTAAGTTTGGAATTCTGTGAGAACTGTGTTTATGGAAAACATAAGAGAGTCAGATTTCTCAGGGTTGGGAAGTAGGAAGAGTGAAAAGTTAGAGCATGCACATACAAGTGTATGGGTACCAACTCAGGTACAATATCTTTGTGGCTCTCATTATTATGTTACATTTATTGATGATGCAACTAGAAAAACTTGAGTTTATTGCATTAGACAAAAATATGATGTGTTTGCTACTTTTAAGAAATGGAAAGATTTGGTTGAGAATGAGACGGGAAAAAGGTTGAACTGTCTCAAATCAAATAATGGAGGTGAGTATCGTGGAAATGAATTTGATAGTTATTGTTCAGACCATGGGATTCTTAGAGAGAAGATAGTCCCAGGAACACCACAAGAAAATGGTGTGTCAGAAAGGATGAATAGGACGATCATGGAGCATGCAAGGTGTATGAGATTGCAAGCAGGGTTTCCCTTACAGTTTTGGGCAAATGTTGTAGATACTGTTGTTTACTTAATAAACAAAGTTCCTTCAAGTGCTTTGGATGGTGGGATTCTATAGAAGGCATGGACAGGTAAAAAGGTAAACTACTCATTTCTGAGAAATTTTGGTTGTGAAGCATTTGTCCATATTGATAAAGAAAATAGAACAAAGCTTGAGGCTAAATCCAAGAAATGTACCTTTATTGGATACGGGGTTGATGATTTTGGTTATCCTTATGGGATTATGAAAGTAACAAAATCATTAGGAGTAGAGATGCGGTATTCAATGAAAAGTTCATGTATAAATATCAGTTGTAGGGAAAGAAACGGGAAAATGAGAACACAGAGTACACAGTACTTGATGAAATAAAGAAAATGAAGTTCCAAAGGTGCCAGAAAATAAAGAACAACAGCAGGTACCTCAAACTCCTGCATGTGTTAGAATATCTACCAGGTTAAGTAGACTCCATAAATGATACTCTCCTTCAATGTATTATTTATTGATGATTGATTCTGGTGAACTAGAATGTTATGAAGAAGCAATGCAGGTATAAACTAGAAATAAGTGGGAGCAAGGCATGAATGAGGAGATGGACTGATTGGTAAGAAACCAAACTTGGGATTTAGTTCAATTGCCTACAAGTAAAAGAGAATTGCAAAACAAATGGGTTTACAGGTTGAAGGAAGAATATGGAGGTTATCACATCCCCTCCCCCGGACCCAATTCGAGGAAGGGAACATGATACCAATTCCTGGGGATTTTACATAAAACTCAACCCATTCATTAGATTCATATACATAAATTTAAAAGTGTGCAGATGCAAATTAAGCAAATATGCACAGCGGAATTAAAACTCATCCACACACATATCATATGCATACATCATATAAAAAACAACCATCAATTTAAACATTACAGAAGTAAATACATAGACAGAAAAACACTTATCCTCGTTGTGCAATTGTCCCAAACAACTAGCTATGTCGCTGCAACATTCCACCCAACCATAGGCCTCTGCCCAGCCTGTATTATTTCAGCACTCAGAGACCACCCCCAAGCTGGGTATGATTTCTACAAGGAAAAGGGACATTCAAGCTTATACACAGTCAAATGATCATTTCATCTAAGCCAAGCCAGTCCACAACTGGGTTTAGGCTAAATCTGAACCCTCTTCATTTTTGGGTGCTTGCACTCAAAATCAAGCCAAAGCAATGGATACCCATCTCAACCCCAACATTCTCTTACACAAAACAATTCAAATTGGGCATGGATACACATTTTCAGCAATGGAATTTACAAACAAGATGGCCATGGGTTTTCCCCAAATCGTTGCCAACCAAAAATGAATTGTGGGATGGGGAAAAACAATCACAGGGAGGAAAATGATTTCTTCCCCAAATATCTCAGCATTCAACAGCCAAAACGGTCTCTGTGGAACCCCAGTTCGATTCCCCTTCTTCCCCACTGGTATATAACACAAAAACACCCTTTGCCCAGCTGAGAATGAAGGAAAACACATAAATTCAATGGGGAAAAACGCCTAGCAAGCTCTCAACTCGTGAGAGAGCCAAACTGGTTCATGGGTAATGGCTTGGGGAGAAATTCATGGCTCTTTTCTTTCCCAAGGAGCAAAGCATGTTTTTCCATGAAGGGTGGCTTTCCCATACTCGAATTTTGGACAGCCATACCTCCCATTCCCCAAGGCATTAACTACCTCAACCAACTCTTGGGAGAATTAATGATTAGGTACAAAAGTCAACATGGGTAGTTGAGAGTTTGATGGGTTATCTCATTGAAACTTGGCTTGACTTGATTGGCTCCAAAAATTTGAATATTTCCCTCCAAATTCCTTGTAAAATCATGCCCCCATCTTTTGTTTCATTGCATAACTAGTTGTGGGTATTTTATTAAAATGCATATTTACATGATATTTGCAATTCCATTGTGCCTAGCTAGCACATAAACCATATGCATCAATAAATCGATGGCGGGGCCTTGGCCTTGAGCTCCTCACCACGATTATATATCAATATTACATCATTTACAATTTTAATGCAATAGGGGAAGATGGGGACGTGACATTCCCCTCCCCTTGGAATAATACCGTCCTCAGTGTTCCAACACTTTGGAATATATACCCACTTTACACATGCCTCAAAATTCACAACTAGTGGCAGGTTTGTCCTACATTTCATCTTTTTACTTTCAGCTTCCAGGACCAAGTCCTTTGGCTTCCACAAACTGCTCCTGCCAGCTTTGATCTTCCAGTTATGCAGGTGGGCATCGCTCCATAGAAATCCCTTCCTTTTATTTATCTCCTAGCTGATCTACAAGTCTGGAATTTCATGGATGCCATCTTCCTTGTTGTCCTGGTATCTCTTTGTGGAAGATTTTCAGCCAAAACAAATAGCTTTTGGTCTGCTTCCATGATCAATGTGCATAACCGGCTCTCACTTTTCTCACTAGCAACACTTGGCTAGTACTAGTTGCAGTCAATGGATTCGAATTTCTCACCTGTGAGATTCATCATGGAAATTCTTGTTAGGACAAGCATAACACAATATTAAAATTAGTCAATTATTTTCCCAATTGACATGGAAAGTACATTCTTCACTCATGAGACTTCCACACTTTTCATGCTTGCCCAACATACACATGAACTCATTCATGCTCATCCTTTCACAGGGAATTTACTATTTCAGCATTCACAATTTATTTCAAGCAATTAACACAATCTATTTTCAGTCATGGCATGCATTCAACAATTCTTTGTTTCATAAATGCATCAATCAAGAGGAAAGAGAAGAGTAAGAGTTTCCCCCTCTTAGTCTTGTTCCAATCCGAAGTCACACCACCACTGTGGTTTCATGTTCCTTAGCCTCTTTCACTTCAATGTGAATGCTTGACTTGCCCTTTCTTAGCTATGACACTTAGTTTCTAAGGTCTGTCTAGGGATTTTCAACTAGGGAACCATTCCCCATTGTTGCCTACAGAACCTTTGGCTGCTAGGACGCACACATGTCCACTAGCACCATCTTTCATTACTGCTCATACTGAGCTCTTTAGGACGATCACATGTCCACATGCATCCCTATGATGCCTTCATAGTCCTTGCTTCCAGCAATACCTATACTCAAACATTGAATCAATTCACATGTTTAGTTTGTTTTCATAGGGTTTATCTCTAAACAAGAGTTTGAGAAAATCATAACCAAATCATATACACACGTATATTCATAAGTAAGAAGTTGCAAGGTAACCAAATACTTATATGCATTGGATTTCTTCACTTTATTTCACAGGATCCTTCTTTGCTTTACAAGCCTTGGATTTCTCATGGATACAATAATGAATGTTGGGCCAGCACCCAAGCTATTCCACAACCATTCGAATAGGAAATGCCAAGCCAGTACGCCGAATGGGTTTTATCAATTAATTAAGGAATGTTTGACCAGAACACCAGCTGCTCCACAACATCAAGTGGTTAATGCCCCCACCAACTAGTCTCTGCATTTATCAAGCATCAGTTACTCTCTGGATTTACCAAGAATTTTAGTGCCCAACCAATTACTCTCTTGATTACCAAGAATTTTAGCACCTAACCAGTTACTCTCTAGATTAACAAGAATTTTAGTGCCCAACCAGTTACTCTCTGGATTACCAAGAATTTTAGCTCCTAACCAGTTACTCTCTGGATTAACAAGAATTTTAGCGCCCAACCAGTTACTCTCTAGATTACCAAGAATTTTATAGTTCTTTCAGGGTCCTTGCTTTCCTTCCATGACCAAGGTTTCCAACAAAGAAACAATAGCATATCAGCTTAGCTATTAGAATACTTATACCTGAAATCTTCATTATTCCAAACAGGAAATAAATGAAAATGAATACTTATCTGTATTGTGCATTTCTTTTCTAGTCCACAGGGTCCTGCTTCACTTTGCAAGCCTTGGGATCGCCTATGGACTTGGATGTTTGGCTATCACGCATGCTGCTCCACACACTAGTACAAAATGAGAGATAAGTGACTAGGCGACTAAAAAATTTAGTCACCACTGTTTTTCCAAGGGATAAATGACTAAAATTCAACAATTTTAAATAATCCAACTAATAACGACTAATTTAGTCATGGGATAAAAATATATGACCAAAGAACAAGTGACTAAAATAAAAATGACTAGCATAAATGACTAATTTAGTCACGGGAATATAAATATGACTAACTAACAACGATTAATGTGAATTAGTCATTTAGGTTAGTCATATTTAGTTGTGTCACATTGACATTAATGGAAAATTACAATTTTGATAATGAATTTATACAATATTTCACTAAATTTTAACAATGCAGATGGATTTAGAGATCTTACTATGGGGGTCATGGTCCATGTGTGTGGTCCCAAACCACCATATTGGCCCTCCATAAGGGATATTTGGCCTAGAAGTGGGATGTGGTACTGCTCATTTTGAAGTTTAGAACACTAGATATGCGGGTTTCTAACATGACCATAGGAAAATGATCTAAAATTCTAGTATGCTCAACCCAGGTCTTGTAATTGACATTGTCCAAGAATTCTAGCAATTGACTTGGCACTTTCATATTTATGAGGGGGCTTTGTGCCCCAAACCGGAGGTGGCCTTAATGAATTCACTTATATGATCACGGCCTTGATAGTATTCACAAATATAAGAACCTTCTCAATAAACTATGTTAATAGCCACATGAAGAATATGAATGCATTAACCAATCCTCTTTTAAGTACATAAGTTTGTAGTGCGGAACATTGATGCAAGCCAAAAAAATACCTTCTTAGCCTATTTTTATTATTCATTGCTGATAAAAAATACAGTCCTCGGTGCTAAAAAGAAGAGCAAAAAGAATATAGGCACTCCTTCTTATCCTATTTATCAAGCACACAACAGATCAATAATTAGGATAAATAAGAAAATTTGGTTAATATTAATCAATTGCTCAACTATATTGCTTTAATGTCGCTTACAACATTTCCTTTTATTGAGCACTGACAATAAGTATCCTGTTAAATTTTCAGAATTTACTTCAATCTGATCTAGGATCTTAACTGAGAGAACAACATGTACAGCAAATCTACAGCATATCAATCATGGACACAATAATGCAAGTACACAAGAGACACAGAGTTTACTTGGGGAAAACCATAAAGGTGAAAAACCCCAATAACTTCCTCAAAGATAGATAGAGCAATGATACAACCAGAATACAAGAGATAGTCTTCTCCTAGCAGCATAGCCTCCTCCTCCACAAGTGCGCCACTCTCCCAAGTGTGAGTGAGAGAATAGAAATGTGTAAAATGAGAGAGACACACTCTCTATTTATACACTAACTTGACTTGACCTTTACTCAACTAGGTCGACCTCAACTTAACCACTTAACATAATGCTGACTGGGCCGACCCCCACTAGGGTGGTCTAATATGCCTTTGACCCACATGGCTGACCCCCAATAGGGTGGTCTAATAACCCTTTGACCCACATGACTTATACAGGGCCGACCCCAACAAGGTGGTCTAATAACCCATCAAGTATAAGTTACGACACTTACAATATAAATGACGACACTTCCGTATAGAGGAATAATAACATCTCTATAGGAATACAATATACATATATGTGAAATACATTCCGAAGTTACATATACATCAACACTCCCTCTAAACTAGGAAGGTATTTCTCGACACAGGTCTTCTAGCACAAGTCATCTTCTCTGGATCATCGCCACTAGATAATCGTCATCGAGTCATCATCATCGTCACTGCTGCTGCTATCTCAATCAATCTCTAAATCTACTCATCATAGGAAGTTCTATAGAGCCAGTCCTTTTTCATACTAGATGTAGGCCCACCACCTGTAGGTCTTCATCATCACTGGCCATACTGTGGAATTCTCAGGACTTATTACGTGCATCACAAAACCTGGCTGCAGTATCCCAGGCTATTACGAGCACACAGCTCTACCTGTAGGATCTCCCAGGAGCACATTACATGTGACCCATCACAAAACCTGGTTGAAGCATCTGAGGCCCTTTTCATCATGTCCAAATCTCCCAGGAGCAAATTACATGCCATAGGACAAAACGTTGCAAGAGCATCTGCCAGATATCCCAGGGCACAAATTACACGCCATAGGCAAAACCTCGAAAGACTATCTGTAGATCTCCCAAGGCACAAATTATATGTCCTCCCAAGCAAAACCTTGAAAGACCATTTTCCAAATGTCCCAGGGTACGAATTACATGCCATAGGCAAAACCTCGAAAGACCATCTGCAAATCTCCCAGGGCACAAATTACATGCTTATCTGCACAAACTGTTCCACGGCCACAGATTATCAACCTGATACTCACCATACATCATCCTGATGTACACATGATCACCCTGATCATCATCACTGCAGCATCCTGCTGCATGTCATCTGGATAAGCTCGTCATCCACGATCATCCTTATCATACAATGCATCCATCTGATGCACACCAAGTATCTACCTGATACATATCATCATACATAGTGTATCCACCTGATACATAGATACATGATCCACAATGTATCCAACATGATGCATATACAAAATACATACACATGATCCAACCGATCATATCCAGCATCCAACATGGTGCATACATACATACATAAAAATGATCCAACTGATCATATCCAGCATCCAACATGATGCATACATACATATACAAAAATGATCCAACTGATCATATCCAGCATCCAACATGATGCGTACATATATATAAAAATGATCCAACTGATCATATCCAAGCAGAAACCAGAACATCATCCTGATGCTCGTCATCCAGCGCTTACATCCATAGTCATGTGAAGGATCCTCCTTTCAACATGCTTGGAATGGCTTCAGCAAATGTGTCCATCACTTCTTCCTCGAAGTGTCATCAATCTGAAGAACGCCAAGCCTCTCCCTGAAGTACTCAAACTTCACCCTGGCTAGTGGCTTCGTCAGCACATCTGCAATCTGCTCGTCCATCGCAACATACAAGAGCTTCACAGCTCCTCTCTGCACCATATCCCTGATATAGTGATATTTGATCTCTATGTGTTTCAACCTGTCATGAAACACCAGATTCTCGGACAGCTTCACACAACTCTGGTTATCACAGAAGATACCAGTAGCATCCAATGGGAGATCAAATAACTCAGACAGTCGCTTCCGTAGCCATACTGCCTCACAACTAGCTAAACAGGCTGCAACATACTCTACCTCAGTTGTACTCAGTGCTACGCAAGACTGCTTCCTGCTAAACCAAGATATCACCCCTGATCCCATACTGAAGCAGCACCCAGATGTGCTCTTCCTATCTGCAGCACTACCAGCCCAATCTGAATCAACATAACCCTGCAGGTTAAACTTTTGATTCGCTTCATACTTGATCCCACAATCCACTATACCCTTCAGGTACCTCAGAACATGCTTTACAGCAACCAGGTGAACACTCCTCGGATCCGTCAGGAACTAGCTCGATGTGTTCACCGAAAATCAAATATCTGGTCTCGTGTTCGTCAGGTACATCAAGGACCCAATCATATAACGATACATAGTGATATCAACTGGATCAGATGAAGCATCACACAGATGCTTCAGGTTCAATGCCATAGGTGTGGCCATATCCTTGTAGTCCATCATCCCGAACCTCTTCAGGACCTCTACTGCATACTTCCCTTTTCCAAGGAAGATTCCATCTGCACTCTGCCACACCTCCAAGCCAAAAACAAATAGTGCATCATCCCCAAGTTCTTCATCTCGAACTCGGCAGCAATCTTCCACTGCATGTCGACAATCAATCTATCTTCACCTATAACAAATAGGTTATCCACATACAAAAGTAGTATCACTGGATTTCCTTCCTCAACCTTGTAGTAAAGGTTGGAACCCGCTTTACTCTTGGTAAAGACCAAACTGGATAGAAAGTTGCCTATCCTACCATACCAAGTTCTGCACATATATGATTTCCTGTCATGTGTCTCAGAACCAAGTGGCTGCTCCACATACACTTCTTCTTCAACTACACCATTCAAGAAAGCTGTCTTGAAATCCATCTGGTGTATCTTCTATTTCATCACTTTTATATTTCCCTATGCTGTCGTCTGCAGCATGCTTGATCTTGATACATCCATATGGAAGTCATAACAAACTTTCCTTCAGGTCTTGGGACTACATCCCAAACATCATTCTTCATGATCGACGGATCATGGCATTCTTCCCATATCCTGGGAACTTCAATATCTTCAATAGATAATTTTGTTGCTGAACAAATGTTGTAGTTCTTCTTTTGTAGGAGGTGGCATACGATCTTTCCTACACAACAAGTTAAATTGCATGATTAGAAAACATCTCATAGTTCTTAGAACAAATTCTTACACATAAAGAAATATGTCATACAGTCATGCAATTATCTTAGCCAATGCTTCAATACAACATTTATCCATATCCCGTAACTTTCTAGATGCCTTCCAATCTCTACCAAAACATTGTTAAGAGTGTGAACAACTCCCAACATGTCAGCAAAGAGGTTTCATTCTAGATAAGTAGCAATGGAATGTTGTACAGTGCCATAGGCTACTTACCCATGCATATTAGTAGTATACTGTTCATCAATGCAACTATTCTAATATGCATAATACACAACCTAATTCTAGGAATATCAGTATATACATTATTGAACAGTATTATTTAAACAATAAAATATGCAAGTAATGACAATTCAAATACTTATCTTTGTTTGTTTGTTGGGTTGACTCCCTCTCAGTCTTTGCTTCTTTTCTGCAACTCCATTCTTATGTGGATTGTGAGAAGTGGTCAACTCCCTCTGAATATCTGCATCCTTGTAGAAACTACTGAAGTGTGCTCCTTTGCTTTCTTGCAGGAACAACTGGAGTGTGCTCCCTCTTGATCTTTGCTTCCTAGATTACCTATCCTTGAACTTACATCCATCCTTAATCACTATGCATGCTTATTAGTATCATCATTTTGTTATCCTTGAGGTCTCATACATAATCACACATTTATTAGTATAATCTTAATACTATCAAAACACAATAATCTTAAACATGCATTTCATGATCATTCACAGATAATAAACATTAGTATTCAAGGTTTCAGGGAAGTCTTCTTTTACTCATACATTTTCTTATTTGATCATAAGACTCTTTTGGTTAGTTGAATCATCAATTATGGTAAGAAACATAATATGCATACAACCATGATTATTCAAACCTATGACTTCATGAATAATCATTATCAACAACACAACAGTATAAGATCCTAACACAAGGTAGGATTCTAGCTTGATATAGGAAAAACATACTTGGATTAGCATGCTAGCTAGTTATGTCTAACATACCCGCATAATGTCTTCTGGTTCTCTTCAGTGACTTGTGCTAGTAACCTGCATGTCTCATAAGTTAACCATTGTAGAACCAAGTTATACATACCTCGAAAGTAGATCTTCTATGTGATCCATGACAATGGATGAATCCTTGTCTTCATGTCACCATGATCATATGTTCTTGAAGTAGAACATGATTTGTCTTTCTTGGTGTACCTTTTATGTTAGCAGACAACATAAACCTCATACAACACCATAATGCATTAGTACAATCATAAGTGTCAACACCCTAACCAATGAATATCTTCTATCATGCATTCATAATTTTGTTAAGGTGATACGACAAATCTAAAATCAAGATTGTACTAACCGTAATAACATGAAGACAAACATACCATAAACTTAATCATGAACAAATATCGAAACATACCTCGATGATTCATACCTGTCAAGATCGCTTGTAATATTCTTATGTAAGGCCTTAGCCTCATCTCCCTCTGAAACAGGAACTTCTTCACTTATGCAGGTGACAAATCCATCTTCTTCTAGGATTAACCCAATCCACTTGATTTGCAAGAACTGGACCTGGAGCTGGATATGGGTTTGTCAGAGAAACCCCAAAAATTCAAACTTTGAATTTCAAACTTCTAAAAGGATAGAAATATGCGCCTTGATGAGCTGATCAAGCTGGTATATTCAGAATTTGAAAACTGCAAAGTTTCACTCCTCAATTTTGCCTTTGAAACTTCCGGATTCACTGAACGTGACCCTGAACTGGGGTTTGATGAAGCCCACTCTTCTGCCCAATCAAAAGGTTTGATCCAAATCTCTAAGCTTCTATTTTTCTGAGGAGCTTCCAACCGTGGTCATAGATTTCAAAAATTCCCATTTTTACAGAAGCCCTAATTTTCCACTTTTCTGATCAAAGTCCCGAACTAGGGTCTGATCAAGCCCGGCCTTCTGCCCAACCAAAAATTCTGATCTTGGTTTCTAAATTTTTATTTTGATGAGTAGCATTCAGCCATGGTCTCCAATTACAAAAATTCCAACTTTCTCCGAAGCCCTAAATTTCGGAAGCCATGAATGAAGGTACTAAAAAATAATTCTGTTTTGACAGAAATATGTACCTGATTGTTTCTGGTTTAACTCCTAAATTTTCAATCCACAGGGTCTAAAAACATTTCCTGAGATATCCCGAACCTCCTATCTTTCCATCCCGACAGGTCTGACCTCAATTGGATTCTCTGAGAGAGAGTTATGCCAACTGTCGCAACGTGACCTGTTTATGGGATAATATAGGAGAGCGAACTTGTACGGCGTGCCACGTGTCACTGTTTCAACTTAGGCCTCTGAAAAGTTTTCCTGAGATATCCCGACCTGTTATATTTCCATCCTGATAGGTCTGACCTCAATTGGATTCTCTAAGAGAGAGTTATGACAAGTGTCGTAATGTGACCTGTTTATGAGATAATACAGGAGAGCGAACTTGTACGGCATGCCACATTTCACTGGTTCAACTTCGGCCTCTGAAAATGTTTCCTGAGATATTACAATCTGTGTACTACATGTCTTGTTTTACGAAATTTCATTTGGAGCTTCCTATCCCAAGTTGTGACGTTTTTCCCAAGGTCATCTAATTTTGACTCAGATCTGGAAGAGGCAGCAACCCTATATTGTACAGATCATAAATCACAAAGTAAAATGAATTAGAGGTTTTCCTTTAGACACAAGGTACATGGGGATTTAATCTTCGACCTGTAAAGGTTTCAGATCTGAAAACTTCACCAAAACAGATTTATAGCGAAAGTGCTACGATGACTGGTTTTTGCTATATCAAGCCCTAGCATCGTAAGTGCAACAAGTGTCATACATGCCATATCATGCCTTCTTTCAGGCTAGCTCTGATACCATGTTAAATTTTCAGAATTTACTTCAATCTGATCTAGGATCTTAACTGAGAGAACAACATGTACAGCAAATCTACAACATATCAATCATGGACACAATAATGCAAGTACACAAGAGACACAGAGTTTACTTGGGGAAAACCATAAAGGTGAAAAACCCCAATAACTTCCTCAGAGATAGATAGAGCAATGATACAACCAGAATACAAGAGATAGTCTTCTCCTAGCAGCAGATCCTCCTCCTCCACAAGTGCACCACTCTCCCAAGTGTGAGTGAGAGAATAGAAATGTGTAAAATGAGATAGACACACTCTCTATTTATACACTAACTTGACTTGACCTTTACTCAACTAGGTCGGCCTCAACTTAACCACTTAACATAATGCTGACTGGGCCGACCCCCACTAGGGTGGTCTAATAACCCTTTGACCCACATGGCCGACCCCCAATAGGGTGGTCTAATAACCCTTTGACCCACATGACTTATACAGGGCTGACCCCAACAAGGTGGTATAATAACCCATCAAGTATAAGTTACGACACTTACAATATAAATGACGACACTTTCGTATAGAGGAATAATAACATCTCTATAGGAATACAATATACATATATGTGAAATACATTCCGAAGTTACATATACATCAACATATCCATCCTAGTTGATGTAATTTATGCCAAGCCACCAACTACCCAGTCATTGACTCATTAGTTGAATTAGAGTCAATGTTGGCTGATATTTTTTAGTTAAACTACCATAGAGGTAGATGTTGATTTGTAATCCAACATGTGAATCTGATCAACATCTAGATTAAAATGAATGTCAATTATCATATTCCAAGCCTTTGGGGCTTGCCTTAACTCATAAAGAGTCATATAAACAAGATGTTTTTCACCTGCAACCTAGAAACCTTGTGGTCGATGCACACAAATTACACTCTTTATGTACATCTTGCAAATCCTCCAGAGAGCATATTCCCTTGGATGCAACCAACTTGAATGTCTTTTACTTTGTTGTAGGAACGAACTTTTTTCATTCTTCATGAATGCATTCTTCCTTTTTTTTTCCTTCTTGCCGAACCACAATTCAAAAGAACTTTGAAAAACATACAACACAACATAATAAACCTGTTGTACACACTACTTACCTATCTTTTTTGGCCTTCCACTTGGTCCTTCATCCTAGGGCGATGGAAGCTAATTCATGTCCTCATCATAAGTGGAATGATACAATTTAGGTGTTCTTTTCGATTTTCTATACTTTGAACCCTAGATGCGTGGAAGATTCACCCCACCTTGTGCTCCCACTCCTAAAGCTAACTTACAAGGAGTGCATAATCCCCAATACCACTCTCCTAAAACTATTCCCTACATTCCCAGAATGATTCTTGTAGCTACTACATGACGAGAGAAGAAATTACAAATTGCTAATGGCAAGAGCCTTAAGAAAGCTTAGTAGATAGTATAATTATTTGCTTTTTCAGTTTAGAATCTAGCTTCCAGAACTTAGAATTATTTGTCTTTTGTAAACATTATATGATAATTGAATTTTGCACTATTGATTGCTTATTACAACCCTTTGATCATGATGCCCTATTTCATTTCATAGTTGATGCTATCTCTTACAGTTTTATGATAACAAATGTTATCAATTGAAACTTGAAACATGGAGGTTGATGTTATGGTTTATCATTTGATGACAATATTAGAAGTTATAACTACTAGCTCTTTGATGGTATTTGTGTTCTAAATGGTTGATGAGACTTTAATGATTATCATTAATCTACTACAGATGTCCACGTTTTAATATTTTCTGCAACTAACTCACTATTTTGCATGCTTTTTTTAATATATATGGGTCAAATATATAAAAATATATATTATATAAAAAATGCTCCAAGAATTTTTAGGAAATTAACACTTCTTGTTTTGCTTTTTGAAATGACTGAAGGATCCCATAATAAATTTTGATGAAATCATGTAGCATTCAGATTGAAAGACAGACAGAACTTGACTCAAAGCAGATAAAATGTCGGTTTTAGATTACAAGCATAAAAAATGCAACAAACGGAGCATGTCTCAGGCCTTCAAAACATTGCTCCCAAAGGCCCCATGTTGAGTAGAAATTTAGTTTTGACATTCATGTACTGGATTCAAAATCAACTCATGATTGCCTTTAAATGTTTTCTGCACCTTTTGGACATCCTGTTACTTAGCTTTAGTCTTAAGTTTGCCTTAGATTTTTTTCCTTTTAACCAAGCAAAACTTAGCCTTTTGACCCGCAATGGTGGAAGCTTTCAGCTAACTCTCCCGAAATGGCGGAAGAGTTGGCTTAAGTCTTCGAAGGGACAGAACATTTAATCAAATAGGACCGCAGTGGAACAAGCTCGTCAAAACCTTCCTCTACAGCGGAAGCTTTGGCATAACTCTTATGCGAGCGCCGGAAACTCTTCAACTCTTCCTTTTCGAAAAAACTCGCCTTTTCCCGTACCAACAAGCCTTGAATCTTTTCGGAAAGGTTTGGATAACTTTCCCGCAGAAGCGAAAGCTTTCATTTAAGTCTCCTGCGGCACATAGCTCTCTCGCGGAAACGCTCGCTCAACTCTTCTGCAACAGCAGAACGATTTTAGCTTTTCTTTCTGCGTGTGTCGAAAGTTTTAACATGAGCCTCCCGCGTTTGACGGTCACATTTATTGAAAAGGTTTCGACGTGACCCAGCCGTACGTGGATTCAATACCTGTTTAATGACTTTCACCCATCGAATTGATGGCCCACACGTACCAACTCAAATATATAGGGTTGAAACCCCGTTGGCATTTCATATTGTTTTAATCGCTCAAAGGACTTGCCCGTCCCGTTTGAACAACCAAGTGCGTTCACTGTTGTCTCAAGGCTTATATTCACCGGCTGCTAGAGTATCGTCGGTGTCACACCTTTAATTTACAAGTAAGTGCATTTGCCTGTTTAATAGGACGTATATGCTTGCTTGAAGTGTTGTTTCTTTGCTTCATTGGGATGCTCTTTATTACGAAGTTTTCCCGGAACTTTGTCAACCTTCCTGCAGCTACCGTAGAGTATCACGTTGCCCGGTATCACCACCTCAATCACGGCCCCAGTTAGCAGTTTGACCTTAAGAAGATGTGCATTAAGAAACCCTAAACTTAGGCGTAAGAGGTCCCAAGACTCTCGCTTTTGAAAACTGCATCTTTTCATTGCTACTGCTGAGCCTATCTGCCTTTCCTCACCTAATCAATAGATGTCTTGGCTATAGTATGCTGGCTTTTCCCACCTCGGGAATTGGACAGTATCCGAGGGACTAGAGTACATAGACCTACCTTGATCTTGTAGCCGTTAGTTCCCTTAACTAGCACAGAAAGCCACTAGGATAACCTGATTAATGTCTTCATGTTTTCTTTCTTTGCATGTATATGAGAAAGAAACATATTCTTTTTAAGACCATCTACAAGTATCAGTTTAGTTTTGTAAAACACTATGTCATGCATGCTTATTCACATCAATTATTGTACAGGATTCCCATTATGGCCAAAGGTGGCAAGAGAAGGATGAAAGCAATCGAGGAAAATTCCAGACTGAAGACAACATTTCAGGACACCAGATGCACTACAAATGTGCCTCCAGAAGTAAATTGGGGTGATATCTATCGTATGATAAGGGATCTAGACTTTCCTGAAGCTCTCCTTGAAGAGGAATGCTTATATCAAAATATCAGGAATTCATGTATATCCAAAGCATCCACACGCCCAGAAACCTTCCCGTGCTCAGAAGTAATCAGGTGGGTGCTGCAGCATGCCAACCCTGAAACCAGAGTTGTAGCAGACAGCACGAGTAATGCCTTTGCCTCATTCCACCCATCTTACATTGCAATAGCTTACAAACTACCCAAAGCACAACGACTAGATGATGCATGGTTGCAGGAGGTCAATATGGATAATCTAGACATAGCAAGGAGGATGTTAATCACAGAAAGCAATTTAGAATAAGAGACAGTGAGGAATATGAAGTCCAATATTTAAGGCCTCCCTTTAGACTAATTGCTCTAATGCTAAGCAGGATCTTCGGGAGGCCTGATGAGACGATGTTCATGCTGCAGTGGGTCCCTATCATACATTTTGTCGCTTTCAAAGGCACAATCTTCAATTGGGCTGACATTCTCTCAGACAGCCTGGCATCAGCAGTAATAATAGCTAAAGAAGGGCTAGAGGAAAGAAAGGAAGAATTCTATATGGCTTCGTATCTCATAGACTGCATTGTGGCAAAGTATATTTTTCCCAAGTTGGGGTGCATGTGGAGTCTGGCCGAAGGTCCAGTATTCCTTGCCTATAAAATCTTTTGGGCGCAGAATTATAAGACAGACTACAAGCTCATCTGCGAGGAGTTTATCATGCCGCTTTATGAAATGATTTTCCATGAAGAACCAAATTGTTTGTCGGAGAACGCCATGGAGGCCTTGGAAAAGTATAGCGATTTCTATTTTTCTCCAGAAGGTACCTACATAAGAATGTATAGAGGTTCTAAAGCACCCTATATTCTTCCGAAGTATGCCACAGATTACATAGTCCATAAGGAAATGGTCAGGCAAGTCTTCATTGATGGAATGGGTAACACCTTGTACAAAGCCAAGAAGGCCACCTTTCCCCCCTTACCCTTTTATATTGGAGCCTACAAGTTCGTAGGAATCAAAAACTATAAAAGAGTTTGTTGCAGAATTGAAAAGCTTCCACTTTGGAGAAAAGATTTTCCACAGGAACGATCGACAAGGCAAAGTCACGCAGCATTGCAAAGAGCACTCTACTCCCTATGAATATGCCAATTTTTATGATCCTCAGGAAGAACCATATAGGGATATTAGTAATATGGCCGAGCTACAAATCTGTCAGGTAAGCAAAGGAGGAGCCAGCTCAAGCTCCCAGGCTCTCTCTGAAGAAGAACTGAGGCTCTCGGAACACGCAAAGAAGACCCAAGAAGATAAATTAAGAGAAGAAGAGAATTTGAAAATCCAAGCAACCGAAGCTGAAGCAGAGGCGAAAAGGAAAAAAGAGGAAGAAAAGAAGTCCAAAGAAGAGATCGACCCCAAAATCCCAGACTTGCAAAACTTGGATATGGGCTCTCCTATAAGGGATCTACCTATTGTCCCCTTCACACCCTATAAAGGTAGCACAGTTTCTAACTAGCATAATTTTGCTTATAATAAGAAGAGGAAGACCATTGTCAAAGAGACAGGGTCCATACTGAAAAGACCTTTTCGGCGAGACATCATCACCGCGCATGAGACCACGGTCATGAAGAACACTGAAGAAGCAGCTAGGCACCTAGCATCCATATCTGTAGCCACGGTCACAGCAACCACAGACAATGTTTTTAAGTTGGGAGACAGGTTACATGAAGAAAAGGAGAAGGCACAGCAGCTTCAGGAAGCCTTGGTCAAAGAGCAGAACTATGCAAACCTAATGATCGAGAAGAATAATGCCCTCACATCCCAAAAGGAAGACTTGCAAAGAGCAATCCAACGATTAGAGGCAGATAGGAGAGCTCTGTCAATGCAAGTAAGGACATTAGAAGATGAAAATGTAGAGCTTAAAGGGAAGAATTTGAAGCTCGAATCAGATAAATTCAACAACCTTGAGGAGATAGAAGACCTGAAAGAGAGCATTGAAAAATTACAAGGAGAGAATGAATCACTGGAGCAGCAATTGGAGTTAGCAAACAACAAAATGGGAGATATTAGACCCTTCCATGAGCAAGCCAGTGGAATCCTAAAAGAGACCTATGGAGTCAGAGAACTCATAGCAGAAGAAATATATATACTAAAATCAGTCATGGCCAAGGTCAAGCAAGTAAATGTTGAAGCCACCAGGATCAGAAGGAAGCACTCACGCATCAGTGAGGATATTAGAAGGCATATCGAATGGAGAGAAGGAAATTCAGGGTTCCCAACAACCCTTCCCCTTAAGACTGTTGCTGAATACAAGGCAGATATACGCACCCTAGAGTATTCCAGAGACTACGGAGTAAAATTGGCCTCCGTGACTGCAGAAACTTATGAACAGTGCAAGACTGTATATTCCCAAACCCGGACCACACAGTAAAACTGCAGAATAGCCATGCCTCCAAGGATAGAATACTTCCCGGATAAGGCTCAGTATTTAGCTAATCTGAGTATAGAGTTCCAGGCAGAAAGTGAATATGTGCAGAAGCTGGATACATTGACAGTAGAGGATCTACGCCAGTTTATCAGCCGAGCTGCTGTTCATCAACATAGCCTGGAAGAAAGCCTCCGGATTACTGCAGCTGAAGTGACCACCTTAGAAGAAGAGTTGGCCAAACAAAAGATATCCCTCAGATTCATGAGCCCCTTGATTGGAACAAATATTGTGAAAGACACTAATCACTGGGGAATTCACATAGTAGAAGTGGAGAAAGCACTGGCAGCTAGTCAAGATACTACATCAGAGATTGGCCCAACCATTACAATGATGCAAGAGGAAATCCCAACAATCCCAGAGGCGCCTGAGCTGCCAAAGGAGCCAAGTCAGGGATAGCTCGTGCTCTTCAGCGTACCACGTGGATGTGCATTTTTGTACTTATGTTTGGAACGATAAAACATTTGTAATTTTGTAACTCCCATTTTGTAAATCATTTAGAATATTTCTCTTATGTAATATCAAGCACTACAAGACAAAATAGAGGAATCTAAACGGTTAGGGTATAGGTGTCAATTCTGGGCACATTTTGTAAAGCTATATATAGCTAATAAGAAGAGAAGCAAAGGACTTTTGACAGGTGAAACTCTTTTGCTATTTTGTAAAGGAACTATTTCTGCTACATGAATGGAAATCGTTTTGGCCTGTGAAAGCTAGCATGTCATTTTACATGGAGTCTTGTTGATTAAGCTGCTCAATTATTTCTGCAAATTTCTCATACATTTCCTGTGAGATCTTTCCTGGATTTTATGAATTAATTCTTTGCTATGGATGGTTTCATATTCTTATGTAAAATGTCTATGTTGAATGGGTAATGGAATGTTTATATTTATCTGAGTTACCTTAGATAATCTTTCTTTTCTGTTGTAAATGCCTCTTTCAATTTAACAGCTAACTGTGGATTGTTTTGGTGTATTTTCTAGTGATTTACCCATCCTTTAATCCTACTCCTTATAAGGATAGATAGATTAGACTAGTTTAGATTAATACAGATTTGTTTACTGCATGCATTTAGGCTAGGAAACATGCACATCATTTTAAAATACAAAATACATAACCGGTGGATCAGGCCGCAACCGGTAAAACCAACAAATCTTTAAAAAACTTACGGTAGCTGGAACCGTTAACCGGACGGGTTCCCCAAACCAAATGGTGAGCAATCTAATTGGGATTGCTTACTGGGGAGAATCCCTTTCTGCTTGATGCTGCGATATTCAGGGCATCAACAGGCCAGCAAGATAATAACTGGTCGGCAGGGTGGACACATCATTTGGTTGGCTAAGTTGATTTACAGAACCTACTACAACCTACAACCTACAGAAAACCAGGCATTCTATCTTCTACTTAGTCAAATTTTCAATGATTTATGAATATGTGTAGAATAGCATGGAAAAGAATATACTATTATGAATAGACCTAGTTTATTTGCAGAGATGAATATACATACATATTGAAACCTTTACGTGCAAAAAACCATAGCATACTTATGATGTGAATCTTACATATGAACATAGACAAAGAAGGATTGTCATAGAAAATAAACACATAAGTTTTATTACAATTAACTCATTCAAGTAAGAAATTATACATAGAGTATGATTCAGCTCCCTCCCACAATAGAGGCACTGCACAAATGCCATGAACATGGCCACTTATATCAGGACTACCATCTGAACAAACCCACCATGGAATATCTGAAAGAAGAAGAAAAAGATGCAGAGGGATTCCAAAAAACAGGTAAAAAGTGGCACCATAACCGTAATCCAACACCAGATAAAAACAAAGAAGATACCCCTACTACTAGAAATAGTTTCGTTGTCGTGGATGGACAACCTGAAACTAACAATAAAGAATCAGCTTAGGAGAAACTGCACACAGAGATACAAAAAACATAGGTACAAGAATAGAGAAACGATGCATCTACTATGATCTCGAGAATTCAAGATCTGGAAACCGGATGCACCAACATGCAAGGTACTCCAACCCCTTCCACAGAAAACCATCAAATGAAATCGGTAGATCTGGGTCCTGACATATTGATGGATGAAGAAATGTCCGAGTTAGAATTTGGAGATCTAGATCTATTGGGAATGGAGGATGCCTGCACTAGAAAAGCTTATGGTTCCATACCGGCGTGCCAAATCCAGCTCCTCAAGGAATCCCTAGCTAAGGAAAATCCCAAAACAAATGCAGCGTTCTCAACCTTCCCCATAAGGACAAGAAAAAAATCCAACACGACAACAAAAAGCGAGGACGCAAATCTGATCTGCAAAGAATCAACCTTCTGGGCACCAGATTAGTAGAATCAGGGAAATATTCCTAGTTAATGGAATTTTCTCCTACTCTTGCTCCTGGTTCTCAATGAACATAATATCATGGAATGTGAGAGGTCTTAATGGACCTTCCAAGCGCAGAATGTTGAAAAGGAAAATACACCAAGACATGCTCGCTGTAATTTTCATTCAAGACACCAAGTTCTCTTCCGAAACTCTGCTTCAATTAATGACCAGGCTCTAGAAAGGTATTCTGTGAAGAACCTACAACAATTAATTGATGAATACAAGATATCAGATCACATAATACTTTTATTGATCGCAGGCCACTTCGAGGGGGAAACCTCCTTTGAGTAAGCTCAATACAAAATAACTTCACGGTGGCTTCATAGGCCTCAACACACACTTATATACTAACTCTAGGTGCCAATACTATGGGTCAAAACCATGGGCCAATACAAACTATGGATCAACAATACTACGGGCGACTTACAAAGCATATGCGCCAAACAACAATAACACAAACTATGGATCAACAAATACTACGGGACGACTTACAAAGCATATGCGTCCAACATCAATATACTAACAAAGTAAATACATGGGTTCCTAACATCCCCTCCCCCTTAGAAAAAGCTTTGTCCTCAAAGCTTTAGATGTGGAAATTGTTGTTGAATCTGAAGGAGTGGTTCCCAGGTAGCATCCTCTGGTTGCATGCCGTGCCACTGAATTAAGACCTCTGTGATAGAGCGAGAGCGAAGCTGACGAGTGCGCTTATTGAGGACAGCCTCCGGCTCCAAAAGGATGTATCCTTCATTATCCAGTTCAGGTAAAATATTTTGTCCTCTGATCTTGGTGCCGAGAACTTTCTTCAGACAAGAGACATGAAATACTAGATGAATGCAGGAAGAAGGAGGAAGTTCCAATTTATAAGCAACGAACCCAATCTTCTGAAGAATCCGATATGGCCCATAGAACTTTGGAGCAAGCTTATGACGCCCTTTGAGTTTCAGGGAGGATTGCTTGTACGGCTGGAGACGAAGAAAAACCATATCACCTTCTTGAAAAGTGCGCTTAGAACGGTGTTGATCGGCTTGTTGCTTCATGCGATTTCTTTCCATGTGAAGATTGTCCCGCAAAATGCGAAGAATATGATCGCGGTTGCGAACGACTGTGTCAACTGCCTGAACTGGTGACTGCTGGGGGTGTATGGAAGAATAACTGACGGTGCCTGACCATAGAATACTTCATATGGGGTCATTTTAGAGGCATTGTGGTAAGAGGTAATGTACCACCATTCAGCAAGAGGGAGCCACTTTGCCCACTGATGTTGTTGTTCAGAGGTGAAGCAACGAAGATAAGTTTCCAAGAATTTATTGATAATTTCAGTCTGACCATCTATTTGTGTGTGATACCCTGAACTCATCTTCAGTTTGGTGCCAGTGTGGCGAAATAGTTCTGTCTAAAAATGACTGGTGAAAGTCGCATCACGATCCGAGACAATGGAAGAAGGGATGCCATGAAGATGAAAGATCTAGTCCAGGAAAATTTGAGCGACTGAGGAGGTTGTATAGGGATGGCTGAGAGCACAAAAATGACTATATTTGGAGAGGCGATCAACCACAACCAAAATCACTGTCTTCCCTCCAGACTTAGGGAGCCCTTGAATGAAATCCATAGAAATATCTGTCTAATTCCGTGTAGGTATGGGAAAGGGTTCGAGCAATCCTGGAAGGAGTGTTGTTTCACCCTTATTGCGCTGGCAGGTATCACATTCAACCACCATCTGTTGAATTGTCATTTTCATGCCCTGCCAAAAGAAGTTACGCCGTGCCCGCTCGGAGGTTTTGAGGAACCCAGAGTGCCCTACCGATGGAGAAGCATGGAGTTCATATAAGACAGCCTGTTGAATATCTATGCTTTGGGGAAGCACCAGACAACCCTTGTATCTCAGGGAAGCACCATCCCAAGAGTAATGCGGTACAGCAGAAGGGTTGTTAGTCAAGCGTTGGATGATTTGAGATAATGAAGAGTCATTGACATAGCCCTGTTGAACAGATTGCAACCAATTTGGAACACGCATAGAAATAGCTGAAAGAGAACCTTGGTCATCAAATGTGCGAGAAAGAACATCTGCCACAATATTGTCCTTACCCTTCTTGTAAGTGATCTCATAGTCATAACCCATGAGTTTGCTAACCCATTTTTGTTGTGCTAGGGAGGATACATGTTGTTCCAGGAAATATTTCAAACTCTAGTGATCAGTCTTGATGCAAAAATTATTCCCTAATAGGTATGGGCACCACTTCTGTACTGCATGCAAAATAGCCATCATTTCCTTCTCATATGTAGAGGCAGCTAAATTCTTACCTGAAAGGGATTTTTTAGTGAACGCAATGGGGTGTTCCTCTTGAAGGAGAACAACACCAAGTCCATTGCCGCAAGCATCACTCTCAATAGTGAAGGGCTTGGAAAAATCAGGCATAGCTAGAATAGGTGTAGTACACATAGCTTGTTTCAGTTTTTCAAATGCACACTCAGTAGCATGTGTCCATGTAAAAGCATCCTTTTTCAATAGAGCAGTTAATGGAGCTGCAATATTCCCATAATCCTTGAAAAACTTGCGGTAGTAGCCAGTCAACCCCAAAAAACCACGAAGGCTCTTGAGTGTCTGAGGACGCGGCCAATTGTTCATGGCAACGATTTTGGCAAGATCCACGCAAACCCCTTCTGCTGAGATAATGTGCCCAAGATACTCGACTTCCTTCTGTCCAAAAACACATTTAGACTGTTTGGCGTGGAGATGATGGTCAGATAAAAATTTCATTACAAGATCCAGATGCTGGATATGTTCAGCCCAGGTTTTACTGTAGATGAGGATATCATCAAAGAATACCAGAATGAATTTCCGCAAGTAGGGCCAGAATATTTTATTCATCAAGGCCTGGAATGTGGAAGGAGCATTAGTGGGGCCAAAGGGAATGACCAAAAACTTATAGTGGCCATCATGTGTGTGAAAAGCTGTTTTAGGGATATCATCCTCATGAACCCGAATTTGATGATACCCAGAATGAAGATCCAACTTGGAGAAAAATTGAGCACCATGAAGCTCATCAAGAAGTTCATCAACAACAGGAATTGGAAACTTATCCTTGATAGTGAGGTGATTAAGTGCTCTGAATTCAATGCAAAGGCGCCATGACCCATCTTTTTTGCAGACAAGAAGAACTGGTGAAGAAAAAGAACTAGTGCTTGGGCGAATAATACCTTGCTTCAGTAAGTCCCGAACGAGTATTTCAATCTCTGTTTTTTGGTGAAATGGGTAACGATAGGGCCTGATGTTGGGAGGAATGCTTCCAAGAAGGAGATGAATATGATGGTCCTCTGGCCTTGAAGGTGGAAATCCCATTGGTTCAGCAAAGACACCTGTATATCGATCCAGAATTTGTTGTAGATCCAAAGGAGTAGTGGAGACCACTAATGGTTGCATCTAAATGGAATGGATCTGAGCGATGACACCATGTGAATTCTTCTTAAGGATTTTTTCCATGCGATGTGAACTGGTGATGCTAAGAGACCTTGGTTGTAAGCCTGTCAATGTGTGTTTTTTTCCATTGGGGGGAAAATGCATCCAAAGTTCAGCAAAATCCCATAAGATGGGGTCAAGTGTGCATAGCCATTGAGCGCCCAATACCACATCACATCTGCCTAAGGTCAAGGAAAACATGTCAGAGTACAGGTTATAATCTCCCATAGAGATACGCACATTATGACAATTCCCTTTGCAAGGTAAGGTGACCCCATTAGCAACCATGACTTCAAAGTTGGAGCAAGGATGGATAAAACAATCATCCTGTTTGGCGATCTGAGGGTCAATGAAATTATGAGTGCTACCAGAATTAATGAGTATTGTAAGAGGAAGCTTCTTGAAGTAACCCCTGACCCGCATGGTTTGGGGGGTGGTGATTCCAGCTAAAGCATGGAGAGATATCTTTGTTTGGTCGTCCTGAGATGGAGGGTCAATAGGGGGTTTCGGAATGTCGACCTGAGCATCTAGTGTATCTGAAGCTTCTTCACCAATTTCAGAGGCAGGCGGAGAATCCATATACAAGAGATATAGATTTTGTTGAACACATCTATGTCCCCGAGTGAATTTCTCATCACAATTATAACAAATCCCTTTTTCTCTACATTTCTGCATCTCAGTTTCAGACAAATGCTTGATAGGAGTTGGTCGAGGAGCTAGCGGGATGGGAGGTCGTTGAGAACCCATATTTAGGAAGGGAACAAAAGTGGGTTTGGAGCATTGTTGGGCTGCAATCTTGTCTTCTACCAACTTAGCCAACCCTAGGGCTTCCATCATTGTGTTGGGATAGAACATTTTGACCTTAGAGCGGATTGCATCCTTTAGACCACTGATAAAACAACTTCAGTAGAAGTCATCAGTCCATCCTTCAATGTGGTTGGCTAGTTTCTCAAATTCGGTTTGGTACTCTCTCATAGTGCCAAGTTGGCGAAGTTTAGTGAGGGCTCCTGTGAAGTCATCAAAAGAACTGGGACCAAATCGTTGCAAAAGGAGCTGGAAAAAATATGTGCATTTTGGCTCTTCATGAGCCTTGATGTACCAACGGTACCATTGAAGAGCTTCTTGTTTCAAATGAAAAAATGCAAGTGGAACTTTGTTGACATCAAAAGTATTATGCAGACTGAAAAACTGTTTTGCATGATAGATCCATCCAGTCGGATCAGTACCATTGAAGCGAGGAAAATCAAGCTTTGGACCATGAAAATTGCTGGAAGAAGAGAACCCATTGTTTGATGAAGACTCGGACTGTCGTTTCTTGTTCATGGCTGAATGCTCAAGATGGAGGCCAAAAAAAATTTCATCCAGATCCTGGAGTTTGACTTGGATGGCTGCAAGTGCTTCTTCCATGGTTTTTGCTCCTGCACGGGTGACAACCATAACCAAGAGTTTTTTTTTGTTGTTGTTGAATGGGTAGAAAAACAAAAACAGAAACTGTTTTAGTAAAGGAAAATCTAGATTTGGGAAAAAATCTGAAGGGTAATTTGAGTTTGACTAGGTTTTGGACACTGTCAAATCGACAGGGAAGCAGAAAAGGAGGATTTCAGAAGCGGGGTGAAAGAATGGGAAAATTTAGCAGAGAAGGACAAAGAAGTAGAATTAGGAAAGGAACTCTATGGTAAAATTTGAAGGTGATTGGGTGAAATCCGAAGAAGTTATGGCAAACCCTAAAAATAGACAATTTTTTTATTTTATTTTTTTCAGAATGGATCTGCTACGAAACAGAATGGATCGAAAACAGATGGATCTGCAATGGTGCGGAAGGGATCTGCAACAGATGGATCTGAAATGTTGTTGAAGGGATCAGCAATAGATAGATCTGAAATGACGCGAAAGTGAGCAGCAACAGTTCTAGACAGAGGAAATCTGTAATTTATCAGCTGAAAATAGATATGGACCCCGTATGCTCGGCTTCCTAACGGTTCAAGGATTCACTCAGCCACCAATGCTGTCTGACAGCTTGCATATTGGGGCAGTACCCCTCACTCCACGGCTCAGGTAAAACTGATAACCGCTTTGCCACAAACGACAGCTCTTGGTTTACTTCACGGGTGGGAACAAGTCAATCAGGTAGGGGTCGTTTCCCTTTTCGCTGGCAGGTCCTCTCAATGGGCCAGCTACTTCAGGGTTCCTGTGGTACTCCTCACAATGAATTTTAGGGCTTATGCCCAAGTACTTCCCACAGTTAAGCAGATAGGGATTATTTCCAGATCCGAACCTGCAACATATGCGAAAAAAAAATTTGGTAAAAATTTCACCCAACGAGCCCAAAAAAGTGCTCTGATACCAGATGTGAAGAACCTACAACACATAATTGATGAATACGAGATATCAGATCACAGAATACTTTTATTGATCGCAGTCCACTTCGAGGGGGCAACCTCCTTTGAGCAAGCTCAATACAAAATAACTTCATGGTGGCTTCATAGACCTCAACACACACTTATATACTAACTCTAGGCGCCAATACTATGGGTCAAAACCATGGGCCAATACAAACTATGGATCAACAATACTACGAGCGACTTATAAAGCATATGTGCCAAACAACAATAACACAAACTATGGATCAATAAATACTACAGGACGACTTACAAATCATATGCGTCCAACAACAATATACTAACAAAGTAAAGAAATGGGTTCCTAACATATTCAAAGCATAGCAATTGATGCAAATGGAGCTAGAAGAGGAATTTCCATTGCTTGGAACCCATCGACAATCACGCTCAACAACTTCACCTCTACCACACATTCCATCTCTGCTTCCTTCCATATACTAAGTACGAGCATTCATGGTCACCTCCTGAATTTATATGGTCCCCAGCCTCGATTTCTCAAGCTTCAGCTCCTTAATTTCCTGGAGTGGTTCACTCAGCACCACCACAAATCCCCCCTCATCATTGGGGGAGATTTCAACATGATCACTACACTTGATGAAAAGAAAGGAGGATTAAGAGTTATGTCCAACGAGGACCAGAATTTTAAAACTACCATAGAAAATTGTGGGCTAGTAGACCTGCTGACTTCCTCAGGGTTCTTCACGTGGAATAGCAGGAGAGGAGGAGATCACCAAATTTCCAAGCGCCTGGATCGCTTCTTTATCACAGAAAACATCCTTGATACAAGGGGAATACTCTCTAACTCAGTACTCCCCTCTGTCGGCTCGGATCACTGGCCTATTGTGCTATCCTAGCATAGCATAGGAATACAGCTGCATTAACCCTTCCACTTTGAAAAGTTTTGTCTCTCCCACCCCTCCTTCCTTGATACGGTCAACAACTGGTGGAAGGGGATACAAGTAGAGGGTATATCAAAAATTCCCATCATGCACCAAAAGCTCAAACTCCTTTGATCCAATCTCAAGCATTGGAATCAAACCACCTTCGGCAACATCTTCAAGGAAAAAGGAGTTATGGAGGAAGAACTGGAAATCTTGCAGCACACTATCATGACCCATGGGCACTTGGAGGAACGAAAGATAAAAGAAAGGGACCTAATGGAACAGCTCAACAAGCAATGTCAATAGGAGGAAACCCTCTGGAGGTAGAAATCCAGAGTGACTTGACTAAAATAAGGGGAATGAAACACTTCCTTCTTCCACCGCTCCACAATTCAGTACAGGATGCATAATCGCATTGCTAAAATCAATTCGGCGATGAGAGAAGTCTTGGAGGAACATGCCGAAATTGAATGGGAGTTGACTTGTTTCTTTCAGGACCTTCTCACTGAACCAAATCCCTTGAGGACGACATCCATTGAGCGCATCACCCAGCATATTCCCACTATCCTATCTGATGAGCATAATGCCTCCCTAATGTAGTCCATCACAATGCAAGAAGTGGAGGCCACAGTTAATCAAATGGAAGAAGGAAAGGCCCTGGGTCCAGATGGCTTCACCATAAACTTCTTCCATCATTGTTGAGACCTGTTAAAACTTGAAGTGCTTGATATTGTGGAAGAATCCAAACAAAAGAAATGGGTGTTTCTATATCTCAACGCAAATCTCCTCACCCTGGTGCCTAAGGAGAACGACACCTCTCTTCTTGGTAAGTTTAGGCCCATCTCTCTCTGCAATGTCATTTACAAGATTATCTCTAAAGTGGCAGCCAACCGTCTGAAACCTCTTCTCCCTCTACTCATATCCCCTGAGCAGTCTGGATATGTCGAGGGAAGACAAATCCTGGACAGGATCATTTTAGCTCATGAAATTACTCATTCCCTAAAACTCACCAGATCCCTGGGTATGTTCATCAAACTTGACCTCTCTAAATCTTTTGACAAGTTGAGCTGGGAATTTATGGGGAAAATGCTCCAAGCTTTCAGTTTCAGCCATGAGTGGACACATTGGATCTTATCCCTCACATCCTTGACTTTCTTTTTTATCTTGGTTAGTGGCTCTCCCTCCTCTACCTTCTCCCCTTCTTGAGGTATCCTTCAAGGGGATCCTCTCTCCTCATTTCTCTTCCTCCTCATGGCGGAAGGTCTTGGGAGAATGCTACAAGTTATGGTTTCCTCTAGAACCATTCGCGGTCTATCCCTTCATGGGGGTTCCCCCTAACCTATCAGCAATTTGTCGACGAAAATATTCTATTCAGGCACCCCTCGATCCAGGAAGCTCGCTCACTCCAAAGAATTATCCAAACCTTCTCTGAGGCCTCGAGAACCACCATCAACTTAGAAAAATCCCAGACCTTTTTTTTTAACACTAACAACATTACCTAGCGCAATATTGCTCGTATTATGGGGTGTTATGCCTCCTCCTTTCCCTCCAAATACCTAGGAGCCCCCCTTTTTGACTTGGATATCAAGCAGTCCTCTTGGAGGGAGCTCTTGGACAAACAGGAAAGTAGAATCACCTCCTGGACCTCCCACTCTCTCAACCTTTCCAGCAGACTGATTCTCCTAAAATTTGTCCGCCATTCCATGCCCCTCTACCTCTTTTATGTCCTAGCCGCCTCTAAATGGGTCCTGAAAACCATTTGAAACCTTCAACACTCCTTCCTTTGGGGAAGAGATAATAATAAAAACAGGTGGGCCCTTGTCAACTGGAAAATAGTCTGCCTCCCTCGGTAGGAAGGGGGCCTTGGATTAAGGGACCCAAAAATTAATAATGAAGCTCTCTCAGCTAAAATATGGTGGAAGTGGGTCTCACAGAATGACACTCCCTGGGCGCAGCTATGGAACATAAAATAAGCACAGAACTGAGTACCCTCCCATCTAATACGTTATAATCAAGACCCCCTCGGGTCATTGATCTGGAAAGCAACCAACAGTAAAAAAAGCCTTAATCCAACAACATAGCTTTTTGGAAATTAAGGAGGGAGCTCATGCTTATTTTTGGCAAGACTCTTAGAAGCATATGCCCAATTTCAATAGCCAATATGATAACTAGGAGATTCAGATCATTATGCAAACTACAGCCAACTCGATCGTTTGAGATTACTAGAAACCTGAAGGCTCCTCTCCTTTCTGCCTCTGGAAGGATCCTACTCTTTGGAGCCACAATATCGAGCTGAGCCTCTTGGATCCCATTTGGCAAGACCTTCAAACAAGGAAGATTAGAATAAAGCATGGTCTGGACATCATACAGTGGGGACACCTTCTTAAAGGATCGTACACTGTCAAGGAAGCCTACTCCATGCTGGCACACAGGACTGAAGTTCATCACTTCCCACTTTGGAAAAAAATCTGGAAGTTCAATCTGTGGCCAAAGGTTTCTTCCTTTCTCTGGTTTCTCTCTCACCGGTGCATCCTCATGTGGGACAATCTCTTTAAAAAAGGATTCCATGGGCTTTCTTTTTGTGTTTTGTGTAAAAGACACACAGAAAATATTAATCAACTTCTAGATTCCTACAGTCTAGCCTATGAACTTTGGGGCCTTGTGACTGAGAAGTACAGAAGAACTAATAGAGTTAAAGGAGATATCATTGAAACTATGCAACGATGGGATGAAAATCCTTTCCAAAGTGCACTTCTTAACAGGTTGTGGGATCTCACCCCAGGTTTTATTGTCTGGAATATATGGAAGGAAAGAAACTTTCGTATATTTGAAGATAAACAAAGATCTACTGAAGATATTTGTCACACCATCAAAAGAAACCTCCAAGAAACTCTTTTCTCCAGAGATTGGAACAGTTTGGACCACCCTGCTACCTCTGCTGAAAGAGGAATTTTAGCCAACTTGGATTTCAATCAACCGTCCCTCCCTCTCGCACCAAGAAGCGCTGGCATGCATATCAACAAGCTTGACAGTTGGGCCCCTCCCCTCGAGGGTATATTCAAACTCAACTTCGATGGAGCCTCGAAGGGAAACCTTGGAAACACTGGATACAGAGGAGCTCTTCGAAATCCTGAAGGTGTCATCCTATGGATTTACTACGGAAACATTGGGCATGATAGAAATAATTTCGCTAAGCTAGCAGGTCTACTGGAAGGAATTATTATAGCCAGCAAATAGAAATTCCTTATGTTGATTGTTGAAGGTGACTCCCAAGTAATCCTCTCTCTGGCCACCAAAATTCACCAAGGCTCTCAGGTCTCCAAGCTCTCCCCTAGCTGGATATTGGAGCATGGTATCCAAAGACTAGCCAGTATCATGAAAGAAACTAGAGATATCACTTTTCACCATGTTAGGAGGAAGGAAAACACACTAGCAGACTTCTTATCCAATGAGGGATTCACTTGCAACCCGCCCCTTCTTGAAGGAAAGTTAGAATTGGTAACCTCAACAGACCTGTCTCACAAATGCATAGCAATTTCCAATAGGGATCTCTCTAGCTTAGATGTGACTGTCACTCCACCTGACAGGCAGAAAGCCATCGAAGAGCCTCGACCTTGGAGCCCTCGATGTAGCACTCTGTCGGACACTTCCTTACACCTCCGTTAAGCTGTGGAGGAAGAATCTTTTATTATGCCTGCAATTGAAGTCCTCTCGGTTAATGGAGGGACGACAGCGAGGTACCAAGCTTATCAACTCCAACTCCATGATTATAGAGCTGGAATGTGTGGCCCTCGATATTCTCCACTAGAGGGGGTTAAGGATGGTCGAAAGAGAACTCTCCCATTCCATTCCTTGGCCCTCCATCTTCGGCTGTGCTTTTCGCTCTGCAAAATTCTCTGCAATTTTGCTCACAAACCCTTACTTGCTCAGCATTCCAATGTCACGACAATGAGGTACCCCCACCGTGGTAGTGGTGGTCGAGACCGCACGCAATGAAGCCTTGTCTCTGCTGCTGAGGAAGGCTATGACGTTGATGTTTCTATGCATGTTCAAATCTTAATTGATGAATGGGAGGCTCATCTTGTCTCTGAGCACTTGGATTCTGGAAGAGATGGGGGAAAGATAAACCACTATTGGCTAGTTAAAAATATGATGGGTGTGCTCATGGATGACATGATAAGCAATTGGATCTCTACCAAGAACATTGTCCTAACGGCCAGAGCAAAGCTAATGGAATTGGACTACAAGCTTAGTGGAATGGAATCCACCTTTGCTTGAAAGAACTTTGTTGTAGAGCGTCATGGGAAGAACAATGCCATGGTTGAAGGAAGCAGCGCTACTCAGGCGCACTCTGGAGAAAAGGGTTCGTTCTCGGTTGGAGGTTTGAATCCCCCGAACCAGGTGGACATGATGGGTGCTCCCTTCCCTGTGCCTTCAACCACGGGGCCTCTCCTTAGCAAGAGAATTAGGGATAGTGCTGAGCTCGACGCCATGATGAAGTGCAAGTCAACTCCTCTGCCAGCCAAATTTCCAGCTTTGACTTCTGATGACACCTACCAGGGAGGTTGCCCAATCCTGGAGGAATCTCCAACTTAGCTGCATGATAACAAGGACCTCGCGGCAAGCACTGTCAGTCTCGAGTTCTATGTGTTTTTTTCAATTATTTTGCTATCGTATGTTTTGTAATTTACTACGAAATCTTTCTCTGCTCAATTTAAATTTTGTACATAAGACTTTTGCCTAGTTTCCCCTGGAGGGAAGGAGTATTTTTGGGCTAAAAACAGTTATATTTGCATCTTTGAATGTTTGGGATGGTGGCTTCACTGTCTCGGACCACCTCAGACGATCCAAAACTATGTTCTTTTTGTTTTTTACTGATTAATAGATATTGCAGACTTACAAAAAAAAAGGTAATATTCTTTAGAATATATTATTAGAAATTTGTCTTATTATTTTATGATTTATTTTTGGTATTTAAATTTATATTTTCATATTTTGAAAGACAACTAAATTATCCATTAATTTCACAATAATTATGTTTGTTTTAATGAAAAATGAATATTGCATAAAAATATTGAAAGATTTATCTATATTTTTAAATTTTCTAAAAATTTGAAAAATATGATTTTTAAATGTATAAACAACCTACTTCCATATTTTTTTTTTACTAAATTTTTTCCCATATTGATATTCAAATTATGCTACTATGAAAAATACATCTATTAAAAACTTTTATATCAAGTTTACTCTTGATTCTAACATGGTGTTTATTCAACATTTCTATCATTGAAGAGTCGATTAAAACAAATTTTTCATTTTGTTTTGTTTGAATTTTTTCTGCATGTGGTTTGTTAATAATTGTTTTTTATAATGTTCATTTGTCATTTAGTATAATGATTTCGATTTTGATGATTTATTATGATCATGGTTATTTGTACACCGAATAACGCCTTTGAATAAAAATATAGATGTTGTACTCTTCACGGATCTGTTATAATCACTTCTAGCCCTAGAATAACTGATTTTTTCGTCAGCAAGCTGGAAATGTTTGTTTTTTAAAATTAATATTTAAAAGTAAACCTTTTAATAAGAATATTTAAATACACCTGGAAAAATACTAGGTTAAGTTAGGAGACACTGTGAAAGTGTTTTTTTAGTGAAAAAGAGCGATAGTTTATTTGCATTTTTTTGTTTTTCAAGATTAATTTTGTATATAATATTAATTTAAAATATTAATATCATTGTGTTTGAGTGGATTAATTTAAAAAATAAGCACTAGGATTAATAAAAATTAGTCGTTAAGAAAATATGTGAAGGGGAGAAATCATAAGTGCAGGGGATACTATTAATTGAATAGGGAGATGAGATTGGATAAATTAAAAGTATTGAGAGCTTGGATAACTAGAAATGATTGATAATAGCTTATAAAGAATTGAGATTAAGAGAATGAGAAAATTAAGTTTTAAGGTAGAAAAGGAATAAAGATAGGGAGTATGTATATTAAGAAGATTAGAATGAAAATATTAAGAAGATTAGAATGAAAGATGAAAAATAAATATGTAAATAAAATATATGATTTAAAGAAAGGATTGAGATATTTCAACGTTTAAGATGATGAATTAAATGTTTTTTATGATTAAACTTAATCTATTACTATTTTCTTTATTGATATCTTCCTTCATTGGATGAGAAGAGTAATGAGAAGTAAAAACAAAGAGTTTGGTTTGATCAAAGTATATAAGATATTTGCAATTGAAGAAGTTAGAGATTTATAATTAAGAATTCTATTTAAATATTTAAATGTGAAATAATAAACATAATTTTGAAGAATTCTTTAGTATAATTTTATTATTAAATAGTTAATTAATAAGTTATTAGTTAATTAGATATAGTAGAGCTTGAGTAGGTCTATTGTTTAAGAACATGTGTTTTCTTTATAGGAGATCAAGATCAGAGTTAGAGAGGGGTAGGGTATGTACACCTTCCTGTCCCACAATCAAAGAGGTCGCATACACCAATTTGGTGTGTTTTGACCTTAAATTTAGATTATTATTATTGTTTATATGTATTTTGTAAAATTGTAACCACATATCCTAGTTTCATGTATAGAGCTAAATCGTGGTGGATACTTGCCAACCACATGACTTTTGTCTTTCTCGTTTTGAGAGCCAAGTTATGATAGGTTTTGTCATCTTCAAAAACAATAAATATTATATATATGATAGTGTTATAAAAATATTGTTATTATATTTAAATTTCCTTTCGTTGTGGATTTTAAAGAGTTATAGGTATCTGGATTTCATGTATAGAGCTAAATCATGATAAATGTTTGATACCGCATTTCTTTTTTAATATTGTCAAAAAATTTAAAATAGATTTATATTTATTTATTTATTTTTTAATATTATGACTTTAAGTGAACATCTGTAACCAACAACTTTCACACCAATGTTACATTCATACATTAAATATCAATAAATAATGAGTGTAATAAGAAGCACTAATTACACCCCTCTTTCCATTACCCATTCAAATAAATAATCAATGACATTGCCCTTGGAAATTAGGTTTCCCAATGGGTGATGGACCGAATCAATATATATCTTCAACTTGTGGGTGACGTAATTTGGGAAGACCATTAGAATTCTTTGCTCAGTGAGGGAGACGAGGATGTAAATGTCTATAGGTTTGGAGTGACCCAAAACGAGAGATGTCGTTTCCTAAAAGAAAATGCTTTCTAGGTAATAACAAATATATAAATTCGTACACAACAAACACTCCACACATATGGAATATATGTTAGTTAACCTTCCACTTTATAATAAAACTTTGTTTTAATAAAAAATAATTACGGTAAACTACCACCAATTTCCCTATAGATCATATCACATGATGAGCGTGTAGATCATATCACATCATGAGCCTTTATTTTTTTAGATTTGTCCTCTTCCAATGATTTTAATGTGATTTCCCTAGTGGGAAGTACGATCCCTATTCCATTTGGTAAATTACCCCCTTGCACTATTCACTCCACCCTTGTTCTCGATAATCAGTGGAATTCTTCGTTGAATATCACGATGGAGATACATAATACTTGGCCTTTCCTATAGTTTCATTTAGAGTTGGAGGTTCATCAAAATCCGAATTCTATTCTTGTATGACTGAGGTAATCTGGTTCGAAAGGATTGAGTTTTGACTATGTCATCTTTGATATACTTGACATACCTCAGTAGCTCTATGACTTTATTGGCATATACCTTCATGATAATTTGTCCCAATTTTAACTCATGGAACTCTTTGATTTTTTTATCATAGTAACTATTGAAGATGTACTTTGTTTGAAGTACATCTTGAATTGCTTCCACACAATCTTCTTTTCATTGATCTTCTTGACTTGTCTAGGGTGATCCCACCATATAGATGCTCTTCCATTCAAATTAAATATGGTCACCCTTGCCTTCATGTTCCTCCATTGGTTTTGGACTTGGAAATACTTGGACTCATCCCAAGAATCCAAGCCTCAACTCCTTGACCATATTTTACTTCACCATAAAAAATAGGAGGTTTGACTTTCTGAAATTCCCCAAGTGAGTTGCTCTTGATGGGCTTCTTCCTATTATTCCTTTAATATTGTGATCTTGAGTCTTCAATGGAGTCTTTAGAGGCAAATGACTCACTAGAAAACAAATATGGAGTGTCTGACATTCCCATTCAAGCACTTAGTACCACATGCAAAACAAGTCAACATAGTTTAAACATAGTTTGAAGGGATCTTACCAAATCATCTTTCAACATTCATGCAATTAAGCACAAATAACCATTACCTGCACTGTTGTCATTAACATCGCTTGATGTTACCTGATCAGTTGGTCTCTTACCAAGGCTACATAGTCATTTTGCCAACCTTTTGATCATGAATCATTACTCCAGATTTCCCTCTCAAGGTTTGTTCGTCACACGCTATGACTTCTTTGCATTTTCAGTCATGCTTCTATGGTCCGATTCCTACAACCATTATCAACAACATTAATTATCATCAACCATAGGCAATACCATTAATGGACTACTGCATGTGTAACTCTACCTTTACCCATATGCAACATCATGCTCATGCATAAGCAATTCACATCCACTATGCAATGAACCTTTAATCATGCGCACTAATTCATATGCATTTAATCTACTACTCTCTTGAATTTATGGCATCCATATGCCATAATTTATATGCATGACAACTTCAGAATTTTAAATACAATAGCAAGAGGGTAGTGGAGGGATTCTCCCTTCCAATTCCCCATCATGACATAGAGCTCCTCCTCCACATAACAGTGGATACTTTTCTTGGCTTCCCTACCAAGCACACAATGATTCATTAGCTATGATTTCCCACCTAGTAGCAATTCAATACATATACATATGTAAAACATTTATACTTGCCACTTTCGAAGAATACAATTGTTATGCTGTAAACAGAAATTTCTCTCTATGCAATTCCTACTTCACATTCCAAGCATAGAGAATGCATTTCGTACATTCAACAACTGTCTCCGGGGGACGACGAGGGTCAAGAGATCTTTCCCCCTTGTGGCTTCCCTGCGCCATTGCAGGGCGGGTCGAGGGCAGCGCCCTCCCAACACCCTCTTTTTTTTTTCGTAAATCCTTCAATTTCGCGCAATCTGGCACATAAGTTCAAGGCCATTTTTCAATTTCTAGCACATCAAAATATTCCTAGAAAACTGCTCAAATTTCCCTGTTTCGGCAGACTTTTGAATTCTCCTCTGGCTTGTTTCGGAGCAACTCGCGATTTATCGCCGACCAGTGCAACTCACCATCTTGCGCTGACCGTTTCAGAGCAACTCGTGAATGATCGTCGACCAGTGAACTCACCATCTTACATCGACCGTTTCGGAGCAACTCGCAATTTATCGCCGACCGTTTCGGAGGACTTTTATCTGTTCTTATCGATCGACAGACTCACCATTTTTCGTCGATCGTTTCGGCGCACTTTGGAATTCTCTCCAATCGGTGAACTCGCCTTTTTCCTCCGACCGTTTCAGTGCAACTCATGATTTGCCTCCGATTAGCGCAACTCGTCGTCTTTCACCGACCGTTTCAGCTCAACTCAACGAAACTTGCCGAAACGCATTGCCGCAACTCAACGAAACTTGCTGAAACGCATTGCTGCAACTCAACGAAACTTGCCGAAACGCCCTTTTCGGCCATTTTTTGATTTCACACCAAAATGTATCGACGACTCTTCCTGTTTCTTGCTGACAATTTCGGCGCTCTTGTTGATTTTGCGCTGACACGGACTTAGCAGAAAACTCATAAAACACTTAGAAAATTTTTCAAATTTGAAAAAAAAATTGAATTTTTTCTTAATGATCACTGCTGAGTAGGAAGCATACTTACCTCTATAAGTTGCCTAATTTGGCCCATTAGGCCCAATGTTGTAGCCTACGCTCCAATACCAATCTGACACATCCCCTCCCGTGGATCCAATTCAAGGAAGGGAACATGATACCAAAGTCTGGGGCTTTTACATAAACTCAACCCTTTTCATTAAATTCATACGAATAAAAAAAATGTGTATAGATGCGAATCAACATAACATGCACATCAGAATTAAACTGTCCAAACACATTCCTCATGCATACATTCAGTAAAATCAGAACAACTAATACATTGCAGAATGAATACACAAAAATAGAATACTTATCTTATGGTAAAGTTGCCCCAAGCAACTAGTTATGTCGTTGCAACGTTCCACCCAACCATAGGTCTTTTCCCAGCCTGTATTCTTTCGGCACTCAGAGACCACCCTCGAGCTGGGCATGATTTCTACAAGGAAAGGGAACACTAAAGCTCATGCATAGCCAAATAAACATTTCATCTAAGACAAGCCAGTCCACAGCTGGGTTTATCAGTCTAAATCTGAACCCTCTTCATTTCTGGATGCTAGCACTCAAACTCAAGCCAAAACAATGAATACCCATAATTCATACCCCAGCATACTCTTTTCACACACAACAAGCATAATGGTTTGGCATGGATAAACAATTTTACAAAGGAATTTACGAAACAGGGTTTCCACTGGCTCTCCCAACTTGTGGCTCACCTAAAACAAACTATGGGAAGGAGAAATCTGACCACCGGGAGAAAAACCGATTTCTCCCATAGGTTATGAGCATTCCAAATGGCCAAAACGACCTCAATGAAACCCCAAATCGAGTTCCCTTCCTCCCAACAGCTCTTTAACACCAAAACGCTCTCTTCACAGCTAGAAAACAAGGAAAAACCATAAAAACGTGGAGGGGAAAACACCCAGGTAGCTCCAAAAAAACGTGAGAGAGGCAAAACTGGTTGATGGATAATGGCATGGGAAGCAATTTTGTGGCTCAATTTTTGCCCAATAAGCCAAACACGAATTTCCATGAAGGGTGGATTGCTCATGCTCGAATTTGGACAGCCATACCTCCCCATTCCCTAAGGCATTAACTACCTCAACCAACTCTTGGAAGAAATCAATGATTGGGCACAAAAGTCAACATGGGTAGTTGAGGGTTTATGGGTTCTCTCTTTGACACTTGGCTTGACTTGATTGGCTCCAAGGGTTTGAATATTTCCCTCCCAATTTCTTGTAAAAATCATGCCCCCATCTCTTATTGCATTGCATTGCATAGCTAATTGTGGGTATTTTATTAAAATGCATATTTACATGATATTTGCAATTCCATTGTCTCTGACTAGCACGTAAACTATATGCATCACTAAATCGATGGTTGGGGCTTTGGCCTTGAGCTCCTCACCATGATTTTATAACAATATTATATCATTTATATTTTAATGCAATGGGGTCAAAATCGAGATATTACATAATGCTTAATTTAAAATAGATCAAATTAGTTTTCAAGTTCATGATTTTAGTTGTATAGATAATTTTCCTTTTTTTTTTTAATGTTACAACACTATTTTATAAATTTCAAAAAATCTAATTTACAATGATGTAGGACATTACCACCTTTTAACTCTTGTTCATTAAAACATGATGTTTACTAGACATTTCTATCATTGAAAAGATAGATTAAGACCAATTTTCTTAGTATTGTGTTTGAAATTTGTCTTATCGTGTTTTATTTATTTATGGTCATTTGCCATTTCGTAATGATGATTTCGAGGATTTATTATGATTTGGTTATTTTTACACCGGATAATGATTTTGGTGTTGTCCTCTTCACGGATTGTTATTTATAATAGCCTTAGGATAACTTTGACTTTTTGGTAAGCAAGTTGGAACCAAGTTTCGAGTGGATTAATTTAAGAAAAATAAACGTTAGGATTAATTAGCGGTTAAGAAAATATGGAAGAGGAAATAAGGGTAGTATTAATTGAATAAGGGGAATTAAAAGCAAGAACAAATTGAATAGTTAGAAGTAATTAATCAATAAGTAATGGAGATTAAAAGATTATAAGAAAATTAAGATATAGGGTAAAAGAGAGAATGTATATTAAGAAGATGAGAATGAAGAATGATAAATAATGATAAAGGAATAAATATATAAAGAAATTATGAGATTAAGAGAATATTGAGATATGTTAGTTATTTTCACTTATTTCAAAGGCTTTCAACATGAGTGAAAAACAAGGATTTTTATTTGATCAAACTCGTTTAAAATAAGCGGTAGGTTTGTTCTTCATGAGAGAAGAAGAATAATAAATATTAAGTGAGAAAAAAGGTTTTTTTTTTGTTGATGAACTTATATAAAATGTTTGTAAAAGATTCATAATTAAGAATTTAATTTAAATATTTAAATATTGAAAGAGTAAATATAATTTTGATTAATTTTTAGTATAATTTTATTGTTAAATAGTTAATTAATTAGTTAGTTTGATTAGGTTTAATGAGAACATGTATTTTCTTTATAGGACATTATAAACTCAAATCTAGAGGTATGTATACTTCTTTGTTTAAGAAAAAATATTCCCATAAATAAGAGATTCTCAAAAACTAATTTGATGTGTTGTGATTTTAAATTTAGGTTATTATTACTATTGTATGTATTTTGAAAAATATCTTATTTAAATATAAAATATATATTTAATAAAAAATTTAAAACAAATTTATATATAAATATAAATATAATAATTTTGGGGGACATAAGATAAAACTGTATCTTGTATCTTGGTTTCATGTATAGTGATAATGATGATGATGATTAATCTCCACTGAGACCAACTTTGATATATCCGAGTTTATTACTTGGTTTGCTTTAAATTTTTGTTCCTATGCTCAAAAAACTTAGAAAGAAGCTTTCCAAGTTCAAAATAGTTTTGGCAAGTCGGAAGGTTAGAAATGTTTGTATCGTAGCAAATATTATGAAACTCATATCTAATGTGGGTGTAAGCAGGACACTCTAAGAGAAAGTGATTTTCATCATCAATGCTTATAAACTCACAAAGATGACAAACTCTTTCCGCCCAATAAGTTTTGGGAATACACCACGCCCTATTTCGCTATTCAGCGCATGAGAGTTCGTTCTAATCTTACTATCGAAAGATAATTGTGATCTTCCAAATTAGGGTTAATGACCTCCTTATAGTATCTTAGTTTTCTCTTAATTGTTTTCTCTTTAAACTTAGAAGAAATCATATTTTTGACATTATCGATATTTTGCAAAGTGTCATTTTCATCAATACCCCAATGGTCTAATGAAGCCATTGTATCTTTACATCAATTCCGCATGAGGCGTAATTGGTTTTGACTTGAATGCATATATGGATTTAGTGCCTTCCGATACCGAAGGACACCCAATTAAACAAGTCTAACTACTGTTGTTTGAGATCTTAATATTTTTTATAAATGAGTCCAAATTCAAATTGTGCTACCCTCAAACATTTAGGCTACTCATTTATTACTTGGGTTTAAAATGAATTTACATTTATTTTTTAAGGTGTAGTTTAAACATTCTAAGTTTTCAACCTTTTTCCGAGCATATTTTCAATCTAATTTTGTTTGTATTCCAGTTGGAAATTTTAAAAAAAATTTCTAATCCCATATATTAGTTATGGAAATTGCATAATTTGAGTGCCATGGAATATTTGAGAGTGTTGAATCTATTTATGAATTAAAAAATGCAATCTATGGTTTGGGATAACTGGCACTCAAATCGCCCCGCTTTTTCGACAATTTGTTCCCTAGATCCGGTTATAAAAACTGGCGGAATCGTAGTTCCACCCCATTTACTACGGAACTATGCCATGGAATTGAGTCCTTAGGAGTTTTGGCCCATTTTAAGACCACCCAGATTGTCGAAATTCCAAAAAAATAACCAGAAGGGGTGGAACTGTGCCTCACCGAAAATTTTTCCGTCACTTGTCACGACGATTTGAGTACCAATTATCACAGGCCAATTTAAACACGTAAAAATTTAGATTTTACCAAAAAGAATTATTAGATTCGGACCAAAACCTACGTCATAACAACTTTCATATCATTTTCACATTCATGCTTTTGATATCAATGAGTAGTCACAATCATGCCTATGATATCAATGACTAGTGGGTGGGGAAGACCTGAGAAAAGAGGTGCTCATTCCACCCCTGTTCGGAATGGCCATTCAAACGGGTAACCAATGAAACTTCGTCCATATCATACGCCACTGCGGAAGTCCACGAGCGAACAGCTCGGGTCTCCCCTTGGATGCTGGACCAGTGGAACTCTTCGCACAGCGAGGGAGACGGGGAGGTAGCGTCTGGAGTGACCCGAAACGGGAGATGCCGTCCCCCTTCCGGCTAATAACAAATATATAAAACCGGACACAACTGACAGCGTTCACGCATAAACTATACATAAAAAATTTGGGTTTTAATAAAAAATTACGGTAAACTGCTGCCACCAATTTGAAGACCAGATCACATCATGAGACTATTTCTTCGATTTGTCCTCTTCCACGATTTTTCATGGGATTTTACTGGTGGGAACTGCGATCCCTATTCCATTTGGTAAATTGCCCACTCACAATGTTCAATCCTCCCCTGCTCTCTCGATAATCAGTCGAATTCTTGCATCCGGTTTCTTCTTTTCTGTTGAATGCCGCGATGGAGATGCGCAGAATGGAAATAACCCTCATCTCGGCCCGCGATCTGAAGAACGCTGCCATTTTCTCCAAAACAAAGGCCTACGCAGTCGCATGGATTTCCAACAATCAGAAGGACAGGCAGTGGACGCCCATGGACAGAGAAAACGGCACCAATCCCACCTGGAACCAAGTTATGAACTTTACCCTCGACGAGGCTGCCTTGCAGCAAGGCCGCCTGGTTCTTGAGGTCGCAATCTACGCAGAGGCCACTTTCGGCAGCAATGAGATCGGCCGCGTTCGCATCCCATTGAAGGAATTCCTCAATCCCGCCGGCAGAAACAAGGGAACCAGCGCCATTGCGCAGTTCGTCAGCTACCAGGTCCGGAAACCCTCCGGAAAAGCCAAGGGAGCTCTCAACCTTTCTGTCAGATTGGCCGAAACGACCGATTTCATAGTGCAGCAACAGCCAGTGACAGGGTCATATGGGGCGGCCAATCCGGAGCCCGTGACCGCGTTTCCTGCTGCTTTATATGAGGCAGAAAAGGCAGGTCCAGTGACCGCTTACACAGGCTACCGACCGGCTGGTTCGTCCTCGTATCCGGCAGCAAATAACCAGTACCCTCCGCCACCGTCTCCATCCCAGGCGGCCTACCCTCCGCCTCCGCTTTACTACCAGGGTTGCCCTCCGCCTTACTACCAGAGTTTCCCTCCGACTCCGCCTCCGCCTTACTACCAGGGTTACCCTCCGCCTCCCACATCGCCTTGCTACCAGAGCTACCCTCCCTACCAGGGCTACCCACCCTATCAGGGTTATCCGCCCTATCAGGGTTATCCGCCCATTGTTCCTGCCGTGCAGCAGCCGCCTAGGAAGAATAACAAACCCGGGATGGGTTTGGGGGCAAGCTTAATTGGTGGAGCTCTTGGCGGTCTGTTGCTGGGGGATTTGATCGGCGGTGGATTCTGATGCAGGGTTTGATGATGGCGGCGAATTTTACTACATTACTTTACGAAATCCATTGCCGGAAATTTGGCGGAGAGCTGAAATACCGAATCCTGTAAATTCTCGATTTGGCAGTGTTTGTGAAGATGGTATCTGGGTTTATAGGTGATTTGAGTTTGGTGATAAAGAGTGCCTTTAACATGAATCAGTAGGACTGTAATTCAGGTCATTGAAAGTATTTCAAGAGTTCTGTCTACTGTGTGTTCTAGAGTTTATTATCACAGACAAATTTTTATAATTGTGGTCTTGAGTGGTTGAGTCAAGCAGGTATCTGTTATATTCGTGTTTTGAAATGAATTTTGAATGTATGCAGTAATATAAAAAACGGTTGTGTTGATTTTGGCTTAAAAATCCTGCTGAGATGGATCAGAGCCCAAAATCTTAAATAGAGGTTTATATCTGAATAAATGTGATTCTTTGTTTAATGGAATCTCTATATCTTGATTATATTATTTTAGTTTATGTAGAAATATTAATACAATTTCAACTGGATTAAACGATAGATCATTTTTTTTTATCTTTTTTTTCATAAATGTTGTGAATATTTTTTTATTGTATTATTTATTTTTTGTAAGTAAATATTTATGGAGATTTGAACTTGTAATCTTCCATTTATAACTTCTCAACTCAATTACTCATTACCAATGGTTTGTATTCTCACTGAAATAATTTCATCAAATTCTTGTGTGTTGTAATTGCTGAAATCTTTGCAAGTACTCAATTGCTCTAAACAAGTTTTCATTCTATCATCATGGAAATCAATGCACCCCATTTTTTGTGTTATGTCATTGTTGAAATCAATGCAACTATTTGATTATTCTAAATCATTTTTCATGAGATGATCATTAAAATCAATGCATCCCATAATTTGGTTTGCATTATGCCATCATTGAAATTAGTGTAACTACTTGATTGTTTTAAATCATTTTTCAGTGTATCATCACCGAAATCAATGCACCATATTGTTTTATGTTAAATGTACATGACAATTTTGAAATGTGGCATATACTTTCACTTGCATTATTCTTTCAGCTTTATTGTGTTGAGAGTATCCTTATTGCTTGAGCTTTATTATTTGTTCCTAAGCTACAAATTCTCTAATCTTCCTTCTATTTTTAGTGCATATGATATTCAATGTATTTGCTCATACTGTCAATATGATATGTTTTATAGTGCACTTAACTAATCATATATGTGCATTGTTGATTACAGTTAAGTTGATTGATTGATTTGAATTTGAATTGTGATGTTTCAATGTATTTGCTCATACTGTCAATATTATAGGTTTTATAGTGCATTTAACTAATCATATATGTGCATTGTTGATTATAGTTAAGTTGATTGATTGATTTGAATTTGAATTGTGATGTTTGTCAATATTATATGTTTTATAGTGCATTTGACTAATCATATATGTACATTGTTGATTATAGTTAAGTTGATTGATTGATTTGAATTTGAATTGTGATGTTTCAATGTATTTGCTTATACTGTCAATATTATAGGTTTTATAGTGCATTTAACTAATCATATATGTGCATTGTTGATTACAGTTAAGTTGATTGATTGATTTGAATTTGAATTGTGATGTTTGTCAATATTATATGTTTTATAGTGCATTTGATTAATCATATATGTACATTGTTGATTATAGTTAAGTTGATTGATTGATTTGGATTTGAATTGTGATGCTAGTTTGAGAGCATATTATTCACTATTCTATTACTCAATATGACTATCCTTCATACATCGTTTGTGGAGGGGACTCCTCTATACTACCCTAATTGAAATATTTCACAGTGGACTCTTTTGTATTTCATGGAGGACTCTTTTGTAATATTCGACTCGTATTATAGGTGAAATTGCAAACACCTTATGATAATCTCAACAAAAGGTTGCATAAATTGAGCATACATTATATTTTTGTGCTTCTATGGTGGTGGAAGAGGAAATCATATCTTTACTCCATGGAAATAGATGGTTTCCCATTTCATTCCAATGTAAATGGAAATTATATTAGTGCAGCAAATGGTTCTATATAGCGTAAGAATTTAAGGTTATATATATGTATGCATGAGAGAGTGTGATGGGATAGAAAAATCGAGTTTGTTATATCAATCTATGAGTAAGTTGTATTATTAATTTCAACCATCATCTTCAAATTAATGAATTAGTTGTCTTTTTTCAAACACATCTTATGGTTTGCAAATGAATATAATAGTATTCTTTGTTTCTACAGAACTCGATCGAAGCTCCAAGAATTCGAACATGAAACTACATGTAGTGAATAATTTGAAGGTAGGAGTGCAATATGAGTTTCGTGATTAACTAAAGAACACATGTAAAAAGTTACATTTGTAGCGTGAGTGACCTCTTCTGTAGCTATTGAATTTGTGGCTTCTACACAAAAGTTGTCAAGGAATAACGATGTTAAATGGGTAGGGGAATACTAATGGAGGATGTCTTTGTTAAGTTTAACAATGTCGTTCAGTTGAATCTCACATCGTATCTTGTTTTTGCAATGGCGTGATCTTCTGAAAAAAGAGTTTTGAGGAAAATGGCTTCAGGTCTAAATGCAATATTTCGAGTTTGATCAAAAAATTATCTTTTCCTTATTTTTATTGAGGTTGCAATGTCAAAAAATTCCTATGGTCCACTGAGAACTGCACTCCATAATGAAGCATATAATACATTATGGGAAGAATGGGTCTTTTAGGATCCCCATGGTGTTGTTTGCAACATGAGAACTGTTCATCAAGGGATACAAATCTATTCCAAGAAGCATCATGAAGGTTTGATCGAATGGATCAATCATCAATACGAAGGTTAGCTAATTTCTTTCCCATTGTTTAAAAATGTTTGATGCAATTTGGAGATTAATCCATTGTAAAATAATATGGAACTAAACAAGAAACAATTAATCTATAGATTAATTTTGAAACTAAATAGGAAGCAATTGATTCGAAGGGTTGTTAATCTCTTTCCCAGTTGGAATATGTGTTACCTTTAACTACTTGATTTTAAAGCTCATCTGACCTTTGACCACTTTATGGGTATAGGGAATTTACCTTATTGAACAATATCTTATCATGTTCATTCATAAAGATTTTTTTTTAATTGTGAAAAATAAGGTCAATATATTGTAGCTATTGGAGAGGGGAGGGGGTAGGGAGTAGGGTATCAGAGGGTTTATAAAAATTGAGAAGGTATAAAAAGGGGTACCTAGTTAAAATAGGGAATGTCTTGTAAAATATAGTTTTTTTAATTGGAAATATGTATTGGGAAGGGGGATCAACAAAATTATTTTGGTGGGTATTTATCAATATCTAGTGAAATTATGTGTTATTCTTTAATATCTTAAAATGCTTATTTCAAGTAAATGAAAAGAAAGAATGGATAAAAACATCACAAAGGACAATGGTTAGTGATTATATTAAACATTTTGGTTTGCACATATACAAATACCTCGTCATTCAATACTTTATCACAGATGTATTGAAATTACACTTCTCCCTCATATTGGGTTGTAGAAAGCACCTCATGGCACAATAACTGGAAATTACATAAGAGTATTTTCATTAAAATCTAGGCAAAATTACTTTTATTTAGTAAAATTATATATATGATATTTACAGAGTGTATACTCTTGGTTTAATAAGAATATGGGATTTTGAGGTTGTTAAGACTTGAGTCCTTTTTTGTTTTAAAATATTTGATTCATGTTTTCTTTTCGGTTTTTTAATAAGAGTTTCATTTTATGTTTCAAAGAATTTGACTCATGTGTTCTTTTCCTTTTGTTAATAGGAGTTTCTGTGTAGTGTAATTAGTGAAATTAGTGAGATGGAGTGTCTTTTTTAATCTTTTGGGGATGGAACAATAACATTTGTCATATTGTAGCCCAGTAAGTTTTTTTAATGAAATTTTGTTTGGATTCAACTAATGATAAGTCCTTCTTAAAAGGTCTTTTTATCATGAGGGATTCCTATGCTTCCCTTTTGGTAATCTATGTAAACTTTGTGGTAATATGTGGAAACATTGTTGAGAAGTTTCACATGTTCATGGTCTCGAGAGTGCATATTTCCACATTTGGACATAATGTGATGTCTTCTGGATTGAATTTTGGTAGAGTTTAAATGTCCTAAGGTTTTTGGTGGACTCTCCACTCATCATCAGGGGTATGTTAAAAGCTTCATGAAATATAGAAAAGAATTAGGCTTAGGAATCATGATGGGAGGAGTGTTCACTAGAAAAGTTGGGACATTTAAACTCTAACACAATTCAATCTAGAAGACATCGCAATATGTTCATGATCATAATATATATCAAAAGATTGTTAATAGTCATAAAGTTGTGTCGATCAATAATCTTTGATTTCCAATATTTTGGTAAAAGAGGGCTTTGTTGAGATCAACATAAATACAAATACGAACATAGATATTAGAAAGCAACATTATCAATAAACTCTATAATGTAGAAATCCTAATATTCCAAAGAGAGAACATGCATTCATGGTCTTCACTCAATGAAATTATGTAAGAATAACCCTAATTTCACTAGATATTGAGAAACACCTACCAAAATCCTTTTGTTGAGCCCCCCTCCCAATACATATTTCCAATTAAAAAATCCTAATTTTACGCAATATTCCCTATTTTTACTAGATACCCATTTTTACACCCCTAGTATGTATAAACTCCTCATACCCCCCTACAATATATTGACCTTATTTTTTACAATTTAAACCCCCCTTTATGAATGAATGTGATAAGATAATGGTCAATAAAATAACTCACCTGTGAATGCATTCAAACACATACCTATACTTATAACAAATATTTTTTTACATATTATTTAAAAATAAGGTATTATAACTTCCTAAAGAGTAAACATCTTCTATGAATCAAGATCCTCTACCAAAACATATTGATTTCCATTTAACCTATAAATCACTATGTGAAAAAATACACCTCCTTATTAATGACTTATATTTTATTAATCTTTAAAATTAATATGAAGATACTTTATCGATATAAATTCTTTAATAAAACTAAAAAAAGAGAGAATGTATTAGATTTCATCCCACATTATTAATTACTCTATGTCCAAGAATCTCACAACAATTTCTCCATATTAATAATTACTATATACCCCACTACTACTTATGAAAAATATCTATTAAATTTCATTGTACACTAATAATTACCCTATGCCCCACGACTTCTCCACATTAATAATTACCCTATGCCCCACGACTTAAAGAACGAAATTCGCATCAATTTCTCCACTTTCTAATCCAGTGAGCTTTGGATAAAAGCCATTACCTGGCCTGAGATTAGAGTCATATTAAGTGCATTTTATAGTAGCGTACTTTCAAATTGGTCCAAGGAGAACAGTAAGAAGATATTGTGCTATTTTAAAACTGCAGAATTGTATATGAAGCAGGAGTTCATCTTAAAATCAATGATTTGATTTCAAACTTTTTTTTGGTGATCTTAAATATTTAATGGTATATAAGTTTGCACTTTAACCAATAAATCAGGTTTTTAGGAAACATTCACATCAATCGTATAAAGCAATTTCTATGATGATGGTAATGATAATAGTCATTAACGACCAAGATTTTTTTACATAAAAAAAAAATATCATTTAAATAAAAACACAATCACTTTTATTTGATAGGACTCAACCACTTTTCAATAATAAAATGTTGAGATGAAAATATTTAAACAAAATGTACAGATGAATAGCCAACAAAAATATACAACTTTCACTGTCAAAATCTAGACCATCATTGGTCATGGACCAACGACCTTAAAAAATGTACGTAGTTTTATTGAAGACCAACCTCATAAAATTGACGTCAAATCGTTCCATCTAAAGTTTTTTCCACAAAAAACTTTCCTGGCCCTATGTGTCTATGTTTTCCTTTCAAATATTGAAAATTTTGGAAAATGTTAGCAACCAAGGTCAGGGATTTCAAATGGGTATTGTCATGGCTTTACATAAAATCGAAAGGTTTATTGGACGAAAAGTTGTTGGATGGAAGAACGATTTGCTCAACTTAAATTGAGTAGAACTAGAGTCACAAAAAGGATTAAAGAACATAAACCCTACAGGAAATGGGTCAGCCATTAAGCTCTACCTCTAACTCCCACCCTCAACCCATATTAGATTATGTCTATGCATAAGAACACCTGAGTGGGCCTAATGGTTAAGAACATGTGTTATCTTTGTGGAGGTCACAAGTTCAAAACCGGCGGGGGTAGGGTTGCTCATTGACCCGTTGTGACAAGGCTCGAAGGGTAGGCGACCCCTGGGATAGAGGCTCACCCGATGGGCTTCGAGACATCAAATAATAAAATAAACAATAGACCGCACAAAAATGTCACGAATTACAACCGTATATATAAAATAGAGAGACAACAGAAAAAAATAGACCCGAAAGGGACAAAAAAGAACTCCCTTGAGATCTAATATGGAAATAAGTTCCAAAAATCAGAGGTAGGTTGAGCAGAACCCTACATAATCTCATAATAGATATGGCCCTCCACAGCCACGAGACCCGGTCGAGAGAGTCCATCAACAATGATGTCCAAGATATTATTGCATAAAAGTCCAAAAACATTCATGAATGCCATTGCATAAAGGTCCAGGAACATGGATCAAGGAAAAGTAAAAAATAAGACTAAATTTGTGAGGATGGAGTAGACAGGTCCAGGAATATGGATCAAGGAAAAGTAAAAAATAAGACTAAATTTGTGAGGATGGTGTAGACTTTCTAGTCGACGTCACTCCATATCATGACTGAAGCCACGCAATCCTTGAGGTCAATTTCCTTGGAGGGATTGAACTCTAACTTTAGCCGTATTTGGAATAGTGGATCGGAAAGGTTCCCACAACAACCGAAAAGTTTGCATTTGAATATTGAATTCATTCAAGCATTGCATAGTTGCAAGGTTTGATCAGGTATGAAATTTAATTGAAGTGGTCAAATAAAAATGAAATTCAACTAAGTTTATTAATTATTAATATAGAAGTAGAATTAATACCATTTCAAATAAAAATGAAATTCAACTAAGTTTATTAATTATTAATAAAGAAGTAGAATTAATACCACTTCAAATAAAAATGAAATTCAACTAAGTTTATTAATTATTAATATAAAAGTAGAATTAATATAATAGCAGCATATGTAATGTAAATTCAAATCTTAAATTATTTTTAATTTCACTATTACAAATCAACAACTATTTACAAGAGTGGAATCATAATAGCAATGTATCCAATGATAAAATTAAGTTTCAAATTATTTTTAAATTCACTGTGACATACAATGTAATGGTCACATTCATTAAGTTTTTAGCTTATATGTTTTTATATATATATAAATATAAACTCAAATCACAAAATTAAAACCAAGAATAATTTCAAACAAATTTGTGATTATTATTATACATAATTTTTTAAAGTAGAAGCACATATTTATTAATTAATATTTTTTTCCTAGAAAAAATTGTAACTTTGTTTAGTAATAAACTAAGTTACATTCTTCATATGCTATATAGCATGGCTCAAATACAACTATCCAAAGACTTTAAAGTCCAAAAACATCCATTACACTCATGTAATAGTAATATCTATTATATCTTAGATACGTCATTCTGAAATAACATCCATTACATATTCATCGTAATATCTATCCAAAAGATCCCCAAAATAAACCATTTATTAGATTTACACATTAATGTTGAGTCATCATATCGATACAGCCCGAAACCCTAGCGCCATGCACTCTGCGTGATCCACTGCTCGAGCATGGCTCCCCCGCGGGCTCCTAATGCGATGGCAGACCTGGATCAGCTGCCCCCTTCCCCTGAGGAACGCAGGCGTCTTTTGGACGCCGCCTTCCGTGCTCTGGTGGACTCCACTCCTCCTCGCGTTCCCTCGGATCTGACTGACCTCAGTTTTATCAAGCGTGCTGCTGCCCCTCGTATCCAGATCCTGTCGGCAGCTTCAAAGCTTAAAGGTCTCGCGTTGAATGAGCGTGGGCTGATTGGACAATTTACTGGAATTTAACTGTCACCAAAACCCATGGATGCCTAGATCAACAATAACTGGATGCCCCTGATCTATGGAGGTTTGCAACATTCCTTCTGTGGTAAGGGTTTTTTTACCTTTCTTTTCGAGAATAAGGTTGATAGGGGTCTTATCTTTAGAAGCGGCCCCTATTTCATGGGCCCTCGAGGTCTCTACTTGAATCGCTGGAGCTTATCCTTCGACCCGAAGAAGGATGTTCCTTCCGTCGTTCTTGTTTGGGTACGTCTTCCCCACCTACCGCTCCACTGTTGGAATGATGATACCCTTCAAGCCATTGGAAACTCTCTCGGGAAATATATTGATAAAGCTGAGCCGAAAGGCCCTCTCTTCTCTTGTGCCAAAATTTGTGTGGAAGTCGATTTGGAGAAAGGTTTATCGGAGGAAGTAAACCTTTTCATGGATGGATGGGAGTATATGCAGAAGGTGGATTATGAACAACTGCCGTTCAAGTGTAAAAAATGTCATGAATATGGCCATTTTGTCAAAAACTGCCCAAAGACAGTTCAACAAACCCCTAAGAAAGTTCAAGATAAAGGATGGCAGCAAGTAAAAAAAAGGAAAAAAAACAACTATGATCCCTCACCCCTCTAATGAAACCCAACCAAAAATCATACAGGGAACTTCGTCTGAATCTAGAGGGGTTGCTACAATCAATAAGTTCCAGGACTTGCCCATTGAAGAAGGGGAAATAGACATTCTTGAGGAAAAACCAACAGAACATGGTAGGGAAGAAAGCATCATTCCCACCTCCTCCCCCACTGAAGAGACAATCAGAACTAATGTTGGGGGCTCCACCACCCCTGGTGGCTCATGGGAAGACAAGGTCAAAAGCAAATTTGTACCATCCTCCTCGTCTCTGGACATCTCATCGGAATCCTTAGAGGAAACAGAAGAAGTGCAATCGCCTAACACCAGAGGAAGGAAGTCGCACAGGTACCATAGAGAACTCGAGGCTGAAAGAGAAATAGAACTGGGCAGGAAAAAAATCTTGGAAGATATGAAGCTGCTTCAGAATTCAAAAGCTCAGAATGTTCGGGTACATAGGGTACTCCCAAAAGACCGAACACCAAGAGTAACCACTTCACACAAACATATCACAAATCGATACATCGATGTTTTGACGTGGTTTAAACCCTCGTGAGGGAAACACTCCATGGCCTCGGCCAAATAGCTTCTACGGAGTAATTTATTATGCAAAGAAATAAAGCTACAAATGAGCTTCTCATAATCGATCAACTAGACAATGACCCTCCATGCTCTTTAAATAGAGATCATGGACCAATCGGGTGTTAAGCCACAGATCAAGGTTAGGTATGATCTAAGAGAAGTTGAGCCGTCGGATCACTCTATGTCTAGAACATATCGTGACCGTTGGATTAAATATTTACAAATGCATACTAATGCATATTAAAGAAACACACTTTTCCTAACGGATATATTACACAAGTTGATCTTAACTAACTCCTAAGTGTTTAAATATCCTAACATTCCCCCTTAAGAACAACTTGGGATAGGATTGAAGGATTTACAAAGTTGACACTATTAGGAGAAAGAAGGAGGCATTAGAGCCAATCCCCCCTTAATGACAAGTTCCTGAACTCCTAACATAGATCGAAGTTTAGAAAACTTCGCTTCTGTAAGAGACTTGGTGAAGATGTCTGCAACTTGATCATCTGTAGGACAAAAGAGCACTTCAATAACAAGATCATGAACAAGATTTTTGATGAAGTGCATATGTAGCTCAATGTGTTTGCTACGTTGATGTAGGACTGGATCTTTGGCAAGCTTGATGGCACTTTGATTGTCGCACCAAAGTTGAGGAGGCTGCTGCTGCTCGAATCCAAACTCTGAAAAGATCTGTCGAAGCCATAAAGATTCCTGATTGGCATTAACTGCGGCTCGATATTCTTCCTCTACTAAAGAAAGAGCAAGGGCTTGTTATTTGTTGCAAGCCCAAGTGACAGGTCCAGATCCCAGATTGAAAACATAACCTGCTGTAGACTTTCGATCATCAGGATCGCCGACCCAATCTGAATCAGTGAAACCAACCAACAAAGTTTCCCCCCTGTACTGTAATGAATCTCAAACTGAATTGTACCTCGAATATATCGAAGTATTCTTTTAGCTTCTTTCCAGTGACTTTCATGAGGTGTTTGCATATAACGGGAAACACGACCAATGGCAAAGGAAAGGTCAGGATGGGAATGAGTCAAGTATAAGAGACTACCAACAAGTTCACGATACAAGGTGGCATCTACTTCAGGTGAAGTACAAGTGGCAGAAAGTTTGACTCTAGATTGGAAGGGAGAAGGGGCAGGTGTACAATATTCCATGTGAAAGTGACGAAGAAGGTCACAAGCATACTTAGACTGAGAAAGAAAGATTCATTCTTTAGTTTGCAAGACTTGGAGACCAAGAAAATAATGCAAATGTCCTAAGTCTGACATTTCAAAATTTTGCTTAAGACTGGATGTCACATGGGTTATAAGCTCAGGGTCACTACCAGTAAGAATAAGGTCATCAACATATAGAACAAGTATGATGAAAAGGTTTCCTACTTTCTTGGTATAGACATTGGGGTCAGAATGACATCTAGAAAAACCAGTGTCAAGGAGAAAGCTATCCATTTTGGCATACCAAGCTCTAGGAGCTTGCTTAAGGCCATATAAGGATTTCTTAAGGCGGCAGACAAGGCTAGTGTTATTCTGAACATATCCAGGAGGTTGTTCCATGTAAATTTCCTCCTGTAAATCACCATGTAAGAAGGTAGACTTGACATCCATTTGATGGACTTCCCAGTTGTGTAAGGCTGTAAGGGAAAGAATAAGGCGGATGGAGTTCATTTTTGCGACAGGAGCAAAAGTTTCATTGTAGTCAATCCCTTCAACTTGGGAAAAACCTTTCGCAACTAACCTTTCCTTAAGTCGTTCAAAACTTTCATCTGATGCATACTTAGTTCTGTAGACCCATTTACATCTGACAAGTTTTCTTCCTTTTGGAAGAGGTACAAGATCCCAAGTATCGTTCGCCATTAAGGAACAATATTCTTCATCCGTAGCTGCATCCCAATCTGGATTTCCTGAAGCTTCTGCAAAGGTTCCTGGATTTGATTCTTGGAAACTTGAGCCAAAAGAGAAGAGGCTCACTGAAACTAAGAACATGTTTGATGTTGATCTTTAGGATCACTGGCAAGATCACCAGCTACTTCAGATGTTGAATGGACCCATCAAGGAAGCATTTGTGCTAGTGCAACTGAAGGAACATGAGCAGGCAGGGGTGGATTTTCATCCTCACTGTCATCATCAGAAACTGGAGTTGGAAACTTGTCAAGGAAGTTGTAAGAAGAAGAAGAAGGCACAATCGTCGAATCGGGCTCGCATGCCAAAGATGGCACAATCGTCGAATCGGGCTCGCAGGCCAAAAGATTTTCATCAAATTTAACATCTCTTCTAATGATTACATCATGAGAATGTGGTTGAAGAAGTCTCTAACCTTTTACATCTTCAAAATATCCAACAAATATGCACTTTTCACTTTTAGGCTGCAATGCTTTCCGTTTTTCATCCGGAATGTGAGCCCATGTTTCACTACCAAACACACAGAAGTGACTTACATTTGGTTTAATTTTACTCCATGCTTCTTCCGGTGTGATACCTTGTAATGTTTTAGTGGGGGTGCGATTAACTATGTAATTTGCACAATTAATGGCTTCAACCCAAAATTGAAGACTTAGTCCCTTAGATTGGATCATACAATTAGCCACTTCTTTTAAAATGCAGCTCTTCCGTTCAGCTACACCATTTTGTTATGGTGTATATGGAATAGTGTGTTGTTGTTGGATTCCTTGTTCAGTGTAGAAAGTATTGAACTTGTTGTTAACATATTCTCCTCCATTGTTAGATCTTAACTTAATAATTTGATGACCAGATTGTTTTTCAACAAGGACCTTGTAGGCCAAGAATATGTTAAATAATTTGCTCTTAAGTTTTAGGAAATAAACCCAAGTGCATCTGGTGTAATCATCAATGAAAGTTAAGAAATATTTGAAACCAGAAAAGGAAGCAGATAGAAGAGGACCACACAAGTCACTATGCACAATCTCCAAGGGAACCGAGGTGTGCCAAGAGGCGTCAAAATTGTCCTGATGAAGTTTTTCGAGTACACAACCGGAACAAACACCATCCCTATAAGATACCATCGGAAGACCTGCCACCATATTGTCTTTACATAGTTGTTGCAATGAGCAATAATTTAAGTGACCAAATCGCTCATGTCAAAGTTTGCTCAAGTTATCACTATGAGCAACGAAAACTGAAGGAAAAGGTGATGACCCAAAGTTGTTAAACTTGTACAACCTGGTAATTTCATCAACAATTCCAGTAGCTAGGACCTGTTGAGGATCTTTAAAATCCTTGATTACAACTTGGTGAGGTGTAAATGTCACAATTTTACCTTCACCAGAATGAGTGATTTGATAGACTGATAACAAATTGCAGGAAATTCTTGGAACACATAGTACATCACTGAAATGACCATTATATACTGGAACTGTTCCAACTCCTACAACACTTAGAGATCTATCATCACCAACAAATATTTGTTTGGTGTTACATTCATGCATAGTAGAAAGATGGCTTGATCCTTATCCATATGATAAGATGCTCCAGAATCAATGCCCCATTCATTTGAAGTAGAAGAAGAAGATGCATTATAATAATAACTAGAAGCACAAAGTGCATGCCCATGAGAGGTAGATTCTGAAGACGAATCTAAGCTGATGTGGTGCTTCTTCATTGCTGCTTCCAAGGCTGCCATCTTCTTGAAACATTTAGATTCATCATGATTATCTTTCCCGTAATAGTTGTAATGACGCTCAGTCTTCTTGCCTTTTGGCTTGGATCCTTTGTCATTTTGTAAAGAAGGAGCCGACTGAGACGGTTTGGGACCCTTGTTTGACTTATTATTGCGAAAATTATGTTTCTTGGGAGGCTTGGACTTTTCTTTCTGTTGGGACAATAAGGTTTTCCCAGATATATCTGCATTGTTAATTATTCCAAGATGGATGAGCTTATCTTGCTCTCTCATCAAGGAATCACAAAAATATTCAAGACTAGGATCTTGATAGCTAGCTGCATTCAATGATTCTTTCATGGAGTAAAATATAGATATAAAAACAGAATATGCAGGTCCAAGTTTAGAAAGAATATGATAAATACATTGTTTTTCTTTCCTCTTAATCTTACATTCTTTACATAAGAGTTTAAGAGTTTTGTACTTAGATAAATAATCTTGTATACATGAAAAATCACTTGGATTTAAATAAATCAACTCATTTTTGAGTTGGTGACCTCGAATTTCATTGTGTTTACCAAACACATATTCCAATTTGTCCCAAGCAGCATCAGGTTCATCAATTCTAGATATGTGGAATCACAAATCAGTATAGATTGACATCTCAATCAATCCACGAGCTTCGTCACATCTATTTTCCCATTTTATTTTCTTGTCATCATCAGTGGGTTCTGTTTCTTTCCCTGAGGTAATTCTGAAAAGTCCTTTACTTCGTAGAACATCCTCCATAAGAGATTTCCATGAGAAATAGTTGAAACTGGTAAGTAGAATATCACAAGGGGCGGCCATACTACAAATTAATAGCTATAAAAATAAAAACCAATAGTCTAGATGAAAAGAGATCAAAAAATAGGCAATTTAAAAAAAACCGGCACTGAAAACTGACTCCGTATGATGAAGTTATGCTTGAATAAAGAAAAAGTTGAAGATGTCCCCAATAGTAACATGGTAGATAGAGAATGATTAGCTAAAAAAAATGACTCCCCTCTTTCCAAGATGAACCTTTCACAATCACTTTACAAGAAAGTTGCTTTAAGTGATTCACTTTTGTAAAATAAGTGATTTCACTTTTACAATGATGTTACTTTAAATAGTGCAACAATAAAAATGAACTTAAGTGACTCACTTTTTATTTTTATTTTTTATTATTTAAGTAAGATGCACTTTTACAATAAAGTAACTTGAAAATAGAAATTGCATGCACTTTTTCTTTTAAAAGCAACTTCCGAAGATTTGAATTCAAGACTTATTAAGGAATAAAACAACTTTGAACCAAGTGAGTTAGATTAAAAGGTATGTAAAATATGAAAAGGAGGAAGGGTTTTTTTTTTTTTAACTCTTTTTGCTCCGTTTTCGTGATTGTCTTTTTTCCTGCAAATTACACCATAAACCGAAACAAAAAACTTTTCCATGCTTGTGGGGTTAGATCTTATTAGTTTGTCCGAAAATTTTACGTTTTCTCTCTGTTTCTAATTTGCCGAGATCACACAAGGTGCACGACAAAGAGCATACGCAGCCAAGAAAAACCCTTTCCCTTTCTGTTTCTGATTCGTCGAGATTGTACAAGGTCACGGCAAAGAGCATACGCAGACAAGGAAAGCAACAATCCGAAACTAAAAAAAAACTAATAATAAAAACTGATAAAATATGAGATTTTTTTTTTTAAACAGAAAAAAAAAAAACGTCACTCTAACATTATACCTTGAGATATGATGAAATATGCATTTCTGAAGCAACCAGAAACTGTTTTCGATCAAATGAAAACTATTTCCCAATGGAAATGACACCCCGGACACAATGGAACACCTCCCACAACTCAGAAATGCACAAAATAACCAGAACCAAAAACCCTTTCAAGTTTCGGCAACAATAGTTCAAGATCTAGATCATAACCGAAAGCAGCTCTTCATAAAAGCTCTGATACTATGTTCAGGTACACAAGGTACTCTTAAAAGACCGAACACCTAGAGAAACCACTTCATACAAATAGATCACAGATCGATACACCAATGTTTTGACGTGGTTTAAACCCTCGTGAGGGAAACACTCCACGGCCCCGACCAAATAGCTTCTACGGAACAATTTATTATGCAAAGAAAGAAAGTTACAAATGAGCTTCTCATAATCGATCAACTAGACAATGACCCTCCATGCTCTTTAAATAGAGATCATGGACCAATTGGGTGTTAAGCCACAGATCAAGGTTAGGTATGATCTAAGAGAAGTTGAGCCGTCGGATCACTCTATGTCTAGAACATATCGTGACCGTCGGATTGAATATTTACAAATGAATACTAATGCATACTAAAGAAACACAATTTTCCTAATGGATATATTACACAAGTTGATCTTAACTAACTCCTAAGTGTTTAAATATCCTAACACAGAATGGTGCTAAAGAGGGAAGGTCCCGAGCAGGACCTCATATTGCAAAGAAGTAATGTTAATCATCTCTTAGAACTGCAGGGGTTTGGGTGGATTGAACAAAGTAGAAGCCCTAAAAAGCATGATTAAATCCGAAAAGCCAGATCTTTTACTAATCCAAGAGACTAAAATGCAGGACGTGGAGATCATGGCCCACTCACGTTCTTTTTGGAAAGAATGCCATGGCTCTGCACTCAATGCTCGTGGGGCCTTCGAGGGTATTGCTACCCTGATTTCCCATAAGTTCTCTCTTTTATCCTCCACCGTGAATCCTCACTAGCTGTTAATTGAAATAAAAGACAATGATAGCAAAGTCTCTCTATTCATCTGCAATGTCTATAGTCCCAACCACTATAGGGATAAGATCAGCTTCTGGACTGATTTGAGCAACCTCAAAGACAGCATGATCGGGAAAAATCTAATAATCGTTGGCGATTTCAATGTCACCAAATCTCAGCAGGAGAAGAGAGGAGGTAACATTGTTCGTGATCCCTTTGGTGAAAATCTCAAGGACCTTCTTGCTGATCTGGACCTTATAGATATTCCCCTTAAAAATGCAAAATACACCTGGAATAATAGAAGATGCGGAATGGGTCATATTGCGGCTAAACTGGATCTCTTTCTGGTAAGCTACTCTTTATTTAATTCTGATCTTTTACTTTGTGCTTTCTCCATCCCTTATGCCTCCTTGGACCACAAGCCCATTTGCCTTTCTATCTCCTCACCTGAAAATATTGGTACAATACCCTTCCGCTTCAACCTGCTTTGGATCCGTCATCCTGACTTCTTTGACATTGTCTCCCAAGCCTGGTCATTGAAATTCCGTGGTTCCCCTTGCTTCATTTGGGAGTCTAAGCTCTGTGCCGTAAAGTTTGCTCTAAAACGTTGGGCTAAGTCCTCCTTTCAAAACCCTAGTCACTCTAAATTATGTAGTCAATCCAAGCTTGCCACCCTTCAATAAAGGATGGAAACTGATGAGGTCTCTCCCTCCCTTTTAAGCCATAAAAAATATTTGGAGCTCGAAATCCTCAATGCAACCAAGAAAGAAGAGGAAAACTAGAGAATCAAGTCAAGACAATTATGGCTCAAGGGGGGGACAGCGACACTAAGTATTTCCACAATCAAGCTAAAGCCTGCCGCAACCATAATGCTATAAGAGAGCTGAAAAATATCAATGGGGAAAAGATAAGTAGTCAAGATAATTTAGAAATGCATGCCTTCAATCACTTCAAGGAGCTCTTCAGTGACAGTGGAGAAATAGATTTTGAGGAACAAGCAGATCTTATTGAAGGCATTCCCAATCTGGTCTCAGACAATACCAATAGAGAGTTATCAAAGCCAATCTTGGAACACGAAATCATAAATGCAATTTGGTCCCTACAAATCGATAAAGCACTAGGCCCTGATGGTTTCACCATAATTTTTTACAGGGCTGCCTAGGGAATTATTAAAGAGGATCTAAAAATAATTTTCAACTGGACTAGGAAAAAAGACAAAATTGGAGGGGCAACCAACTCTTCCTTTCTAGCCCTCATCCGAAAAGATAAAGCTCCTGGTTCCCTTGGCTAGTTCAGACCGATCTCCCCTTGCAACTCCTCCTACAAAATCCTCTCTAAGATCCTTGCTACTAGAATGAAAAAAATTATGGGGAAGCTTGTCTCTGAGTCCCAAGGGGGTTTCCTTGTTGGCCGCCAAATCCTGTATAATATTATTATGGTGCAAGAAGCTATCCATTCAAGCATGGAGAAGAAACATTAAGGTATGGCCATCAAGCTAGATATGGCCAATGATTTTGACAGAGTGAATCACAAATTTCTCTTTGATATTATGCTTAATTTCGGCTTCTCTAGCAAGTTCGTAATATGGATCAAAGCATGCATCCATAGCCCTTGAATTGCCCCGCTAGTCAACGGTAGAACTACTAATTTCTTCCTGGACTCTAGAGGTTTGCGCCAAAGTTTCCCCTTGTCCCCTTTCCTCTATCTTCTAGTTGCTGACTCCATGAGTAGGAAACTTCAATCTCTCCAAGCCTCGGGAGATCTCAAAGGAATAAAATTTGTTCAAGGTGTAAAGCCGATTAACCACTATCAGTTTGTCGATGACACCATTTTTCTCAGAGGTGCCTCCTCAATTAGTGCTGAGCTTTTCAATCTAGTCCTCTCCTCTTTTCTTAGGGCATCTGACGATAAAGTCAATTCTGAAAAGTCCAAAATTTATGGCTGGAACTGCTCCCCGGGAACCCTGGTGAGAATCTCTAGGATTCTGGGGTTTGAAGGAATAGGGGATTGGAATTCCTTCATTTATCTTGGCATCCCTATCTTCAAAGGCAAAAAAAGAGTGGCAGACTGGCTTGGGCTAGTTGCAAAACTAAAAAAAAAAATTAATGCCTGGGGTTCAAGATGGCTCAACCCTGCTGGCAAGTTGGTTCTTATCAAGTCCATTGTCTCTGCCTACCCTCTTTATGCTTGCCCCATCTCTCTCGCCCCCAAATCTTCGATGATGGAAATTTCCAAAGAACTCAGAAGATTATTATGGAAAGGAGGGAAAACCAACAAAACCAATAAATTCCACTTAATAAATTGGGACACTGTCTGCAGAACAAATATTTTTGGAGGAGCTAGAATCAAAGATCCCTCTCTGATGAATTTGTCCCTCGGCACCAAAATTCTCTGGAGGATCATCTCTGGAAAGAAGGCTCGGTGGAAGGAAATATTCTATAAAAAATACATGCCTGGAACAAGAAAAAGATGTGTGGACAATATTGATCCAGAGAGAAAGGGAAATTCCATTTGGAACCTATGCAAGCAAGCAGCCTTTATTATACAAAATAATCTCTTGTGGATCCCAGGCAACGAAAAAAAGATTAAGATTTGGAAGGATAAGTTTTGCTCAAGCCCACCCGTGAACTTTCTTTTTGAGTTCAGTGATTTGAAACGATGGATGGAGCAAGCAGACATTCACACTTTATATGACTTATCCACGTGGTCAGCTCAAGGAAGGTGGACTGGCTGGCGGTCTCTCGATCTTCCAGATCATCTTCTTCATGAGTACAATATTATCCTCTCTCTGTTTCATGGAGCTCACCCTATTCATCTCTCGATGAAAGATAATCATGGCTGGGGGAAAGTTGGATCCTTCTCGGTAAGGGAAGGTTATAACTACTTGGATGCCCTCAAAATCAATGCAGTAAGGATAAGAAGTGGGACAAAGTCTGGGACAGGGACGGGCTTCCAAAAGTCAATCTCTTCAACTGGTTTCTCGCCCACATAAATATTCTCACAGCGGATAATCTTAGGAAAAGAGGAATTGCAGGTCCAGAAAGATGTATTCTTTGCAAGAACGCGGAGGAGACAGTAGATCATCTCTTTCTGGAATGCAGTTTTTCTAAAGAGGTCTGGCACAGGGCCTATCACAATATTCAGCCAGATCTCATTCTTCCCACTAATTAGAATGACATTTTTCTAATTGGCATCTTTTATACTCAAACTCGCTATCCAAGAAGCCAGATATCAAATGGGCTTGGGTTTCCTTTCCAAAGTTTCTCTGCTAGAAGCTTTGGAACGCCAGGAATAAAGAAGTTTTTGAGGATAGCAGGACCTCACCTGGAAAATTTCTTTCGTCTGCCAAAGCTCTCTAGGTTGATGCCCTCACTTCGAGAGGCATGAGTAACCTTGCCAAAGAACCCTTAGGTGTTGAAGAGAAAATTTGGGTGGCCGACCTCCTGATTCCTCACATGTCCCCCATGCCCTCCTTCCCCAAAAGTCAAAAGTCTCAAAATTGGCAGATCAGAATGGAACCATCAGAATTCCAGACGTGGATGAGGACTCGCGTCAGTCACACACTCCTCTTTGATGGTGCCTCAAAGGGAAATCCTGGGTTGGCAGGTGCGGGGGGAGTCCTTTTGGACTCCGAAGGAAACAAACTAACAGATTACGCTTAGGGGATCAGAAGGAAAACGAACAATGATGCGGAGTGGATCACCTTGATCAAAGGTATTGATATAGCAAAGGAAAATAATGTCTAGGACTTAGTAGCTATCGGTGATTCCCTTCTGGTGATTAAGGAAGCTAGGGCCTTAGTAAAAAACAATCGTAAACCCACTTCCAAGTTCCATTTCCACTTCACTCACACGATCAAAGATCTTAGCTCTATCTCTCTTTTTCACATATTGATAATCAATAATCAACAAGCTAATGCCATGGCAAATATCGAAGCTGGGTTAAATTATGGTCTTGTTGCCAGAAATGGACAACATATTGCAAATGTATGGGTTCCTTAGCTTCATGGGTCATTCTAGACCTCTTAACATTTTTTTAATTATTGGTTAAGCTTGAATATGGTCAATATCCAGATCTACACCTAGATCTACTTGGGATTTCCTCATGAGTCCCTAAGGCCTTTTCGACGATGCTCCTAGACTAAATCCACCTGTCTCGCATGCGAGACTTCAATGCATGCAGGAGACAGGGTATCCAGCATCTATATCAAGGAGCAGGGTGACGGTTTCGTCTTCATCCAAATCTTTCTTCTCTACTTTATCTTGCATTTCGTTTTAATTTGGTTCAACATGGACTGTGGAAACAATGGTAGCAATGCTGGGATCTGCCTCCCGGCGCTGCAATGTTGTCATTGCAGGACTACTATTCAGGTGAATGCGGAAGGAGTCAGGTTGAAGCATTACCTCTCTGCCCTTGAGGTGGTGTAGGGTCATGGAAATGGAGGCAAATAGGTTCAAGGATCGCTTAGTAATCAGGCAAAGCATGTTCGTCGAGGGCATCCCAAAAATGATGAGACTGGTAGAAGCTAGTCTCCAATGGACGTGGGTTAGGGGCTGAGCTTCAGGAATTCTGCAAATGGTGTTCATAATGGTTCCGAGCATGACTATGGAAAGAATTGGCGTCCCCTAGATGTGGGTATCTGCCATAACTAGGGTGGTTCTCTGTAACAAGTGAGCGGAAGCTCAGGGGAGACGGGTCATGGCAAGCAATGGAACCTGATTGGGGAAAATGGGGGAATTGTGAACCTGGATTCTCCGAGTGGGCCCGAAATTCCATCTCCTGGAGTGCTCTCACACTTACAAGATATTGAGTCTCAGGTTTGCTGGTTGAGAGGTGAAAAAGGGGACCTGAAAAATGCCCTCTCCCATCTTGCCACCTTTGTTCATATTTCAAATTTAGATATCAAAAACAACAGCAGCAAGATGAAGGAATACTATGAAGGGTTGGTTAGAAAAATTGAGTCTCTGCACAGTTGTCTTAGGATCCTGGAAGCTAAAGTGGACTACATCAGAACCAGCAAGAGTAATAGTCCATCTGCAATCCTTGGAATGTAAGAGAATGAGGTACTGGCAGAGGGTAGCAAGGACAAGGTTCACCACCTTAATGACAAGTGATTTCTAGTCTAGTTTCCCCATGAAGAATTTCTGCAGTTTCTTATATTATGTTTTACTTCTGTAATCGACAGCTATGGAAGTCTGTTAATTTTCCTGTTTTCAAAGAATATCAGCTATGTATGAAAAGAAAAGACTGGGTGTGAGGTGCCTACAACCATCTTTTTGTTGGGTATAGTCTTCCCACTCTTTTTGTAAGACCGTCCTTTTTTAATACAAATCTTTTTAGCCGTTACTATAAAAAAAAGGTTGACTCATCATATCTCAAAATGAGATCCAGCAGTTCAACTATTGCACAAGATCCTACAGAAACTCAATTGTTGTTTCGTCTATTGGATCTTCCTTACCAATCATGAAACAGTGTATGGTAATACTTGCATACCTTTCCAATGACTTCCCCCCTTATGAACCAACAACCATACTCCATGGATACCAAAGTTTTTAATAATTTCCTCCTCTATAAACATGATTGAAAGTAATACACTCCATATTTTATTTTAATCTTTTGACTTCCTCCAAAAGCTACCTCAAGTATATATTATTACACACTTGGCATTCTCTAAACCATTTTATAGTAAGCATCAAATCCCTATAAACATGTAAACACTTAATTTGTAGAGTCCCTCCTACTTAATCAAGGTTACATACTAATATTTCATCCTTGGAGATACAACATGGTTAGTTTAGAAAAAATTAAAATTAATAGTTGTGGACAGATTATAGTAAATAATAGTATAGCTTGTTTGGGAATAAATTACTACTTAATAGGGGTTAAATTGTCATTCAGGATTGGTGTTTATGTGTTCATTAAAATTTGGGGAGGAATTAAAATTAATTATCCGATAGGGTATATTCCTTATTTTTGACAATTCTAAGATGGTTCAAGGGACTAATCTTCAACAATTGATAATTTAGAAAAGGGAATTAAAAGTACACTAGAAATTAAATGAAGATTTACAACTGAAGCTATTCTAACTTATGTGTAGATTTGGGGACATTTAATATGATTTCATTAATAATGTTGAATGTACAGTTTATTGGTACAAGTCTAAGAAGAATTTAAAAGGAAGAAATTACACATAAATTCTATTAGACAATCCATTAAAGTAACTAAATTTTATAGGCTATCCATAATTTATAATTTTACCAAATGTATTTATTTGCACATAGAACGCTAATTGATTTCCTATTTAAATAAGCATGCAATTAGCCACAAATCTAAATCTAATATAAATTTGAGTGAACATAAGAAGTTCCCTCTTTTAGTTATTTATTACCAGAATCGTAAATGCAAATAATCTAAAAAACTGAATTGATTTAGCTAGAGGTACTTACCTAGTTGATCTCAACTGTTTCTAGTTGCAAATATCCTTTCGAGCCTTTGCAACAATCCTCTCCATAGTAGCTCGGGTAGAACTTCCCTTCTGTTGACCTACAACTGCAACCCTATCTCCTCTGCAACAACTAATGTGGAGGGAGCAACAATCCAAACCAATTTCCTTAGCTCAAAGTCAAGGACCCCCGAGCCCCTAGTAGACAATACTATACTAGCTTCTTTGAAAACTCCCGTACTCAGCCTCCCTCCTCCAGACTCCACCATTCACTCCCAAAATCCCAGCAAGAAACCAGAGCTCCCTCCAAAATACCAAAAACCATCCCCTAATTTAGTCCCAATTCACCCATTTTATGAAAGATTTTTCCTGATTAATTAAATTTTGGATATTTTTGCATGAGAGCCACATGGCCCTCATGCATCCACTTTTTTTTAAACCTGATTAATTAATCCTAACTAATATTTATGAATGCCTAAAATTTATTACTATTTCATTCCATTTTATGTATATTTTTATTTTGTTTTCCCAATAAATATTAGTTATTATGTTATTACCACCTAATAGCTAACCTAGTTTAATAGTTATAGCATTAATTCACAATACTCTTGGATCTTTACTGAGAGAATAACATATACAGTATATCAATGCATAACAATCACAATAAGCATGACAAGCATCACAAGAATCAAAAGCATGAGAGACAAGAGACATAGAGTTTCCGTGGGGAAAACCCTAAGGTGAAAAAACCCACAACTTCCTCAGAGATAGAGAGAGAAATGGCTCAACCAAAGTACAACCAAAATACACTTAAGATAGTCTCCTAGAACAGATGATCCTCCTCCTCACTAGTGCGCCACTTTCTGAGTGAGAGAAGTGTGATTTTCCGAATGATCAAAATAGAGATCTCCTGATCTCTATTTATACTAACTTGTTTGCCCAGTGACCTTATGGGGCCGACTTGTCTAGCTAGGTACATCCACAATATAATATATATTTCAGGGCCGACCCCACACATGGTGGTCTAATAACCCATCGCCAAGTACACACACTTGCGACACTTGTCAATACACATGACGACACTTCCTTATAGAGGAATAACACATCTCTTATAAGGGTACAATAAATATATATGAAATACATAGATGAAATACATTCCGAAGTTACATATACATCAACACTCCCTCTTAACTAGGAAGGTATTTCTCAACATATATCTGCTAGACAAGTCTTCTTCTCGGGATCATCATCATCGTCACTGCTGCTGCTATCTCAACCAATCTCTGACTCTACACATCATAGGAAGTTCTACAGAGCCAGTCCTTTTTCATACTGGATGTAGACCCACCACCTGCAGGTCTTCGTCATCACTGGTCATACCGTGGAAATATCAGGACTTATTACGTGTGTCACAAAACCTTAAAAGAGTCTCTTGAATAGCAAGAACAGTAAAGAGCATCTGAGGCCTTTTTCATCCTGTCTAGATCTCCAGGACTTATTACATGTGACCCCACCACAAAACCTCGAAAGATAATCCCAGGACTGATTACGAGCACAAGGCTCAACCTATCGGATCTCCCAGGGCACAAATTACATGTGGTCACCACAAAACCTCGAAAGAGCATCCCAGGACTGATTACGAGCACAAGGCTCAACCTACCGGATCTCCCAGGGCACAAATTACATGTGGTCATGGCAAAACCTTGAAAGAGCATCCCAGGACTGATTACAAGCACACGACTCAACCTATCGGATCTCCCAGGGCACAAATTACATGCCACAAGACAAAACCTCGAAAGAGCATCTTCCAGATATCCCAGGGCACAAATTACATTCCATAGGAAAAACCTCGAAAGACTATCTGCAGATCTCCCAAGGCACAAATTACATGCTTATCTGCACAACCTGTTCCACGGCCACAGAGTATCAACCTGATACTCACCATACATCATCTTGATGTACACATGATCATCCTGATCATCATCACTGCAACATCCTGCTGCATGTCATCTGGAGCAACATCCTGAAGCTCATCATCCATGATCATCCTGATCATACTATCATCATACATGATCCCCCTGATCATACAATGCATCCACCTGATACATATCAACATACATGATCTACTTGATCATACAATGTATCCACTTGATACATATACAGATACATGGTCCAAGCATCCAACATGATGCATATACAAAGTACATACACATAATCCAACCGATCATATCCAGCATCCAACATGATGCGTACATACATATAAATGATCCAACTGATCATATCTAGCATCCAACATGATGCATACATATATATACATATAAATGATCGAACTGATCATATCCATCATCCAACATGATGCATACATACATATATAAATGATCCAACTGATCATACAAAGCAGAAACCAGAACATCATCCTGATGCTCATCATCTAGCGCTTACATCCACAGTCATGTGAAGGATCCTCCTTCCAACATGATTGGAATGGCTTCAGCAAATGTGTCCATCACTTCTTCCTCGAAGTGTCATCAATCTGAAGAACACCAAGCCTCTCCCTGAAGTACTCGAACTTCACCCTGGCTAGTGGCTTCGTCAGTACATCTGCAATTTGCTCGTCCGTCGCAACGTACAGGAGCTTCACAGCTCCTCTCTGCACCATATCCATGATATAGTGATATTTGATCTCTATGTGTTTTGACCTGTCATGAAACACTGGGTTCTCAGACAGCTTCACACAACTTTGGTTATCACAAAAGATGCCAGTAGCATCCAACGGAAGATCAAATAACTCAGACAGTAGCTTCCATAGCCATACTGCCTCACAACTAGCTGAATAGGCTGCAACATACTCTGCCTTAGCTATACTCAGTGCTACGTAGGATTGCTTCCTGCTAAACCAAGAGATCACACTTGATCCCATACTGAAGCAGCACCCAGATGTGCTCTTCCTATCTGCAGCACTGCCAGCCCAATCTGAATCAACATAACCCTGCAGGTTAAACTTTTGATTCGCTTCATACTTGAGCCCATAATCCACTGTACCCTTTAGGTACCTCAGAACATGATTTACAACAACTAGGTGAACACTCCTTGGATCTGTCAGGAACTGGCTCAAAGTGTTCACCGCAAAGAAAATATCTGGTCTCGTGTTTGTCAGGTACATCAAGGACCCAATCATCTGACGATACATAGAGACATCAACTAGCTCAGATGAAGCATCACATAGAAGTTTAAGATTCAATGCCATAGGTGTGGCCATGTCCTTGAAATCCATCATCCTGAATCTCTTCAGGATATCTACTGTGTACTTCCCTTGACCAAGGAAGATCCCACCTACACTCTGCCACACCTCCATACCTAGGAAATAATGCATCATTCCCAAATCTTTCATATCGAACTCGGTAGCAAGCTTCCTTTTAGTATCTGCAATCAATTTGTTATCTCCTGTTACAAATAAGTCATCCACATATAGGAGTAGAATCACAGGATTCCCTTCCTCAACCTTGTAGTAAAGGTTGGAATTTGCTTTACTCTTGGTAAAGCCCAAACTAGATAGGAAACTGTCCATCCTACCATACCAAGTTCTAGGAGCTTGCTTCAAGCCATACAAGGCTTTCTTCAATATGCACACATATGACTCCTTGGCATGTATTTCAAAACCAAGTGGCTGCTCCACATATACTTCCTCTTCAACTACACCATTCAAGAAAGCAGTCTTGACATCCATCTGGTGTATTTTCCATTTCATTGCTGCATCCAGGGAAAGTACTGTTCTGATGGAAATATACCTGGCTACAGGCGCAAAGGTTTCTTCATAATCTAATCCCTCTTTCTGAGAGAAGCCACGAGCTACGAATCTTGCTTTGTATTTCTCTACATTGCCATCTGCAGCATGCTTGAATTTGTAGATCCATTTGGAAGTCACAACAGACTTCTCTTTAGGTCTTGGGACAACATCCCAAACATTATTCTTCATTATTGATTGGTATTCCTCAACCATGGCATCCTTCCATTCTTTCTTTTCCGCTACTTCTTCATAACTGGAAGGTTCTTTGTTCATAATATCACAGAGTAAAGCAACATAGCTGGTATGTGATCTGGTTCTCTTCTTTGCTCTGTGTTCTTCTTCTAGAATGCCAAATCTTTCTGCATCTTGAATGAGCTCTCTAGCCCATGCAGGTTTCCTTTTGTGAGAGTTATCCTCATGGGGTGGATCTACAGGTTCTTGCGGATCTTCAAACTCACAAACAACTTTTGGAATTGCTTCAGTCATGGTAGTGTCTTGAAATCTAGTTTCCTTAGGTTCTTCATAAACTTTGATAGGTGCCTTCCTTGATTTGATGAATGCTGAGTTTTCATCAAATGTTACATCCCTGCTGACATCAATCTTTTTGAACCCTAGAAAGTATATTCTGTAAGCCTTCGAGCTTTCATTGTAACCCACAAAGATACCCTTCTTTCCTGAAGGATCTAGTTTGGTCCTCTTTTCCTTTGGGACATGAGTGTATACTGGACAACCAAATATTCTGAGATGGCTAACTTTAGGTTTCTTACTAGAAAATACCTCTTCTGGAGTTTTGTTGTCCAATATCTTATGGGGTGTTCTGTTCTGTACATATACAGTTGTTCTAGATGCTTCTGCCCATAGATGCATAGGTAGATTCTGGTCATGCAGCATTGCCCTTGCTGCTTCCATGATTGTTCTGTTCTTCCTTTCTGCAACTCCATGCTGTTGAGGATTATAAGGAGCATTCAACTCCCTCTTAATCCTTGAATCACTGCAAAGCTTCTTGAAGTCACCTGAGGTGAATTCTCCACCATTGACCGATCTGAATTTTTTGATCTTCTTGTCAGTTTGATTCTCCATCAAGGCTTTGAATTCCTTGAACTTATCAAACACCTCATCTTTGTTCTTCAAAAATTATACCCAAGTCTTCCTGGAGAAGTCATCAATAAATGAGACATAGTAAACATACCCACTCAGAGAACTAGATGACATAGGACCACATACATCTGAGTGGATGATTTCCAGGATATCTTTTGCCTTGCTTTCACTGCTTGGGAAAGCCTTCTTAATGTTCTTACCTTTTGCACATCCTTTGCAGACACCTTCATGTTTGGTCTTGATTTCAGAAAGACCCTCTACAGCCTTGCTTGCAATTGGAAGTGCCCTATAGTGCATATGAGTAAGTCTTCTATGCCAAAGTTCACTTGGCTCCATGGATTCATGCACCATGGCATGTTCAGGTTGTCCCTTCAAATTATACAAACCTCCCTATTGCTCTCCAATCATTACTGCATCATCTATGGTCTTTCCCTTTGGCCACATTAGGACTTAGCCATCCACAAATGCAACCCTCATACCTTTTGCATCCAATGCAGAGATGGAGAGTAAGTTCTTCTTGAACCTAGGTACATAAAGGACTTCTTTCATCTTCAAAGATTTTCCAGAATCTAGGTTGTAGGAGGTTTCACCACTTCCTTTGATTGGGTATTGATAATCATCCCCAAGTTTCACTTTATGGTGTGATTCATGTTCAGATAGATTTACAAAAGATTCTTTAAACCCAGTCATGTGTTTGGAAGCCCCACTATCAATCAACCAATCATTACAACCATGGGAGATAGTACCTGTGAGAGTAGAAATTAGAACACACTCTTCTTCACTTGATGAGTCATCATCACTATCACTTTCTGCCCTAGCCTTATTCTTTGGGGGTTCATCATCTTCGGCAGCATGAGCATGATATCTTCTTTTGTTATTCTTCTTATTCTTGTTGAAGTTGTTGTTGTTGTCTTTCTTCTTCTTGGGACAATCTGAAGCAAAGTGTCTCTTCTCATTGCAATTGAAGCATTTGAGATATTTCTTATCTTTATGATAATGGTGATGATTCCTTCTTGGACTTGCCTTTCCTGGCATGTGCTGTGAGAGCTTGATCTCATTTCCCATATTTTCTTCTCGGGCCACAAGCCTAGATTCTTCTTGAGAGCATTCCTCCCATAGTCTATTGAAAGAGATCAATTTCTTTCTTGCACAGATTCCTTGAATAAAGGAATCCCATGACCTGGGTAGGCCATTTAGAGTGGTCATCACCACTTCACCATTCTCCACCATTTCATCCACTACTTCTAGTTGTTCCTTGATCTGGGAGACCCTTGAAAAATAAGATTGAATGGTTTCTCCATTCTGAAACTTTACTCATTTCAATTGGTTCCCCAGAGTCATATTTCGATTTATGTTCTTCCCTTCAAATAGCTTGGTCAAAGAGTCAAACATATCCTTGTGTGTCTTTAGAGAAGACACATGGGGTATGAGATGGTCTTTGATAGAATCAACAATGATTCTCTTTGCCTTGACCAAGTTATTCTTATGCAATACCTTAGCCTCTTCATCCTCTGGGATAGGGATGTCTTCTTTTACATATGAGACCAACTCATTCTCTTCCAGGATTAACCCAATCCTATACTTCCAAGCTCGGAAGTTATCAACTCCTTCAAGCTTATCCTCAAGCTTGGTGTGGTGAGACATCTTAAAGAGTACTTCAAATGGAAATAGAAAATATTTAAGTCTTACCACTTGAAATGCTGAAAACTGGATCTGGTCTCGGATTAGGGTTTATCGAAAAAACCCTAAAAATTCAAAATGTGAATTTCAACTTTCTGAAAGGATAGAAAGATGCGCCTTGATGAGATGATCAGCCTGGTGTATTCAGAATTTGAGATCAGCAAAGCGTTACCCTTCAAATTTTCCTTTTTGTCCTCCCGGGTTCACTAGCGAGAGACCTGAATTAGGGTTTGCATTTCTCGGAGATCTACCAAGCCAAAAATCTTGATCCAAAGCTCTAAACTTCGATTTTTGCAAGTAGCTTCCAGCTATGTCTTCAGATTTCAGCAATTCCTATTTTTGTGGAAACCCTATTTTTTAGGGCCAAATCTGAAAATGCTCAGAATTGAATTCTGATTGGACAGATAGATTCTCCTTGATGATTAGAGTCAATCTACTATACTGCTTTTCCAAAATCTATGGAGAGAAACCTAATAAACAAGAAACTCAAGTTTCCGTCACTGCAAAATGTCTTCTTCTCAGGTTAGCTCTGATACCATGTTAAATTTTGAGCATTAATTCACAATACTCTTGGATCTTTACTAAGAGAATAACATATACAGTATATCAATACATAACAATCACAATAAGCATGACAAGCATCACAATAATCAAAAGCATGAGAGACAAGAGACACAGAGTTTCCGTGGGGAAAACCCTAAGGTGAAAAACACCACAACTTCCTCAGAGATAGAGAGAGCAATGGCTCAACCATAGTACAACCAAAATACACTTGAGATAGTCTCATAGAGCAGATGATCCTCCTCCTCACTAGTGCACCACTTTCTGAGTGAGAGAAGTGTGAGTTTCCAAATGATCAAAATAGAGATCTCCCGATCTCTATTTATACTAGCCTGTTTTCCCAGTGACCTTATGGGGCCAACTTGTCTAGCTAGGTACATCCACAATATAATATATATTTCAGGGCCGACCCCACACATGGTGATCTAATAACCCGTCGCCAAGTACACACACTTGCGACACTTGTCAATACACATGACGACACTTCCTTATAGAGGAATAACACATCTCTTATAAGGGTACAATAAATATATATGAAATACATAGATGAAATACATTCTGAAGTTACATATACATCAAAAATGAAGACAGAAACACTTGCGTCTGGCTAGTATGCAAGAATTTTCCTTCTTCACTAATACAATTAGATGCCCTAATTTGCAACATGCTCTTGTTTAATTACCTAGGGTCTAATACAAAACCATTCATACAAGTTATGCATTAACTTTATCATACATTGACTCAGTAACCATGGGAATAAATAGATAATAACCCAAAAATGACTCAATGAGATAAAAAGACCAAAAACATCACCCGAAAACTCCCTCACCTCACTTTCCCTCTCTTTGAGAATCATACCATCTGATCCACCTCCATAACTCTCCACTCCAACTCTCGATGGTTCCGCTCGTCATGGCATGGGCCCTCTACTATAACCTGTTAGTGGGCATAATATTAGGCATTGGAATTCCACACACTTAGCCTAAGGGCTAATCCGATCTAATATGACCTCATCGACAACATCAGATTTTGGTCTCATATAGTCACCTCATCAACCACACCATATTTTTTTCAACTGTGCATGATTCTAATATCTGTTTTGATGTAATACCCCAATGTTTCAAGCCCCATACATATGTAATTATTATTTTTGTTTTGTTATTGTGGAACAAGGTGCCGAGACTATGTACTTGGACATTACTATTATTATTATTGTTTAATAAAATTAAATGGCTCAACATGGACTACAAACGAGAATGGGGGGACATGGTTTCCACTTGTGAGGGGGTTGGGGACTAGTAGTTGTTATTCTCCCTAACATTACTTGTTGGACCCTATTCTTGATCATTTTGGCCTATGGAGTTACTATTGCACCTTATTCATGGTTTAGTGGACCCCTCTTGCACTAGTGCGCCCTCATGAAGATTGGGTGTGTTCCACTTAGTGAATGCGCCCTCCTTGGATGAGAGATACTCATTTGTGGGACCCACTGCACTAAGGCGCACTCTCCCTAGATTCTAGGAGCTGTAAGCTAGATTTTAGCTTCCATATCCTTGATTTTTGCCTCCATCTCCACAAGTGCACCCTTGCTCCTCAAATCTAGCTGGATTTCCCTATTTTTGTGCTGTTACAGGTCATTCACTAATACAAAATGAGATATAAGTGACCAAGAAAATGACCAAAATATGCATATAAATGACCACTTTTGATTTGGCAATCACTGATAGCTAATTTACGGTCTCTTGTCACGCGACAAAAATGTGGTCATATTTAGTTTGGTCATTTATAACTTGTCCAGTGGTCATTAATTTGGTCGTATATTTGGTCATTAATTTGGTCATTAATTGTCACAATTAATGACCAAATATACGACCAAATTAATGACCACAAGACAAGCTACAAATGACCAAACTAAATATGACCACATTTTTTGTCATGTGATAAGAGACCGGAAATTAGCCACCAAAATTGCCATTTGGTTGTTTATATGTGAATGTTGGTCCTTTTTTTGGTCGCTTATGTCTCGTTTTTTGGTCACTTATCTCTCATTTTGTGGTCACTAATTTAGTCGTTTTTAGTCATTTTATATGCGAATTTTGGTCATTTTGTTTGGTCACTTATCTCTCATTTTTTACACTAATTTAGTCATTTTTAACTGATATTTCAATATCATTAGGGCACAACGGAATCGAACCACCAACCTCCTTCTTGTAAGGAAAGTGCTCTTCCATTGACCTAGAAGCTCTTCCATTGACCTAGAACCCTTTAAGAATTGGGGAAAGGACCAATATTAAAACCCATATTGCATCATTTGTAATTCTAAAAAATGTCCATTTAACCTATGTTGTCTCTCTCTAGTCCATTTGACCTATTTTGGTTTCTTGTGAACATTAATATAAATTTCATTTCATTTCATGGTAATCGTTGTTGCACTTGTAGTATTGACGCATTTCATTAACAAGCTTTACCAACCAAATAAAAGGATATGCCAATTCATTAACTGTTTTTTCCAATCCTAACTATGTTATCCAAACCAACACAAAATATTTGTGACTCCTGTCAACATGGAAAACAAACTAGGGAAAACTTCAAAAGAAAAGAACATCTCTCTACCTCAAAACCTTTGGAGTTTGTCCACACATACCTATGTGGACCATCCCAAGTTGAATATTTGCAAGGGGAAAGATACTTCATGTTGTTCATAGATGACTTCATAAGGATGGTGTGGGTAACCTTTCCCAAGGAAAAGTCAGAAGCATTTGAAAAATTTAAAGCTTTCAAGCTTTGGTTGAAGATGAAAGTGGTTGCAAAATAAACTGTTTAAGGTCTAATAATGGAGGAGAGTTCACATCTAATGAATTCAATCAATTCTGTGGAAACCATGGCATTAAGGTCAAATTTTGAAAGCAGTCCTTGTGTATTGGAGAAGTTAACTAGCACCCCTTGAGTATTTGATGAATTGGGGTTTGAGGTCCACTTATATTAATATGAAAATTTTTGTGGAAATTGGTTAAAGTATGGAGGCAACCCCCTTGAATGGTTATATATGGACCTTGTATCCCATTTGTAAAAGATTGTCAGTTTGGTCAAAATTAGTTAAAGATATATGAAGCCCTTATGTTTGCAAAACTGGCCTTGGTATCCCTTCCTTGTTTGGGTATGTTTGCAAAAGTGGGCTTGGTAGCCCTTTCTTGTTTGGGTTTGTATCCCATAAGAATATTTAAATATTGTTTGTAAAAGAAATAAGTTAAATTGGCCTAAAAGTGTGTCAAAGAAGTCTTTAGAAGGTTGACCTAACCGTTGAGTTTGAAATGTATAAATAAGGGCATAGATAGATCTTTTGGTGAATGAACTTGAAAAGAATCTATGAGGAATGAGTAGGGGTCCAAAGGTGACTATGGAGGGGTTTGTTGGTGATTAAGCAAGGTGATTGTGGAAGGGTCTAAAGGTGGATTTGGAGGAGTCTAAGGGTGATAGTAAGGAGCTGCCATAGTATGAGTTTTATTGAGCAGCCACAGTCTAAATTTTTTAACCACCACAACCAGGGTTTTGAACTCCCATAGTCTAAGTTTTGGAGCTGCCACAGTAAGTAGCTACCACTATCCAAGTTTTGGAGCTTCCATAGTATGTAGATACCACTATCCAAGTTTTGAAGCTGCCACAATTCAAGCTTTCACACAAGTCTGATTAGGGTTAGAAGAAGAGGGTTTGAGCTCAAGGATTATGTGCATAAAGTCTACAACAATCCGAGATTGATCAGGTTTGAACAAGTGTATATGAGGTATTTTATGTAAGGTTGTATCTACTATATCACGAGCTTACAAGCCTAAGTGTTGAGGCTGATTTGTGATAGCCCTAAGACTGATTGATGAAGTTGGATATGATAACTTGCAAATAAAATTTGTATTTATTTTTTAAGGGTGGTTGCGTGGAGCATGGGAGGACTTAATAGTCCTTGATAGGTAGTATCATGTCTTTAGGGTGTTGTATCACCCTTTCAACTGAAGCTGATAAAACCAAAGGTTGTAGCCTCTTGAGGTGTTGGTGCACCTCCTCTAATGTAAAAAAATTATTTATATATAAGCCAGCCATACATTCCGTGGTTTTTCCTAATTGGGTTTTCCACTTAAAATCTTGGCGTTCTCATGTCTCTACGATTTCTATAATGATACATGAAAGACTTAATTATTATCCTAAGAAGTATAAGCTTATTGACATTTTCTTGAAGATTGATAACTGAGTTTGAATTAGAGAAGGGTTTGATATTAATACATTTAAGGTAAAAAGGGTTCAAAAGACTGAAACACTGATTCACCCCACCAATGTTTCTAGTGTGTTGCACATCCCTCTCCCATCCAATTCTGGAAAATGATATAGGGATTCTATATGTACTTAATGGGATTATTTCTCCATCTTTTGTCAAGCCTTTTAAGCTTGATTCTAATTATGTCATGAGTTTGATATTAAATATGTTGTGTTTGTAGTGGTCTAGCATCACTCTAGCATCAAGATCAAGAATATATAGCCAATAGAGAATTTTGGCATCTCTTGTACTTGTATTGTAAAGGTATTTTTCCTACAAGTATAGCTGGGGTAATTTTGTAACACTGTGTTTTGTATAATGGAAATAATCTTGTTTGAGTTTAAAAAACAGGATGCTAAGAAGTTTTCCAAGCTTTCACAATAATGCCTGGATTTACAAATGCTTCTTTCCTTTCCCAAGGCTTCTACAACTAATTAAATAATTGTTTAAGCAATCTTGGAAGTTAAATTTGTTTTTAAATGAACTACAATGTATTCAACTAACATGTCATATCAGCACATGGAGAATATTAAAAGAGTAATCTTTGAAGGAAAAGTACAGGATACTACAAGAAAATCACGTTTGGATGTGCCATGTATCTCTCGATAATATATATTACAAACTGAAGATCTTGACAAACAAAGCTCAGTGAAAGATACCGAAACAAAAATAACTATCAGTATGAATTGTAAAATCTTGTCCCATGGATCTCCCAAAAAGGAATGAGGAGACTTATGCATTGAGATCTACATCATTAACTCTGTGTCTTGTACTTGATTTCTCTATATTTTAAAATTTGGGAAGTATATACGCCATTGCATATCTGTGTTGCTCCATATACATCTAATGGTGCATATACTGCCACAGCTAAATGCTGTATGCATAATGCTTGTCAAAAGGACCAACCTACAGCTGATGAACAATATCTACATTGAGGACATTTTACCTATACAAAAAGGATTAAAATTTCCTATAAAAAAAATGAGATATGAGCCAAGAATCAACCCACCCTATTTGTACACCAGAACCTGGGTATGGCACTATTTCTTAATGGTTTTGTGTGTGACTAGTGGAAAACAAGACAAATAAAATTTACCAGTCCTCATTTGTTAAAAATGCAGCCTAAATGTCATCCCTATTGGACTTCTAGCTTCCACGTGTGCATTCGAGAGAGTACCATTTCAACAAATTTTGACAGAACAATCTTGGGTCAAAGAAAAACCTCTTAGGGTGGCAGGTGCGGGAAGGGTCATTTACGACCCTGAAGGAAATAAGTTATTTTAATTCGCATGGGGATTAGGAAGGAGAACCAACAATCAACCTGAATGAGTGGCCCTCCTTCAAGGGGTTGAAGCTATGATCTCGCTCCACATAGATCACTTCTCCATCCTTGGATATTCCAAGATTGTTATTCAAAAGATGATAAGTATACAAAGAGTCCATGAAAAGACTATGAGCAAAATTCAAAATTGAATAGTCTCAACCATCAATGATATCTCTTGGATCCAGTTCTTTCATACTCCTAGGAACAATAACATGGAGGCTAACATCATGGCTAATCAAGGGGCTAAGCTAAATGAAGGGATTATTTTTCTAAACCAAGGTCCTCCCCACTCCAAATGGTATCCATGCTTTAACCCTCAACTCCTCATGGGGACGCACATGCATAGCTCCCCCTCCATTTCTCGGACAAGTGGATTATACCTTAGCTCGAGCATTAAATATCCGCCTTGGGCCTCTCTATGCATTTATGAAGGTTGGTGCAGAGGTAAGATGGAAGCATGCAGTTTAATGTTGAATTTTTGAGGTCCTCGCTTGCACGAAACAATACAGAGGGATGGAATCGCTCTTCATTTGGTTGTATTGGGCATTGAAGCTCTCAATTGTAATGAAGAAGTTCTCTCAGCTGGCCTACGCTTTGTTTCCTGGTCTATCTTTTCTCTAAGAAGGATGAACCTGGAGATCATGGTGAAGGAACTTAGGGAAATAAAAGGTGTCCAACAAGACATTAAAAAGAATGTTCGTAATTCCTTTGAATCTTCTAAGGTCGCTTTGGATGAGAGAAGACTCATAGGTCAGGATATCGTTCGGATGGAAGTGTGCATTGAGGACGTTGAAACCAATGCCATGGTTCATGTGGGTGATCTTGAGGAGCTGCAGAAGGATGTTAAAGGAATAAAAGAGTTTCATCACGTCAATTTCGAAGGCCTCAAACAATTTATGTTCTCGCTGAAGGGGCAACTGTTTGACACTCTACAAAATGGAAATAACAGGATTGAGGCTCGTGTGGCTCAAATGGAAGCATCCATGAGCAACCTGAAGGATGAATTTGAGAAGCAAACCGAACCTGCGAATCCAGGGAATCAACATGAAGACAACTCTCTGATGGAAGACGAATCACAAACTCATGAAGGAATTACACCCCCCTAATTTCAAGAATGTTGAAGTGTTCCACCTTTTTGACTTGTTAAATGTTTTTTTGTGCCTTTTTATGTAATCAGCATGTCAGGATCTATCTGACAAAATACAATAGATATGAACAGTTAGGAAGAATAACTCTCAGGGATGAAAAGATGGAATTCTTCATTTCTGAACAGCTCTTTAACTGCGCTATGGTTTACCCTTCAGGGAAGGGATTTTGTATCTTATTCTCTATTTAATATAAGCTATTTCCCGTTCCTGTTAAAAAAACAAAAAAACTCTACAGTCATCCCTATTGGACTTCTCTTTTGGGAGACATGAGGGACAATTAATATGAACCCTAGATTGTTGTCTAACTTTTTTATTAGAAAAATCCCTATTGGCTCTAGCATTATTTTAATCACATCTGAATATGAGTGTTCTAACTTCTAACAAACTCCCCACTGGAATGCTTTAAATATTTTGAGTTAACTAAAAGTATTGATATCTCTCTCAAGCATGCTCAAACAACTAAATAAAATAGTATAGGGGAAAAACAAAATTTATGCAGTTAACATAACTTATTTTCTCACGATATGTACCAAAGTTTTTCTCCCATCATAATCCACCTTCCTTGGATCTACTCCAACCCTGATCAAATTCTTCACATGATGTAAATCACCATGGTAGATGTTGGTACCAGATCTTCCCCATCAAAATTTTTAGATTCTGGCAGCGCGCATGCAAAGAGGGACCTCGATTTTCACTTCTGGAAGTTCAAACTGTTGCCAAAGCCTCAAATCCTTTGCTCCAAGTCCTGAATTCCAAGATGGTATACTTTGCTATGTGTTCATGATGCTCTATGTCTTCATATCATATCACCCCAATTCTTCATCCATATACATATGGCCATATCCATTTACACTTTCAGAGATTTGATTCTTCGTCGTAGTTAAGATAGATCTATTTCCACTCTGTCAAAATTTTATATAATCATTATTATGTATATGTCATTTTTAGATGAATTTATTCTTCAATACAATCTATATACCTTAATTATATTATTTTAGTTTATATATGTAGGAATCTTTAATTGTTCTTTTTATTGCAGAAATGGATTCAACATCCTGGAATACCCCTTGGCATTCCTATTATAATTCTAACAATGTATATCTACAATTCCAACAATATCAGCCGGATTAGTCTACTCGTTTTGAAAAATGGTTTGCATCGCCTAATTATTAGTGATTTCACTTGATAATTTGCATTATCTCGATGTTGAAATCAATGCACAAGATCAATTTTTTGTATCATTTCTTGAATAAATGCATTGAATAATATTTTATTTTACTCTCAATGAAATAATTTCATCAAATTCTTTTGGGTTGTAATTGTTGAAATCATTGCAAGTACTTAATTTCGCCAAACAATTTTTCATTCTATCATCATGGAAATCAATGCACCCCTTGTTTTGATTTAAGGAATTGTTGAAATCAATGCAACTAATTGATTGTTCTAAATCATTTTCCATGACATGGGATAAGAAGCACTCATATGGCCCCCTCTCATCTAGTGGAATATAGTTCCATCCCATTGTTGGGAACTTTGCCCATGGAATTTTTCCTTCAGGGTTTTGGCCCATTTTAAGATGGCCCAGATTGTTCAATTTCAAAAAACGAATGGAATTGGTGGATCTGTGCCTCACCATAAAATTATCGTCACTGAAAATGAGGATATTTTAGCCTGCCCCATATCACACCATTTTTCACTATATCATCATTGAAAGCAATGCAGGGCCATTTTTTGTGTTGTGTCAATGTTGAAATCAATGCAACTATTTGATTACTCTAAATCATTTTTCATATTATCATCATTAAAATCAATGCATCCCATTGGTTTGTATTATGTCATCATTGAAATCAATGCAACTACTTGATTGTTTTAAAACATTTTCAATGTATCATCGTTAAAATCAATGCACCCTAGTGTTTTATATTATATGTACATGACATTCTTGAAATGTGACATACTTTCACTTGCATTATTCCTTGAGCTTTATTGTGTTGCAAGTATCCATATTGCTTGAGCTTTATTGTTTGCAATTTTATATATTCCTAAGCTACAACTTCTCTACTCTTCCTTCTATTTTTATTGCCATATAATATTAAATGTATCTGCTCATACTCTCAATGTTATATTTTATATAATGCATTTAACTCGTCATATATGTACATTGTTGATTATAGTTAAGTTGATTAAGGGTAATTTTTAGGGGCAAAATTTCGCCAATTGGTTATTTTTTGGTTGTTTTTTCAAAAAATAAATTCATTATTTGGTCAATTTTAGTCTCTAATATCGCCTATATTTACATAAAAAATGTTTTTTTTTAATCATAATATTCGCCAAAATGTACACATTTCAGTAGTAAATTGTATATTTCATATTTAATATTCGCCTACATATCTATATACATGTTTTTTTCAAGCCAAAATAATCGCCTAGGATACTATACTTAAGTATAATATTAGAATCCTTAAAAAATACCCTGGTTGATAAATTGACTTGAATTTGAATTGTGATGCTAGTTTGAGAGCATATTATTTGATATTCTATTGTTCATTATTACTATCCTTACTTCATGTTTCGTTTGTGCAGGGGACTCCTCCATGCTACCCAAATTGAAATATTTCATTGTGGACTCTTTTGTATTTGACTCTTATTGTAAGTCAATGGCAAACACCTTATGATAATCTTAGTTGAAGGTTGCATAAATTAAGCTTACATTATATTTATGTGCTACTATGGTGGTGGAAGAGGAAATCATATGTTTACTCCATGGAAACAGATGGTTTCTCATTTCATTCCAATGGAAATGGAAATTATATTAGTTTGGCAAATGGTTCTATACAGTGTAAGACTTTAAGGTTATATATATGTATGATGAGAGAGTGTGATGGGATAGAAAATTGAGTTTTCTATATCAGTCTATGAGTAAGTTGTACTATTAATTTAAACTATCATCTTACATTAATATTAGTTATCTTACTTCAAACACATCTTATCCTTTGCAAATGAATATAATAGTATTCTATGTTTATGCAGAACTTGATCGAAGCTCCAAGGATTCGAACATCAAACTACATGAAGTGAGGAATTTGAAGGTAGGAGTGCAATATGAGTTCCATGATTAGATAAAGAATACATGTAAAGTTACATTTGTAGGGTGAGTGACTTCTTCTATAGTTATTGAATTTGTGGCTTCTACACAAAATTTGTCAAGGAATAATGATGTTAGATGGGTAGGGGACTACCAATGGAGGATGTATTTGTTAAGTTCAATAATGTTGTTTAGTTGGATCTCACACGGTATCTTGTCGATGCAATGATGTGATCCTTTGAAAAATATTTCTAAGGTAAATCAATTTAGGTCTAAGTGCAATAGTTCGAGAATTATCTAAAAATAATATTTTTCTTATTTTTATTGAGGTTGCAATGTCAAAACATTCCTATGGTCCACTGATAAGCACTCCATAATGAAGCATATAATACATTATGGGAAGAATGGGGCTTCTAGGATCCCCATGGTGTTTTTTACAACATGTGAAATGGCCATCAGAGTATAGGTTTGATCGAATAGATCAATCATTGATATAGAGGGTAGCTAATATCTTTCAGAGCAATGTATTTATTCTACGTTTTGGACATTATGATGGTTTTTGGTTGGAATCTTAAAATATTTTCTGGTAAAATCTAAATTTGGAAGCGTTTAAATTGTGCTTTTGAATGCATAAATAGATTTAACACCCTAAAATTCCCTTATGACACTCATATTATGCAATTTACATAACTAATATATTTGACTCTAAGATTTTTTGAAGATTTCCAACATGAGTCCGAACAAAACAAACCGAAAATATACCCACAAAAAGTAAAAAATTTAGAATATTTAGACTACTCCATTTCTTTCCATTGTCCAAAAATATTGATGTTATTCGGAGATTAGTCCATTGTAAAATAATATGGAACTAAACAATATGCAATTAATACATTGATTCGAAGGGTTGTTAATCTATTTCCCCGTTGGAATAAGTGTTTCCTTTAATGATTGGATTTTAAATCTCTTCTGAACTTTGACCACTTTATAGGAGCACATTAACCTTGAAATCTTAAAATGATTATTTCAAGTAAATGAAAAGAAAGAATGTATACAAACATCACAAAGGATAGTGCGCAGTGAATATATTAAACATTTTGGTTTGCACATATACAAATACCTCATCATTCAACATTGCCAATGCATACATACACGGAACACTAAATTCTCTCATATCTCTCATTTACTGATTAACTTCATTGCCAATATTGCAAAATGGAAAAAAATACAATGTTGCATCGACATGGGGAAGAGGAGTATATCACAGCTTATGGGTGTGGCCACCATTATGAAAAGTACCCTTTAAGTGCGCTTTCGGAGAGCATGACTTCATAGTTTCTATAGGAATAGGCTTAATGCCGTACTATTAACGATTATGATCCAGACAAAATGAAGTATCAAAGATTGCAACAATGGCATCCGAGCATCTTAATGGATTCTCCACTTTGAGATGTGTAGAAATTGTTATTGGAGAGGAGCATTGATTCTTCACCTTGAATAGAAGTGCATTAATATTCATGATTTTTTTTTTTTACTTTACATCATGACCATACCATCTTGGCGTAGCTCCCTCACAATATAAATCGCTTTCTGTAATATTTGGAAGTTTGGTTTTATTACTAAATATTCTTTATTATTTAGTATCATGTGTCAACTCCACATTGAGCATGGACTTACACTTCTCCCTCATACTCGATTGTAGAATGTGCTTCAAGCCACTGTCAAGTGGACCATTCACACCTCACACGAGAATCGAAACTAGAATTCTATCAAGACAACACTAATTACTCTATGCTCCCAACAATAAAGCAAAAGTGAAAAATAAGACTAAATCTGTGAAGATGGTGGAGACTTTCCGGTTGACATCACTCCATCTCATGGCTGAATCCAGGCAATCCTTGGGAGGAATTGAAATGGGATTGAACTCCGACTTTAGCCGCCTTTGGAATAGTGGATGGGAAAGGTTCTCCACAACAACTGAAAACTTTGCATTTGAGTATTGAATTCATTCAATTATTGCATAGTAGCAAGGTTTGACTCAGGAGTTAGGTGTTAGTTTAGGTATGCAATTTTTTTAAGACAAAGTGTCGAAGTGTTTAAATAAAAATGAAATTCAAAATTAATATAAAAGTGGAATTAATTATAATATTCAATGATAAATTCAAATCTTAAAATATTTTTAATTTCACTATCACAAAACAACAACTATTTATTATTTATTAATATAAGAGTGGAATTATAATGTCATCATATTTAATGATGAGCTTAAGTTTTATATTATTTTTAAGTTCATCATGACAAGACAATGATCACATTCTTGAAGTTTTAGCTTATATGTTTTTCCATATATATAAATATAAAATCAAATCACATAAGTAAAAATATAAGAATAATTTCAAACAAATTTGTGACTACTATTCCACGTGATCTTTTAAGGTTGAAGTATATATTTATTAATCAACCTTTTTTTCCAAAAAAAAACAAAAAAACCAACTTTATTTAGTAATAAGCCAAGTTACCTTCTTTCGATGCTATATAACATGGCTCATACAATTGTCCAAAGACTTCAAAGTACAAAAACATCCATTAGAGATTCATAGTAATATCTATTACATAGTCATGTAATAGTAATATCTATTATAACTTAGATACATTAGTCCAAAAAAACATCCATTACAGATTCATAGTAATATCTATCCAAAGGCTCCCAAAAATAAATTACCATTTATCAAATCTATACATTAATGTTACATCATCATATCTCAAAAGGAGATCCTAGAAAAGCTCAATTGTTGCATAAGATCCTGTAGAAACTCAATCATTGTTCCATCTATTGGATCTTCCTTACAAATCATGAAATGGTGCATGGTAATACTCCCATACCTCCCAGCAGCTTCCTCCCGTATGAACCAACAACTTGACTGCATGGATACCCCATTTTTTATAATTCATAAGCTTCAATATTCCTTTATCTATAAACATGATTGAAAGTAATTCACTCCATATTTGATTTTAACATTTTGACTTCCTCCAGAAGATGCCTCAAGTATATATTCCTACACACCCAGTATTCTCTAATCCATTTGATAGTAAGCATCAAATCCCCATAAACCTGTAAACTTGATGTTTTTTTTCTTTCACTAGTCCCATCAATAACCAAAGGGCACTCAACTCTGCATAAGTATGTGTGCCTGATCCAATACCTAATTCAATACTACCACACTGGATCCTCGCTGTGATATGTAGGCAATAGATTTTCTTAACCATCTTTGGGCGTATAAGAACCATGAGGATCAATGACCAGAAAAGAGAGTCTTGATAGTGTTTAAGACACACATGAAATCTCTTTAGACTAGTAATGAATTTTCTCCACTATATACAGTTCCCATCCCTGAATCCAAGATGAAGATGATGTAACCACCTTTCCCCATCAAAGAGGAAGCAACTTCATCTGCAATTTGGTTAAGAGTGTCCAATCCTCTAAGTCATAATTGCATGACCATATGATTTGGAAATATATGATGACCCCCACTTCCAATCCACGGATCTTCACCACTCGTAAACTCTGACCATCTCCCACTCTCCAAGCAAGTCCATTCCAATTCAGATTAATAGAAAGGATAACTACTTTCCAAATAACCGAAACATTTTGAATTGATTTTTTTGGGTTCCTTATCCATTCAAGAACTATGGTTGGTGCAATAAATTTATGATGGATTGCATTCCTCTATAAACCTAAACCACTAATCAATATCCAAACATTCTTTGTCACCAATGCCCTTGAGAATGCACATATATTTTTTATTCCCCATCCTCCTTTCCTTTTCTAATTTTCTAATGATTTCCATTTTACCCATGATGTCCCTTAATGGTCTATGTTGAGGTGTGTGCACTGTCTTAAAGAATCACCGAAATATTTAATTATCGACCAGGCTTGGTAATCTTAGAGTTGTGGTACATTATATGCTGAGGTAGAATGGAACCTAAGTTTTGGCTTGTCAGACCTTGGAAATGTTTAATAAAGAAAATATCAAAAGATCTTTCAAAATGAAAAACCGAGTCAAACTTCAAAAAGAAAAGAAAGAACTAATTAAACCTAGTTAAACTAACAGATCAGAATAGTATCAAGCTATACTACTCTATTCTATGATTAAACAATGGAAAAAGAACAAATACTGATTAAGAAGCAAACTACTTGTTATGAAAACTTCATTTAAAACAAAAACTACAAACTACTTAATGAATTCAATAACTACTTATGCATTCAATTAATACTTCAAAACTACACTAAAGCATCTAATTCCATTCTCCTTGATGTTGTACGTCAAATGTAATAGGAACTGGGGTGAATGTATCGTAATGAATTTCAAATGTAATAGCAAAACAAAATGGAAGTAAATCTAGCATAATTTTGATAAAGAGATGTAAACTACAAAGAGACCAATTACAATTAACTTTAAACATTATGACCTATCTTCTGTCCATAAGCAAAATGGTATGAAACTAATGAAATCTAGAAGCAAGTAGAAAACTTAATAAAGATATTTATCTGAACTGAATTTGATTTGGAAGCAAGTAGAAAACTTGATAAATATATGTTATATAGAAGCAAGTAGAAAACTTGATAAAGATATTTATTTATGATCCAAATTCTATTTCATGAACATCTTCATTATCTGTATGAATGGGAAACTGATCCTATACTTAACAAAGAAACTATCGAAATTCAGATAACTTGGAGAATGAAATTATTAACTCTATTTTGAAATAAACCTTAAGAACATGTAGTAAACTACACTAAGAATAAGACTGATAAATTCTGGAACAGTAACCTATTGGCAAATCAATCATAAAAGCCATAATTTGAAAAGAAGTAGAAACAAAGTTAAGGAAAATGAGATGGAACTAAGAATAATGACAAACTTAATTAAAACTTTTATGGAATATAAAGCAAGATATTAATTATAATTAAAAATGCTAATTAAAATCAAGAAAGATCACAGTTAAAAAGCCTAGGAAACTGAATTCTAAACAGGCATAAAAACAATGCAGAAAATATGAAGGTCTGAATGACCATCCGGATGACTGTCCGGATGGAAGAAAACGAACTAAACTAAGGAAAGAGGCAATTTTGATGATCTTAACATCAGCTGGTGAATGCAGATGAACCTACAGTGCAAAGAAGTCAGTGAGAAGACTATTGAGAAGCTAAGATAGTAGGAAGCAATCTATTCTAATTATTATTCGAAAAGATGAACTACTTCTATAACATAGTTAAACAAAACCAATAATTAAACTTAACCTCCAGCTACAGAAAAGAAACTAATGGAACTAGTTCTAATTATAACTAAGCTTGAAACAACAACTATCTAAACTCTATCTAATTGCAGAATACTGAAAAAAAACTAAAAACACTATGCTTGGTCGACCATTATCAATTCTAGAAACATAAATTAAGTTAGTAATGAAAAACATATTACAGAGAATAAGGAAATGACATATACAGGGAAACATTAATTAATTATATAAACTGGAAAATGAACTAGCTATTTGCAGAAAAGCAAGTACAGAAAAACATAAATAAAACCTCCGGTTGATGAGGGGCCCTTCCCAACAATCAGAGATGGAAACTAAATCAACTTAGCCACCAACAACAGAACATCAACAATAAAATTCAGGAGCTTCCATTACTGAGAAAAATTACACAACGTTTATGCAAAAACGACTGCTATATTCTGTATATTCTATATGCTATTTGACGATCCTCATTTCTCCATATGAGGCATCTATTTATAATGTTACAATGGGAGAGAAGGTTGACGTAGTCGACCTCTCTAAAAATAGGATTCTTTCAGACTATCAAATAGATTCCTGGTGATTCACGACAAAGCAGAGGCCACCTTCCAGCTTTCACGGCGTCGATCCTACCTGACACGAACAACTGCCTGTTCGTTTCCTTCAACCGTGGCCAGAAGCATGTGCTGGCAGGTCGAGAGTGGAAGGATGGAGATGCTGAAGCGTCGATGTGGGCATGAGCGTGTGCTAGCAAACTGAACGGATGGAGAATCAAATCTTCTAGAGTGTTGACGTCAGGAAATGGTGTGCTATCAAGCTCAGCGGGCAAGGAGGCGAATCTTCTAGAACCAGGGCTCACCAACCATAACCACCACGTTGCTAACCGAACCCATGTTTCTGTTTCTGTCTTTAATGGCCAGGAATATGCCAACCAATGATCTCGCGGGTTGGACGAAGGGCTGGAGGACGGGTTGAATGATGCTGGTGTCTTTGGCGTGAAAGCGAATCCGAATGAAGGTCCATTTGAAGACCGCAGCCTGTAGAGCAAAAACTAACTGCCAAGCATGTCTAGAAATATGAGATGATTGTTAATAAACCATAAAAGATGTTGATAATTATTCACGATTCGTATGATGTTCAAATAAATGCATACTTGAGTAGTTTTGACATTCTGAATGGCAAGAAGAGTGATTTATTATACAAAAATAGTGCAATTAATGCCACTCAGAGTATATTTGATGATAAAAAATAGTGACAAAATGGACACCAACATTCCCCCAAACTGGAGATATGCCAAGTCCCACTGAGCAAAACAGAGAAGTTCAGGAAGAAGGCTGAGCTGCGGTAGTAGCTGCCTTCGACTTGGAAGAGGAAGTGGTTTTAGATTTAAGCTCCTGTAGCATCCTAAACTGGTCCTTCAAGGTGTCATACTTCATCCGGAGAGTAGTATGGGATGTTGTTCTGGCATTGACCAAGCATTCAATGTTTCTTACTTGTGTGCGCAGTGCCTTGTTTTCTTTCTGAAGCTCAGAGATTGTTTCCACATAATTTTTATTCTGGTATGTCAACCATCCTATCCCTCAGGTCAATCTATCCACTTCCTACTAATTCAGAATGGGTTGTTCTATGCGATGTCCCAGGTCCTTTTGAGGACTCAACTTTCTTGAAGATGTTTCAATCTCAACAGTATGTTCTTCAGGAACTCTGTCTTCGTTGTGTGCAAGGGAACTTTCAGCAACAGGGGCTTCAGACAATCGAGCAGATAGATTGGCTAATGTGAGGAGAGGTGTTTCGAGGGTATGGTCGTCTGACTGGATGTCTGATCGTGATGGTTGAGCGACAGTCTAGATGACGGACTGGTCACAATTTGTTCTCGTGTATTTAGTGGGTACTGAAAAGAGTGGAGGTTTTGAAGTAGGGTCACCAAGGGTAAGCTCAGGAGAAGGCAATGGATGGACAAGGTGTACATCTCCTGAGGTATTCTCATCAAACCACACACTCTTGGTGTCTTATTCTGTTTGCACAGAGGCTTGGGTAGGCTCACTAATACTGGCTTGGAAACGATGTGTTTTCGAGAAGCAGAGGATTTGGAAATAGGCTTCTCGATCAAATGAGGGTTTAGTATTTCAAAAACAAAACGATCCCAGGTTTTCCCTCTCTTTTCCAGCTGGTGAATGATCAATATTTTAATAAGACAATGATGGTACAAGCTCCCAGAGGGATTAACAGTATTCTTCCTGACCTGGCTTGACATTTTCTCTAACCGTTTCAGGAAATAGAATGGAAAATTGAGGGTCTAATTGTTAACAAAATGTGCTAGCAATCTAAAATGGAAGACTTTAAAAACAGTAAACTTACCCTCACAAGTGATCAAATGGATGATGACAGTCAAGGGATCTAGGTATTCCGGTTTGACCCACTCCCGGTGGAATCCTTTTGTTCCAGCATCATGTTGATATTCGGTCTTCAAAGAAAATTCGTGAGCCTTCCGTGGAAGGAGGAGATGTTTATGCCAATGGACTCCTTCCCTAGGAAGCTGTGTGGCTAATGTGATAGATTTTTATGTCACAGATAAAGTGAGATGGCCAACTTTCCCTGTCTTGCCATCGAATCCTTTAGCGAACAACAATGATATATCGTGGTCATGGCCTTGGAGAAGGTGGAGAAACAGACCCCACCCAGCTCGAAGGAATACCTCACGGCACTCTTTGAACTCGGGGATGCAAAGTAAACCCTGGTAACTTCCAGGTTCATGACGGATCGACATACGTGAATAGAGGTCGATGGATGTGAATAGGTACAGGGAATGCAAGAGATGCAGGAGACGCAGCTTAACAGAGAAGATGGAAAGCAAAAAGGAATGGAGCGAAATTCACATAGTCATCAGTTTAAATTGAAGTCTGTTTGAATGGTTGAACGATGCACAAGGTGCATGATTGAGAGATCACACTTGTCATTCAAAGACCTTGAATTGAGATCCAACATAGAAATGCATGAGTTAGAAAATACGTGTGGCTATGATATTTTCAACCATGTCTAAAGCCGAGCTTTGGAAAGGTTGAATGTAACTCTCGAAATGAGATTATAGATATGGATTACACGTCAGAGATCATGATAATTCGATTAATATGATGACAGGTCATTTGATAGGATAATTAAAGCCATATGGAGGTCATGCAATGATTCTGAAGATCGAAATGATGCATAATCCATTCATTTAATGGAGGCAAGACAGATAAGGGAATGAGAACACGTGCGAAATTGACATTTGATTGATTCCTGACATAATTAGCCAATTAGATTTATCAAAAATATTCAAATTTGGACACCTTGGCATGTTTAATAAAGCCATTATAAGCTATGGTTTCATTCGACACTTCATTTAGATTGTTATACATTTTCCTCGTTCGTCACTTTATTCGGATCATCATTCAACCCTTTTGTTACATCGTAATCTTTGACCTTGTGAACATCAGCATTATTTGGCCTGTAGGATCCATTTCAGTGACTCAAATCCACTCATATCCTTCAAAGATACCATTTTCCCATATTTTTGTTCCTACCCGCATGTTGCATCATTATAACATGTGTACCTGCAAGTTGCATCACTATAGCTCGCGGGTATCAAGTAAAATGGTAAAAATCACTAATTTATTACTTTTTACTCCCGAAAACCAGTCATTGGGTGACCTTTGGCTCTCCATCTTCCCGAGTAACGCCTCGATGCGTCCTTTCACCTACCTTTGAGAGGACTATATATTGAGCACATATGGCTTATGGACAGGAGGAAGAAGAGAATAGTAAAGGAACTCTAGTGGATTTTTGCCCTACCTTGAGTCTGCACTCATTGATCCTTGTAGTTGTGAACCCTTTATGTTCACCTTCCAAACTCCTATCTAGTTTGAGTTTGCCATTCATGGAGGATTGAAGTGGTGGAGGCACAAGTGGATTGATCTAGATCTTGGTCTAGATTGGTTTCCAGCAAGAGGTCGTATCACTTTGTACTTCTTCTTATTAATTAATAGAAATACTCATATTCGCGTCCATCATGTTGTGAATGTTGTTTACTATACATTGGGTTGCATTTGCTTGTGATATTATGGACCATCATTATTGATAATGTTAATGCCATCTATATATTATATGTACTTGTTGGATATTGGCTGTCAAGACTAATTTGCAGATTTCAAGTGCATGGATTGAAAGCTCCAACGGGGATCTACATCAAATGCTTAGATAGAGGTTGGTTACATTTCTCCATTATCTTAACATTATCATTTATAATAGCATTGTTTTGAGAATTGAGTTGATTTCTGGTAGTCATCTGTCTGTTGTGGTATTCCCAAGCCATAGTGAGTTTTCTCCAATACAGAAATGGCGAATCCGTTGGGGAAAACATCCATGTTTGGTAAATTTTTTGAGCATTAGTCCATAATTAGAGTTGCTGTTTATCGAAGCTCTGTGTCACTGATTGACCGTTAAGATACACCATAGAAAAATTGCTTTTTCTGAGCCATTGGAATCTTTATTTGCCCATTTTCCTTTCCTCACCTGCGGGTTAGCTTAGCTCAGCTCGCGTATACCCGCTTCTGTTTACACTACTGCTCGCAGGTACCCGCAGGTATTCCTTCGACAGTAGCGCACAACTCTGACTTTTGTTGGTTTATGGCTATTGATTGTTGCTGGGTTGGCTTTGTTGGTTCCTGAGTCTTTGTTGACCTCTTTCTTGACTGTTTCATGCCTTGGTTGTGACCAGATCTCTTCGTTTCTCTTGGTTGAGCCTTCTTGGTTTTTTACCAATCTTTGGATTTAGCCTCTTGGTTTTTTCCTTTTGAGCTCTTTCCTTTGGATGAGTCTTGTTGTTTAGTATTTGCTGGGTTGTCTTAGTGATATTCTTGGCACTTCAGTGACTGAATAGTAGGATTTTGCTTGCATTTTTTCATTCCATATATATTGAAAAAATACAAAAATATACATCTAGTGTTTTGCATTTTTCTTCTTGTTTATAAGCGAAAATACAAAAATATTTTACTTTCATGTACTGCATCTTGCATTGAGTGGTTGTTGCCTTCATTTAGGTTCTGCTTGTGCATTGAAAAGATAAAAGATTGCATCTTTATTTCAGAATTGTTGGTTCATTTTGCATATTAGTGACATTGTTTTATTGGATAGATGAGTCTAGGATTGGACAATGTTGCATACTATTGAGTCTACACATCACTAGTTTCACGATCATATCCCTTGAGTAACCACAGCCACTAAAATTAACGCTTAATCTTAAAATTGATTAGACTGATTTTATTTATAGGGTACACCAACTAGCATAGGTTTAGAGTCTTGGAATAGATCATTGTGAGTTAAAAATCCAAGACTACTAAACAAAACATTAGGTGTCTGACCAAGGAGTGGAGGAATCCATGGTATAGATCGATGTTCTCAAGAAGCTCTACTCAATCCAGAGTTAAGCACGAGGTCACAGGAGGTTGGTTGAGGAGATACCCCTCTGATAACAGCTGAATGTGGGAGATATATCCAGGATTTGTTCATATCTGGGGGTACCGGAGGTTCGTCCTCTTGTGCTTCGGGCTTAGCTACCCTACCCATATGACGGATCCCACCTGCGACTGTCCCCCTAAGCATTGGTTATATTTCGGTGACCATAGTTGCCTTACCTAGGTATCACACAGGGTACTTGCAGTGGTTATGCTGTTTGTGTCCTGAGTCAGATAGGGATTGGACAACACAGTTGTGTTTGTGCAGTGGACTTGAACCTGTACATGCAGTGAATCCTGGGTGTCTCTATAACTGATTATGTTACCTCCATCTATAGTTTGGGAGACTCAAGCCTCTCTTAGGCGAGACATACTGGCTCTAGTGTATGAAGCTCATTTAGCCACTCTGTTTGTTTGCTCTTGGCTGTAGTTTCTCCAGGTGTGTGCTTTTGATTTACTTTTTTTGATCGATAGTTGGCCTTTAGGGGACGTTTACATATTCTCTCTGGAGATATCGTGGGATAGAGCCCTACTCTTCATCGGTCGCATTGTTTGGTTGGTTTAAAGCCACTCGATTTTTCACGCCGTGTTGCTAGAGGACGCCGGAGGGCTCCCTCTGAGTCTTCGGATTCATACAAGACTTACGTCCAAGACATCATGGCTGCACATCCTGATACTGAGGAAAAACCTTCGACTCCTTCGGGTAGAGTTGACCATACTTCCGATCCCCATACTCCTAGTGAGGAGTGGGGAGGTGATCCACCTGAGATTCAACCTAGTTCTATTTGTCCTAATCCACTTGATCGAGATCCGTTTGATCCTTCGAATATGGATAATTATCTTTATGGAATGCTTGACTTACCTGAGGACGAAGAACAAGATGAGCCTTTTGTTCCTTCGTTTCTACGTAGTTATAGATACGGGATGCCTAAATCACATATTGACACTACGATAAACCCCACCGCACTCTCTTTTGGTATGCCTAGTCATAGTACTGTCGAACCTTCCACTACGGTTGGTAGTCACGCTGGCACTAGTCAAAGTGTTAGCCATAATATACCCACTGGGGGCACTACCCTCGCTGGGAGCACTACGTTGTCCACCCACACACATAGTATGGGGACTGGTCAGATTCCTAACAATGCTAATGTTGGAAGATGACCACCTCCTAGGATTACCCAACCTAACCGGAATGTTGTTCGGAACACGACTCGCCATCCACCACCCAATGTGCCGCTACTTGTCAACCCAGGACTACTTTTACGAATGATACCATTCCTCCCAACCACGGGGGTGGACATATACTGCATACTTTTGCGTCCACCGCCGCCACTAGTAATGCTAATGTAGGGGGTGGGAATATCTCCTATCCACATGGACATCACACCACCAACCCTGCTACTAATCACACAAATGTTGGGGTTGGGAATACTTCTCATGCTTTTGGTCACCACACGACTGCTCAAGCTAATCCTAATGCTAGGGGTGGGAACATACCATACCATTATGGTCATTATAACACGGTTCCCGCTATGAATAGTACATACATGCCCCATACTGATGGTGGCAACCCTTACTACAACACAGTCGGTGCTGGCCACCAGTATCACCCACCACCCCAATATGGTGCCCAAAACACGCATATACCTGCTTACTCTCAAATGGGTTAGGTAGGAGGAGGTTATCAATCCTATGGCCATGGGCAAGCTTATGGTCCGTCAGGTCCTTATCATTAGGTGGATCTGTGCCTCACCATAAAATGAATGGAATTGGTGGATCTGTGCCTCACCATAAAATTATTGTCACTGAAAATGAGGATATTTTAGCCTGCCCAATATCACACCATTTTTCACTATATCATCACTGAAAGCAATGCAGGGCCATTTTTTGTGTTGTGTCAATGTTGAAATCAATGCAACTATTTGATTACTCTAAATCATTTTTCATATTATCATCATTAAAATCAATGCATCCCATTGGTTTGTATTATGTCATCATTGAAATCAATGCAACTACTTGATTGTTTTAAATCATTTTCAGTGTATCATCGTTAAAATCAATGCACCCTAGTGTTTAATATTATATGTACATGACATTATTGAAATGTGACATACTTTCACTTGCATTATTCCTTGAGCTTTATTGTGTTGCAAGTATCCATATTGCTTGAGCTTTATTGTTTGCATTTTTATATATTCCTAAGCTACAACTTCTCTACTCTTCCTTCTCTTTTTATTGCCATATAATATTAAATGTATTTGCTCATACTCTCAATGTTATATTTTATATAATGCATTTAACTCGTCATATATGTACATTGTTGATTATAGTTAAGTTGATTAAGGGTAATTTTTAGGGGCGAAATTTTGCCAATTGGCTATTTTTTGGTTGTTTTTTCAAAAAATAAATTCATTATTTGGTCAATTTTAGTCTCTAATATTGCCTATATTTACATAAAAAATGTTTTTTTTTATCATAATATTCGCCAAAATGTACACATTTCAGTAGTAAATTGTATATTTCATATTTAATATTCGCCTACATATCTATATACATGTTTTTTTCAAGCCAAAATAATCGCCTAGGATACTATACTTAAGTATAATATTAGAATCCTTAAAAAATACCCTGGTTGATTAATTGACTTGAATTTGAATTGTGATGCTAGTTTGAGAGCATATTATTTGATATTCTATTGTTCATTATTACTATCCTTACTTCATGTTTCGTTTGTGCAGGGGACTCCTCCATGCTACCCAAATTGAAATATTTCATTGTGGACTCTTTTGTATTTGACTCTTATTGTAGGTCAATAGCAAACATCTTATGATAATCTTAGTTGAAGGTTGCATAAATTAAGCTTACATTATATTTATGTGCTGCTATGGTGGTGGAAGAGGAAATCATATTTTTACTCCATGGAAATAGATGGTTTCTCATTTCATTCCAATGTAAATGGAAATTATATTAGTTTGGAAAATGGTTCTATACAGTGTAAGACTTTAAGGTTATATATATGTATGATGAGAGAGTGTGATGGGATAGAAAATTGAGTTTTCTATATCAGTCTATGAGTAAGTTGTACTATTAATTTAAACTATCATCTTACATTAATATTAGTTGTCTTACTTCAAACACATCTTATGCTTTGCAAATGAATATAATAGTATTCTATTTTTATGCAGAACTTGATCGAAGCTCCAAGGATCCGAACATCAAACTACATGAAGTGAGGAATTTGAAGGTAGGAGTGCAATATGAGTTCCATGATTAGATAAAGAATACATGTAAAGTTACATTTGTAGGGTGAGTGACTTCTTCTATAGTTATTGAATTTGTGGCTTCTACACAAAATTTGTCAAGGAATAATGATGTTAGATGGGTAGGGGACTACCAATGGAGGATGTGTTTGTTAAGTTCAATAATGTTGTTTAGTTGAATCTCACACAGTATCTTGTCGATGCAATGATGTGATCCTCTGAAAAATATTTATAAGGTAAATCAATTTAGGTCAAGGGAAATATTTTGAGAATTATCTAAAAATAATATTTTCCTTATTTTTATTGAGGTTGCAATGTCAAAACATTCCTATGGTCCACTGATAAGCACTCCATAATGAAGCATATAATACATTATGGGAAGAATGGGGCTTCTAGGATCCCCATGGTGTTTTTTACAACATGTGAAATGGCTATCAGAGTATAGGTTTGATCGAATAGATCAATCATTGATATAGAGGGTAGCTAATATCTTTCAGAGCAATGTATTTATTCTACATTTTGGACATTACGATGGTTTTTGGTCGGAATCATTAAATTTTTTCTGGTAAAATCTAAATTTGGAGGCGTTTAAATTGTGCTTTTGAATGCATAAATAGATTTAACACCCTAAAATTCCCTGATGACACTCATATTATGCAATTTACATAACTAATATATTTGACCCTACGATTTTTTGAAGATTTCCAACATGAGTCCGAACAAAACAAACCGAAAATATACTCACAAAAAGTAAAAAATTTAGAATATTTAGATTACTCCATTTCTTTCCATTGTCCAAAAATATTGATGTTATTCAGAGATCAGTCCATTGTAAAAGAATATGGAACTAAACAATATGCAATTAATCCATTGATTCGAAGGGTTTTTAATCTATTTCCCCGTTGGAATAAGTGTTTCCTTTAATGATTGGATTTTAAATCTCTTCTGAACTTTGACCACTTTATAGGAGCACATTAACCTTGAAATGTTAAAATGATTATTTCAAGTAAATGAAAAGAAAGAATGTATACAAACATCACAAGGGATAGTGCACGGTGAATATATTAAACATTTTGGTTTGCACATATACAAATACCTCGTCATTCAATATTGCTAATGCATACATACACGGAACACTAAATTCTCTCATATCTCTCATTTACTGATTAACTTCATTGCCAATATTGCAAAATGGAAAAAAATACAATGTTGCATCTACATGGGGAAGAGGAGTCTATCACAGCTTATGGGTGTGGCCACCATTATGAAAAGTACCCTTTAAGTGCGCTTTCAGAGAGCATGCCTTCATAGTTTCTATAGGAATAGGCTTAATGCCGTACTATTAACGATTATGATCCAGACAAAATGAAGTATCAAAGATTGCAACAATGGCATCTGAGCATCTTAATGGATTCTCCACTTTGAGATGTGTAGAAATTGTTATTGGAGAGGAGCATTGATTCTTCACCTTGAATAGAAGTGCATTAATATTCATGATCTTTTTTTTTTACTTTACATCATGACCATACCATCTTGGCGTAGCTCCCTCACAATATAGATCGCTTTCTGTAATATTTGGAAGTTTGGTTTTATTACTAAATATTCTTTATTATTTAGTATCATGTGTCAACTCCACATTGAGCATGGACTTACACTTCTCTCTCATACTCTATTGTAGAATGCGCTTCCTTCCTAAGACAAAACTGGAAATTACATAAAGGTATTTTCATTAAAATCTAGTCAAAGTTACTTTTATTTAGTAAAATTATATAATGAGATTTATATACTGTATACTCTTGGTTTAATAAGAATATGGGATTTTGAGGTTGTTAAGACTTAGAGTCCTTTTTTGTTTCAAAATATTTGATTCATGTTTTCTTTTCCGTTTTCGTTTTATGTTTCAAAGAATTTGATTCATGTGTTCTTTTCCTTTTGTTAATAGGAGTTTTTGTATAGTGTAATTAGTGAGATAGGAGTGTCTTTTTTAATCTTTTGGAGATGGAACAATAACATTTGCCAATTTTGTAGGGGTAAGGTTTTTTTAATGAAAACGTGCTTGGGTTCGATTAATGATAAGTCCTTAAAAAATATTTTTATCACGAGGGCTTCCTATGTTTCCCTTTGGTAATCTATGAAAACTTTGTGGTAATATGTTGAAACATTGTCAAGAAGTTTCAACATGTTCATGATTTTGATAGCGCATATTTCCACATTTGGAGATATTGTGATGCATTTGGAATTTAATTGTGTTAGAGCTTAAATGTCCTAAGGTTTTTGGTGGGCACTCCACTCATCACCAGAGGTATGGTAAAAGCTTCATAAAAGATAGAAATAATTATGCTTAGAAATCATGATGAGAGGAGTGTCCACAAAAAAAAAGTTGGAACATTTAAACTTTAACACAATTCAATCTGAAAGACATCACAATATATTCATGCTTATAATATATAGCAAAAAATTGTTAATAATTATAAGATTGTGTCGAACATTAATCTCCACTTTCCAATATTTTGGTTGGAAAAATATTTATTAAAATAACATAAATATAAATATAAAAATACATGTAAAATAAAAACATTATCAATAACCCCTACAATGTAAAAATCCTAATATTCGGAAGAAAAAAAATACATTTAAACACATACCCATACTTGCAACAATTGTTTTTTACTTGCGAGAGCACCAATCTTCTATGAGCGAAGATCCTCTAGCAAAACATGTCGATGTCCATAACCTACATGACAAAATACACCTCCCTATTATTAACTTATCTTCTATTAATATTCAAAATTGAAATGGAGATACGTTATCTACCCATAATGTTTATATAAATACTTTTGTGAAGCTTAAAGGAAAGGATGTATTAAATTTCATTCCACATTAATAATTATTGTATACTCCACGAATCCTATGACAATTTCTCCACATTAATAATTACTCTATTGTCTCACTAGAACTACTTATAAAAAAATCTGTTAAATTTAATTCCACATTAATAATTACTCTATATCCCACGAATTATAAAATAACGAATCTCACATCAATTTTTTCATATCAATAACTTTTTATTTTTCATAATTGTGCGAACATATTCAAGCCACTGTCAAGTGGACTATTCACACCTCACACGAGAATCGAAACTGATTTTTTTTTTTTCACAGAAAAATATAACTTATTATTAATATACGAAATAGTAAAATATGTCCAACTGTCAGTCCTTAATAAAGTCATAACAAAACTATCAGAAGTAGCCCCTGAACATTCCGGTTACATCACCATAATGTATCAATAAAACGACCTAAAATCGAAACTAAAATTCTATCAAGACAACACTAATTACTCTATGCTCCAAACAATAAAGGAAAAGTAAAAACTAAGACTAAATCTGTGAAGATGGTGGAGACTTTCTGGTTGACGTCACTCCATCTCATGGCTGAATCCAGGCAATCCTTGGGAGGAATTGTAATGGGATTGAACTCCGACTTTAGCCGCCTTTGGAATAGTGGATGGGAAAGGTTCTCCACAACAACTGAAAACTTTGCATTTGAGTATTGAATTCATTCAATTATTGCATAGTAGCAAGGTTTGACTCAGGAGTTAGGTGTTAGTTTAGGAGTTAGGTGTTAGTTTAGGTATGGAATTTTTTTAAGACAAAGTGTCGAAGTGTTTAAATAAAAATGAAATTCAAAATTAATATAAAAGTGGAATTAATTATAATATTCAATGATAAATTCAAATCTTAAATTATTTTTAATTTTACTATCACAAAACAACAACTATTTATTATTTATTAATATAAGAGCGGAATTATAATATCATCATATTTAATGATGAGCTTAAGTTTTATATTATTTTTAAGTTCATCATGACAAGACAATGGTCACATTCTTGAAATTTTAGCTTATATGTTTTTCCATATATATAAATATAAACTCAAATCACATAAGTAAAAATCTAAGAATAATTTCAAACAAATTTGTGACTACTATTCCACGTGATCTTTTAAGGTTGAAGTATATATTTATTAATCAATATTTTTTTCCAAAAAAAACAAAAAAACCAACTTTATTTAGTAATAAGCCAAGTTACCTTCTTTAGATGCTATATAACATGGCTCATACAATTGTCCAAAGACTTCAAAGTACAAAAACATCCATTAGAGATTCATAGTATTATCTATTACATAGTCATGTAATAGTAATATCTATTATAACTTAGATACATTAGTCCAAAAAAACATCCATTACAGATTCATAGTAATATCTATCCAAAGGCTCCCAAAAATAAATTACCATTTATCAAATCTATACATTAATGTTGCATCATCATATCTCAAAAGGAGATCCTACAGAAGCTCAATTGTTGCATAAGACCCTGTAGAAACTCAATCATTGTTCCATCTATTGGATCTTCCTTACAAATCATGAAATGGTGCATGGTAATACTCCCATACCTCCCAGCAGCTTCTTCCCGTATGAACCAACAACTTGACTGCATGGATACCCCATTTTTTGATAATTCATAAGCTTCAATATTCCTTTATCTATAAACATGATTGAAAGTAATTCTCTCCATATTTGATTTTAACATTTTGACTTCCTCCAGAAGATGCCTCAAGTATATATTCCTACACACCCAGTATTCTCTAATCCATTGATAGTAAGCATCAAATCCCCATAAACCTGTAAACTTGATGTTTTTTTTCTTTCACTAGTCCCATCAATAACCAAAGGGCACTCAACTCTGCATAATTATGTGTGCCTGATCCAATACCTGATTCAATACTACCACACTGGATCCTCCCTATGATATGTAGACAATAGATTTTCTTAACCATCTTTGGGCCTATAAGAACCATGAGGATCAATGACTAGACAAGAGAGTCTTGATAGTGTTTAAGACACACATGACATCTCTTTAGACTAGTAATGAATTTTCTCCACTATATACAGTTCCCATCCCTGAATCCAAGATGAAGATGATGTAACCACCCTTTCCCCGTCAAGGAGGAAGCAACTTCATCTGCAATTTGGTTAAGAGTGTACAATCCTCTAAGTCATAATTGCATGACCATATGATTTGGAAATATATGATGATCCCCACTTCCAATCCACGGATCTTCACCACTCGTAAACTCTGACCATTCCCACTCTCCAAGCAAGTTCATTCCCAATCAGATTAATAGAAAGGATAGCTACTTTCCAAATAACCGAAACATTTTGAATTGATTTGTTTGGGTTCCTTATCCATTCAAGAACTATGGTTGGTGCAATAAATTTATGATGGATTGCATTCCTCTATAAACCTGAACCATTAATCAATATCCAAACATTCTTTGTCACCAATGCCTTTGAGAATGCACATATATTTTTTATTCCCCATCCTCCTTTCCTTTTTGAATTTTCTAATGATTTCCATTTTACCCATGATGTCCCTTAATGGTCTATGTTGAGGTGTGTGTACTGTCTTAAAGAATGACCAAAATATTTAATTATCGACCAGGCTTGGTAATCTTAGAGTTGTGGCACAGTATATGCTGAGGTAGAATGGAACCTAAGTTTCGGCGTGTCATACCTTGGAAATGTTTAATAAAGAAAAGATCGAAAGATCTTTCAAAATGAAAAACAGAGTCAAACTTCAGAAAGACAACAAAGAACTAATTAAACCTATTTAAACTAACAGATCAGAATAGTATCAAGCTATACTACTCTATTCTATGATTAAACAATGGAAAAAGAACAAATACTGATTAAGAAGCAAAACTACATGTTATGAAAACTTCATTTAAATCAAAAACTACAAACCACTTAATGAATTCAATAACTACTTATGCATTCAATTAATACTTCAAAACTACACTAAAGCATCTAATTCCATTCTCCTTGATGTTGTACGTCAAATGTAATAGGAACTGGGGTGAATGTATCATAATGAATTTCAAATGTAATAGCAAAACAAAATGGAAGTAAATCTAACCTAATTTCAATAAAGAGATGTAAACTACAAAGAGACCAATTACAATTAACTTTAAACATTATGACCTATCTTCTGTCCATAAGCAAAATGGTATGAAACTAATGAAATCTAGAAGCAAGTAGAAAACTTAATAAAGATATTTATATGAACTGAATTTGATTTGGAAGCAAGTAGAAAACTTGATAAAGATATGTTATATAGAAGCAAGTAGAAAGCTTGATAAAGATATTTATTTCTAATCCAAATTCTATTTCATGAACATCTTCATTATCTGTATGAATGGGAAACTGATCCTATACTTAACAAAGAAACTATCGAAATTCAGATAACTTGGAGAATGAAATTATTAACTCTAATTTGAAATAAACCTTAAGAACATGTAGTAAACTACACTAAGAATAAGACTGATAAATTCTAGAACAGTAACCTATTGGCAAATCAATCATAAAAGACATAATCTGAAAAGCAGTAGAAACAAAGTTAAGGAAAATGAGATGGAACTAAGAATAATGACAAACTTAATTAAAACTTTTATGGAATATAAAGCAAGATATTAATTATAATTAAAAATGCTAATTAAAAGCAAGAAAGATTACAGTTGAAAAGCCTAGGAAACTGAATTCTAAACAGGCATAAAAACAATGCAGAAAAGATCAAGGTCCGAATGACGATCCAGATGGAAGAAAACGAACTAAACTAAGGAAAGAGGCAATTTTGATGATCTTAACGTCAGCTGGCGAATGCAGATGAACCTACAGTGCAAAGAAGTCATTGAGAAGACTATTGAGAAGCTAAGATAGTAGGAAGCAATCTATTCTAATTATTATTTGAAAAGATGAACTACTTCTATAACATAGTTAAACAAAATCAAGAATAAAACTTAACCTACAGCTACAAAAAAGAAACTAATGGAACTAATTCTAATTATAACTAAGCTTGAAACAAAAACTAACTAAACAACAACTATCTGAACTCTATCTAATTGCAGAAGACTGAAAACAAACTAAAAACACTATGCTTGGTCGACCATTATCAATTCTAGAAACATAAATTAAGTTAGTAATGAAATACAGATTACAAAGAATAAGGAAATGACATATACAGGGAAACAAAATTAATTATATAAACTAGAAAATGAACTAGCTATTTGCAGAAAAGAAAGTACAAAAAAACATAAATAAAACCTTCGGTTGATGAGGGGCCCTTCCCAACAATTAGAGATGGAAACTAAATCAACTTAGTCACCGACAACAGAGCATCAACAATAAAATTTAGGAGCTTCCATTACTGACAAAAATTACACAACGTTTATGCAAAAACTACTGCTATCTTATGTATATTCTATATGCTATCTGACGATCCTCATTTCTCCATATGAGGCATCTATTTATAATGTTACAATGGGAGAGAAGGTCGACGTAGTCAATCTCTCTAAAAATAGGAGTCTTTCAGACTATCAAACGAATGCCTAGTGATTCACAACAACACAGAGGCTGCCTGCCTGCTTTCACGGCATCGATCCTACGTGACGCGAACAACTACGTGTTTGTTTCCTTCAATCATGGCAGAAGCATGTGCTAACAGGTCGAGTGTGGAAGGATGGAGCTGCTGAAGCATCGACATGGGCATGAGCATGTGCTAGCGAACTGAACGGATGGAGAATCGAATCTTCTAGAGTGTTGGAATGAGGAAACGGTGTGCTGTCAAGCTCAGCAAGCAAGGAGGTGAATCTTCTAGAATCGGGGCTCACCAACCATAACTACCACGTTGCTAACCGAACCCATGTTTCCGTTTCTGTATTTAATGGCCAGGAATATGCCAACCAACAATCTCGCGGGCTGGACGAAGGGCTGGAGGACGGGTTGAATGATGCTGGCGTCTTTGGCGTGAAAGCGAGTCCGAATGAAGGTCCATTTGAAGACCGCAACCTGTAGAGAAAAAACTAACTGCCAAGCATGTCTAGAAATATGAGATGATTGTTAATAAACCATAAAATATGTTGATAATTATTCACGATTCGTATGATGTTCAAATAAATGCATACCTAACTAGGTTTGACAATCTGAATGGAAAGAAGAGTGATTTATTATACAAAAATAGTGCAATTAACACCACTCAGAGTATATTTGATGATAAAAAATAGTGACAAAATGGACACCAACATTCCCCCAAATCAGAGATATGCCAGGTCCCACTAAGCAAAACAGAGAAGTTCAAGAAGAAGGCTGAGCTGCGGTAGCAGCTGCCTTTGACTTGGAAGAGGAAGTGGTTTTAGCTTTAAGCTCTTGGAGCTTCCTAAACTGGTCCTTCAAGGTGTCATACTTCATCCGGAGAGTAGTATGGGATGTTGTTCTGGCATTGACCAAGCATTCAATGCTTCTTACTTGTGTGCATAGTGCCTTGTTTTCTTTCCGAAGCTCAGAGATTGTTTCCACATAATTTTTATTTTGGTCTGTCAACCGTGCTATCCCTCGGGTCAATCTATCCACTTCCTGTTGATTCAGAATGGGTTGTTCTATGTGATGTCCTAGGTCCTTTTGAGGACTCAACTTTCTTGAAGATGTTTCAATATCAACAGTATGTTCTTCAGGAACTCTGTCTTTGTTGTGTGCAAGGGAACTTTCAGCAACAGGGGCTTCAGACAATCGAGCATATACATTGGCTAATGTGAGGAGAGGTGTTTCGAGGGTATGGTCATCTGACTGGACTTCTGATCATGATGGTTGAACGATAGTCTGGATGAAGAACTAGTCACAATTTGTTCTCATGTATTTATTGGGTACTGAAAAGAGTGGAGGTTCTGAAGTAGGGTCACCAAGGGTAAGCTCAGGAGAAGGAAATGGATGGGCAAGGTGTACATCTCCTGAGGTATTCTCATCAAACTGCACACTCTTGGTGTCTTGTTTTGTTTGCGTAGAGGCTTGGGTAGGCTCACTAATACTGGCTTGGAAACGATGGTGTTTTCAAGAAGCAGAGGATTTGGCAATAGGCTTCTTGATCAAATGAGGATTTAGTATTTAAAAAAAAAATGATCCCAGGTTTGTCCTCTCTTTTCCAGCTGGTGAATGATCAACATTTTAATAAGACAATGATGGTACAAGCTCCCAGAGGGATTAACAGTATTCTTCCTGACTTGGCTTGACATTTTCTCTAAACGTTTAAGGAAATAGAATGTAAAATTGAGGGTCTAATTGTTAACAAAATGTGCTAGCAATCTAAAATGGCAAACTTTAAAAACAGTAAACTTACCCTCACAAGTGATTAGATGGATGATGATAGTCAAGGGATCTAGGTATTCTGGCTTGACCCACTCCCGGTGGAATCCTTTTGTTCCAGCAACATGTTGATATTCGGTCTTCAAAGAAAATTCGTGAGCCTTCCGTGGAAGGAGGAGATGTTTATGCCAACGGACTCCTTCCCTAGGAAGTTGTGTGGCTAATGCGATAGATTCTTATGTCACAGAGAAAGTGAGATGGCCAACTTTTCCCATCTTGCCATCGAATCCTTTAGCGAACAGCAGTGATATTTCGTGGTCACGGCCTTGGAGAAGGCAGAGAAACGGACCCCACCTGGCTCGAAGGAATACCTCACGGCACTCTTTGAACTCGGGGATGCAAAGTAAACCCTAGTAACTTCTAGGTTCATGACGGATCAACATACTTGAACAGATGTCGATGGATGCGAATAGGTATAGGGGATGCAAGAGATGCATGAGACGCGGCTTAACAGAGAAGATGGAAAGTGAAAAGGAATGGAGTGAAATTCACGTAGTCATCAGTTTAAATTGAAGTCCATTTGAATGGTTGAACGATACACAAGGTGCATGCTTGAGAGATCACACTTGTCATTCAAAGATCTTGAATCGAGCACCAACATAGAAATGTGTGAGTCAGAAAATATGTGTGGCTATGATATTTTCAACCATGTCCAAAGCCGAGCTTTGGATAGATTGAATGTAATTCTTGAAATTAGATTATAGATATGGATTACATGTGGGAGATCATGATAACTCGATTAATATGGTGACAGGTCATACGATAGGATAATTAAAGCCATATGGCGGTCATGCAATGATTCTAAAGATCGAAATGATGCATAATCCATTCGTTTAATGGAGGCAAGATAGATAAGGGAATGAGACCACGTGCGAAATTGACATTTGATTGATTCCTGACATAATTAGCCAATTAGATTTATCAAAAATATTCAAATTTGGACACCTTGGCATGTTTAATAAAGCCATTATGGTTTCATTCGGAACTTCATTCAGATTGTTATACATTTGCCTTGTTCGTCACTTTATTCGGATCGGCATTCGACCCGTCATTCAACCCTTCATAAAGACTTTTGTCTATACAAGATTTGCTTGCTAATGTTGACTGAAGCTGATTTTGCAGGGAATTTCTAAGACTGTTAGTGCACAAAAGATGCTGTAAACTTTGCTTTTCTGGATCTTTCAGTTGCGTTCCTCTTTATTTGTCATTGATTAGGACAATCCTTCTTCTGCTATTTTGCATTATTCCTGAAAATACCTATCATTTTATCAGAGATAAATAAAAAAAATTTCATAAATATTCAGAAAGTGAAAATAGTTTTGATCCTCCCCCAAACCAAAATAATGGCGTGTCCTCAAGCCATCAAAGAAAAATTGATTAATATTCAAATATTTTTAATACATGGTTTAGGCAATAATCTTCTAAAAATGTTGTGATAATTTTCGTAAGAAAACGAAATATTAACTAATATATGTAGATGATTCAGATATGTACATTCGTAAAAAAGAATACAACAGTGCTTAAGAAGACCATATGAAGAATGCTAATACAGTCAATGTGAAATGCCATAGGAAAACTAGTCATCCATGACTCATTGTAAAGATCTCTTGTCATCCAAAGAATATAGATAAGGTTCACCATAAAGTTTGTGAGATTTACTATAGTTATGGGTCCCATTTCTAGGATAATCATATCCTAGGTATTGTTTGAATTAGATGACAGGGTCCAAGTCCAACTTACAACCATTCTATAATGACAGTATAAATAATTGGCCTAAACATGTGTTTGTATACTAAGGGTTTTTTATGAGCCATGTGAATATAAATGCGTTAACCAAACCTCTTTTACCCGATATTGCCCCGCTGCTAGCAGGCTTGTTCAGTACCCCGACGGGTTTATCTTGGTACCATGCAAGCATAGCCCCGCTGCCAGCGAGCCTGTTCAGTACCTCGACGGGTTTACTTGCATTTATCGAGCTTCCTTGTTTAAGATTTTACTTAGCATGTACCCGCTGCCAGCGAGACTGTTTAGTACCCCTGTGGGTTTACTTCGTATAATGATATTTTTAATAAGGAAGTTGGTTGGCACTAGAGTGTGCTAATCCTGTTAAACACATGATTCAAATTTTTAGCATGAACCTTATGAGTAACTTTATTTATAATGGCCTAAATCATAAATCATGTTAAAAGATAATAACCTAAAGCGGTTCTTTGACCTCTCAATCTAACTTCTTCATAAATGATCACTAATATTCCCCACAAAATAGAAAATAGCACTCACTTTTAGGCTACCTTTTAAAAGTGCTTAAGAGACAAGTTTTGATAATGAGTCTAGGATGAGCTAGCAGTCCATAGGTGTAAGATAGAGCTTTTTAATATCATAGTAATTAAAGTGGGTCTTAAGCAACTGTTCTAATGATAAATCAGAAATGTACATGTCTAAATCAAATACCATAAACATAATCATAAAAGAAAGTGGTTAAAAATGATATCAAGATTACTTTAGTTTTCATTATAAATTTTCAATAATCACAAGAGAAGGAAAACTATAGATATTTATTTTTAGAGCACTTCCCTTTTCGGATAATATTGTATGAGATGATTATAGGGTTCTTGAAATCAAACTACAAAACCACTTGTTAGATGATTCAATTTTATTCAAAACAAGAACATATGTACAAAGAAAAAGTCATATTGGAATTTAGGAAAAAGGGAAAAGAGTCTTCCTGTTTTAATTTACAAAATTTCATAAGCTGATCATAAAAATGAATTTCATGTAAAGATGTAATCAATGGTTAGAAATGACTCTTTATTATTGAAAAAACAAAAATATATTTACATATATACAAAGGAAGATAACCCAAAATGATTTCAAGAACTAGGAGAAGGAAGAATGACTTCCTCTTCTACCAGCTCCATTTCCTCTTGTTGCAAGGCATTCTGCACAAAATCTTGTTTAGATATTGGTTGATGATAAAGTCTAAGTCTGTATCCATTTACAACAAAGGAAATTTGTGAATCATCAATTGTCTTAATTTTAACAGATACATTATCAAAAGCTGTAACAATTTCATATGGACCCATCCAATGAGTAGTTAATTTACCTTTAACATTTGTGTACCTTGGATAAAAAAGTAATGCCCAGTCTCCAGTTTTGAATTGTTTCTGTTTAATGTATCTATCATGCCATTTTTTGCGTTGGTTTTTTATTAAGATTGTGCGTTGAATAGAATCTTGCCTAATCTCGTCTAATTCATTTATTTGTAGGATTCGTTGTCTCTGTGCTTCTTCTAGATTCATCCCTAATTGTGTAGCCATACGAAAGGTTTTGACTTGAAATTCAATAGGTAGAAGAAATTGTTTACCATAAACAAGTTCATAAGGTGTGTGGCCATTGGTGTTCCTCCAAGTTATTCTATAAGCCCACAAGGCTTCTGAGAGCCTATCTGACCAGTCTTTGTGGTGTAACTGGATAGTTTTAGTCAAGATGGATTCTAATAATTTGTTAATGGACTCTACCTGACCATTGGCTTGTGGGTGATATGGTGAAGATTTACAATTTCGAATACCATATTTTTCAGTAAGCTCTTTCATTAATTTGGAGGTAAATTGAGATCCTTGATTGGTTACAATTTTCCTAGGTACACCGAATCAGGTGAAGATTTCTTCATATATGAATTCCACCACAGATTTCTCTGTGGCTCGGAATAAAGCATTGGCTTCTACCCACTTGGTTGCATAATCTGTGTAGACTAGAATTTACTTCTTCTTGCGAGACAAAGGGGAAATTGTCCCAATGAAATCTAGAGCCCATTTTTCAAAAGGCTCAATCATAACTTGGGGTTGTAAAGGAATCTCATCGGATGGCCTAGGTATGCCCATTCTTTGGCAACTGTCACACCCCTTGACATACTTGGAAGCATCTTTGGGTTTTTGGACTAATGGAGGGTTGGAGGGTTTTGAAGTTTTATCCTTTGGAGTTTCCTCTTGTCTACGTTCAATCTCAATATGAGCTTGAGGTTCCTATGGAATTTTTTTATGAACAGAATTTTCTGATGTCCCTATGGTTTCCCCTAATTGATTTCCAGAAAGGATATCCTTTGCTTTCCAAGTAAGACTATCCCCTTTAGGTGTCTTCTGATACCTTTCTGTTGAGTTAGTAGTTGGGGTGGCAAGCCCCCCGTATAGGTTAGCAGGAATTTTAGTGGAAATTTTAGTTTTAATAAATCTATCTTGCGAGTCTCTATACCTATTCATGAAAAACAAACTATAACTGAAACAAATTCTAACTGCATCACTACTAGTGTTGGGTTTTGGGGATGCCTGTTATAGCAGATGCGCAGGTTCTTACCTCTTGTCTTACCGCTCACCCTCCACCAACATATTTCTAAATTTCAAAAGAAAGGATCGAAAGATCTTTCAAAATGAAAAAACCGAGTCAAACTTCAGAAAGACAACAAAGAACTAATTAAACCTAGTTAAACTAACAGATCAGAATAGTATCAAGCTATACTACTCTATTCTATGATTAAACAATGGAAAAAGAACAAATACTGATTAAGAAGAAAACTACTTGTTATGAAAACTTGATTTAAAACAAAAACTACAAACTACTTAATGAATTCAATAACTACTTATGCATTCAGTTAATACTTCAAAACTACACTAAAGCATCTAATTCTATTCTTCTTGATGTTATATGTCAAATGTAATAGGAACTTGGGTGAATGTATTGTAATGAATTTCAAATGTAACAACAAAACAAAATGGAAGTAAATCTAACCTAATTTCGATAAAGAGATGTAAACTACAAAGAGACCAATTACAATTATCTTTAAACATTATGACCTATCTTCTGTCCATAAGCAAAATGGTATGAAACTAATGAAATCTAGAAGCAAGAAGAAAACTTAATAAAGATATTTATATGAACTGAATTTGATTTGGAAGCAAGTAGAAAACTTGATAAAGATATGTTGTATAGAAGCAAGTAGAAAACTTGATAAAGATATGTTGTATAGAAGCAAGTAGAAAACTTGATAAAGATATTTATTTCTAATCCAAATTCTATTTCATGAACATCTTCATTATCTGTATGAATGGGAAACTGATCCTATACTTAACAATACCTCACGTGCACTCACTCGATCACTTAATTGAACCGAGCCTTAAAACTTACCCTAATTTCAACAAACCTTTAACCCCACTTGGGGAACACTAAAAGAACTTTGTAGCTAGGTAGTGTTGATGTATATGTAACTTCAGAATGTATTTCATATATGTTGTATGTACTCCTACAGAGATGGTATTATTCCTCTATACGGAAGTGTCGTCATTTATATTGTAAGTGTCGTAACTTATACTTGATGGGTTATTAGACCACCTTGTTGGGGTCGGCCCTGTATAAGTCATGTGGGTCTAAGGGTTATTAGACCACCCTATTGGGGGTCGGCCCAGTCAGCATTATGTTATGTGGTTAAGTTCGAGCCGACATGAGTTAGGTAAAAAAAGGCAAGTCAAGTCAAGTATAAATAGAGTGCGGGAGGCACTCTATTTGCTCACTCACTTCTCACTCATGCACTCAAGGAGGAGTGGTGCACTTATGTAGGAGGAGGATCTGCTTCTAGGTTATGGCTATCTCTCTTGGTTGGTTGTATCATTGCTCTATCTATCTCTGAGGAAGTTATTGGGGTTTTTCACCTTTATGGTTTTCCCCAAGTAAATCTTTGTGTCTCTTGTGTGCTTGCATTATTGTCTCCATGATTGATATGCTGTAGATATGCTGTACATGTTGTTCTCTCAGTTAAGATCCTAGATCATATTGAAGTAAATTCTGAAAATTTAACATGGTATCAGAGCTAGCATGAAAGAAGGCATGATATGGCATGTATGACACTTGTTGCACTTACGATGCTAGGGCTTGATATAGCAAAAACCAGTCATCGTAGAACTTTCGCTATAAATCCGTTTTGGAGAAATTTTCGGATCTGAAATTGTTACAGGACGAAGCTAAGATCTCCAGGTACCTTGTGTCCAAAGGACAACCTCTAATTCGTTGTACTTTGTGATTTATGATCTGTGCAATATAGGGTTTCTGCCTCTTCCAGATCTGAGTCAAAATCAGGTGACCTTGGGAAAAAGGTCATATCTTGGGCTAGGAAGCTCCAAATGAAATTTCGTAAAAAGTGACAGGTAGTACACAGTCTGTACTATCTCAGAAAACATTTTCAGAGGCCGAAGTTGAACCAGTGACACGTGGCACGCCATACAAGTTTTCCCTCCTGTATTATCCCATAAACAGGTCACGTTGCGACATTTGGCATAACTCTCTCTCAGAGAGTCCAATTGAGGTAAGACCTATCAGGATGGAAAGGTAACAGGACTATCTATCTCAGGAAACTTTTTCAGATTCCGAAGTTAAAATAGTGACATGTGGCACACCGTACAAGTTCGCTCTCCTGTTTTATCCCAAAACAGGTCACGTTGCGACATTTGGCATAACTCTCTCTCAGAGAATCCAATTGAGGTCAAACCTGTCAGGATAGAAAGATAACAGGTCAGGCTATCTCAGGAAACTTTTTCAGACCCTGTGGATCAAAAATTTTGGAGTTACACCAGAAACAATCAGGTACATATTTCTATCAAAACAGAATTTTTTTTTTGTACCTTCATTCATGGCTTCCGGAATTTAGGGCTTTGGAGAAAGTTGGAATTTTTGTAATCGGAGACCACGGCTGGATGCTACTCATCAAAATATAAATTTAGAGACCAAGATCATAATTTTTGGTTGGGCAGAAGGCCGGGCTTGATTAGACCCTAGTTCGGGACTTTGATAAGAAAAGTGGAAAATTAGGGCTTCTGTAAAAATGGAAATTTTTGAAATCTGTGACCACGGCTGGAAGCTCCTCATAAAAATAAAATCTTAGAGCTTTGGATCAAACATTTTGATTGGGAAGAAGAGTGGGCTTCATCAAACCCCAGTTCAGGGTCACGTCCAGTGAATCCAGAAGTTTCAAAAGCAAAATTGAGGAGTGAAACTTTGCAGTTTTCAAATTTCTGAATATACCAGTTTGATCAGCTCATCAAGGCGCATATTTCTATCCTTTCGGAAGTTTGAAATTCAAAGTTTGAATTTTTGGGGTTTCTCTGACAAACCCATATCCAGCTCTAGGTCCAGTTCTTTCAAATCAAGTGGATTGGGTTAATCCTAGAAGAAGATGGATTGGTCACCTGCATAAGTGAAGAAGTTCCTGTTTCAGAGGGAGATGAGGCTAAGGCCTTATATAAGAAGATTACAAGCGATCTCGACAGGTATGACTCATCGAGGTATGTTTTGAGATTTGTTCATGATTAAGTTTATGGTATGTTTGTCTTCATGTTATTACGGTTAGTACAATCTTGATTTTAGACTTGTCATATCACCTTAATAAAACTATGAATGCACAATAGAAAATATTCATTGATTAGGGTGTTGACACTTATGATTATACTAATGCATTATGGTGTTGTATGAGGTTTATGTTGTCTACTAACATGAAAGGTACACCAAGAAAGACAAATCATGTTCTGGTCCAAGAACATATGATCATGAGGACAAAGATTCATCCATTGTCATGGATCTCATAGAAGATCCATTTACGAGGTATGTATAACTTCGTTTTGTAATAGTTAACCTATGAGATATACAGGTTACTAGCACAAGTCATTGAAGAAGAACAAGAAGACATCATGTGAGTATGTTAGACATAAATAGCTAGCATGCTAATCCAGGTATGTTTTTCCTATATCAAGTTAGAATCCTACCTTGTGTTAGGATCTTATACTGTTGTTGATAATGATTATTCATGAAGTCATAGGTTTGAATAATCATGGTTGTATGCATATTATGTTTCTTACCTTAATTGATGATATGACTAACCAGAAGAATCATGAAGGTATAGGTTTGAATAATCACAGGTCTTATGCATAATATATCTCTTATCTTGATTGATGATTCAACTAACCTGAAGAGTCATAGGTTTGAGTAATTACAGGTTTAGACATGTTATGTTTCTTATGATTTGACTAACCTTAAGAATTCTACATAAACCTTGAATTCTAATGCTTATTATTTTCTGTTTGAAATGATCATGAATATACATGCTTGAGATTATTGTGTTTTAATAGTATACTAATGAATGTATGATTTTATATGAGATCACAAGGATAACACAATCATGATACTAATAAGCATGCATAGGAACCAAGGATGAATGTAAGTTCAAGGACAGGTAATCCAGGAAGCAAAGATCAAGAGGGAGTACACTCCAGTGGTTTATGAAAGGATGCAGATATTCAGAGGGAGTTGACCATCTCTCTACATCCCACAACAGAAAGGTGTAGAAGAAGCTACTTCAGATTAGGACTCCAGCAGCTCCTGCAAGGAAGCGAAGACTCGGAGGGAGTCCACCCAACGAACAAACAAAGATAAGTATTTGAATTGTCATTTCTTAAATAATAGTATTCAATAATGTATATGTTGATGTTCCTAGAATTAGGTTGTGTATTATGCATATTAGAATACTTGCATTGATGAACAATATACTCCTAATATGCATGGGTAAGTGGCCTATGGCACTGTACAACATTCCATTGCTACTTATCTAGAATGAAACCTCTTTGCTGACATGTTGGGAGTTGTGCACACTCTTAACAATGTTCTGGTAGAGATTGGAAGGCATCTAGAAAGTTATGGAATATGGATAAATGTTGTATTGAAGCATTGGCTAAGATAATTGCATGACTGTATGGCATATTTCTTTATGTGTAAGAATTTGTTCTGGAAACTATGAGATGTTTTCTAATCATGCAATTTAACTTGTTGTGTAGGAAAGATCGTATGCCATCTCCTACAAAAGAAGAACTACAACATTTGTTCAGCAACAAATTTATTTATTGAAGATATTGAAGTTCCCAGGATCTGGGATGAAGAAATGGAATGCCATGATCCGTCGATCATGAAGAATGATGTTTGGGATGTAATCCCAAGACATGAAGGGAAGTTTGCTATGACTTCCAAATGGAACTATCAGATCAAGCATGTTGCAGATGGCAGCATTGAGAAATATAAAAGTGATGAAATAGAAGATACACCAGATGGATTCAAGACAGCTTCCTTGAATGGTGTAGTTGAAGAAGAAGTGTATGTAGAGCAGCCACTTGGTTCTGAGACTCATGATAAGAAATCATATATGTGCAGAACTTGGTATGGTGAAGATAGATTGATTGCCGACATGCAGCGGAAGCTTACTACCGAGTTCGAGATGAAGAACTTGGGGATGATGCACTATTTGTTTTTGGCATGGAGGTGTGGCAGAGTGCAGATAGAATCTTCCTTGGACAAGGGAAGTATGCAGTAGAGATCCCAAAGAGGTTCGGGATGATGGATTGCAAGGCCATGGCCACACCTATGGCATCAAATCTGAAGCTTCTATGTGATGCTTCATCTGAGCCGATTGATGTCTCTATGTATCGCCAGATGATTGGGTCCTTGATGTACTTGACGAACACGAGACCAGACATTTGCTTTGCTGTGAACACATTGAGCCAGTTCCTGACGGATCCGAGGAGTGTTCACCTGGTTGCTGTAAAGCATGTTCTGAGGTACCTGAAGGGTACAGTGGATTATGGGCTCAAGTATGAAGCAAATCAAAAGTTTAACCTACATGGTTATGTTGATTCAGATTGGGCTGGCAGTGCTGGAGATAGGAAGAGCACATCTGGGTGCTGCTTCAGTATGGGATCAGGTGTGATCTCTTGGTTTAGCAGGAAGCAGTCATGCGTAGCACTGAGTACAACTGAGGCAGAATATGTTGCAGCCTGCTCAGCTAGTTGCGAGGCAGTATGACTACGGAAGCTACTGTCTGAGTTATTTGATCTCTCGTTGGAAGCTACTGGTATCTTCTGTGATAACCAGAGTTGTGTGAAGCTGTCCGAGAACCCAGTGTTTCATGACAGGTCGAAACACATAGAGATCAAATATCACTATATTAGGGATATGGTGCAGAGAGGAGCTTTGAAGCTCCTATATGTTGCGACGGACGAGCAGATTGCAGATGTGCTGACGAAGCCACTAGCCAGGGTGAAGTTCGAGTACTTCAGAGAGAGGCTTGGCATTCTTCAGATCGAGGACACTTCGAGGAAGAAGTGATGGACACATTTGCTGAATCCATTCCAAGCATGTCGGAAGGAGGATCCTTCACATGGCTGTGGATGTAAGCGCTGGATGATGAGCATTAGGATGATGTTCTGGTTTCTGCTTGGATATGATCAGTTGGATCATTTATATATGTATGCATCATGTTGGATGCTGGATATGATCAGTTGGATCATGTGTATGTATTTTGTATATGCATCATGTTGGATGCTTGGACCATGTATCTGTATATGTATCAGGTGGATACATTGTATGATCAAGTGGATCATGTATGGTGATATGTATCATGTATCAGGTGGATACATTGTATGATCAGGAGGATCATGTATGATGATATGTATCAGGTAGATACTTGGTATGCATCAGGTGGATGCATTGATGATCAGGTGGATCATGCAGCAGGATGTTGCAGTGATGATCAGGATGATCATGGATGATGAGCTTCAGGATGTTGCTCCAGATGACATGCAGCAGGATGTTGCAGTGATGATCAGGATGATCATAGATGATGAGCTTCAGGATGTTGCTCCAGATGACATGCAGCAGGATGTTGCAGTGATGATCAGGATGATCATAGATGACGAGCTTCAGGATGTTGCTCGAGATGACATGCAGCAGGATGTTGCAGTGATGATCAGGATGATCATAGATGATGAGCTTCAGGATGTTGCTCCAGATGACATGCAGCAGGACGTTGCAGTGATGATGATCAGGATGATCATGGATGCATCAGGATGATGTATGGTGAGTATCAGGATGATACTCTATGGCCGTGGATCAGGTTGTGCAGATGAGCATGTAATAGCGCCCTGGGAGATTTGCAGATGGTATTTTGAGGTTTTGTCCTATGGCATGTAATAGCGCCCTGGGAGATCCGATAGGTTGGGCTGTGTGCCCGTAATCAGTCCTGGGATGCTCTTGCGAGGTTTTGCCATGACCACATGTAATAGTGCCCTGGGAGATTTCAGGTCGGAGTTGTGTACCCGTAACATCCTGAGATGCTCTTGCGAGGTTTTGTGGTGGACCACATGTAATAGCGCCCTGGGAGATTTCAGGTCGGAGTTGTGTACCCGTAACATCCTGAGATGCTCTTGCGAGGTTTTGTGGTGGGGTCACATGTAATAGCGCCCTAGGAGATCCTATAGGTAGAGCTGTGTGCTCGTAACAGCCTGGGATGCTCTTTCTAGGTTTTGTGACGCACGTAAAAGTCCTGAGGATTCCACAGTATGGCCAGTGATGACGAAGACCTGCAGGTGGTGGGCCTACATCTAGTATGAAAAAGGACTGGCTCTGTAGAAATTCCTATGACGAGTAGAGACAGAGATTGGTTGAGATAGCAGCAGCAGTGACGATGACGATGACGATGCATCGATGTTGATGATCCAGAGAAGATGACTTGTGCTAGAAGAACTGTGCTGAGAAATACCTTCCTAGTTAAGAGGGAGTGTTGATGTATATGTAACTTTGGAATGTATTTCATATATGTTGTATGTACTCCTATAGAGATGGTATTATTCCTCTATACGGAAGTGTCGTCATTTATATTGTAAGTGTCGTAACTTATACTTGATGGGTTATTAGACCACCTTGTTGGGGTCGGCCCTGTATAAGTCATGTGGGTCTAAGGGTTATTAGACCACCCTATTGGGGGTCGGCCCAGTCAGCATTATGTTATGTGGTTAAGTTCGAGCCTACATGAGTTAGGTAAAAAAAGGCAAGTCAAGTCAAGTATAAATAGAGTGCGGGAGGCACTCTATTTGCTCACTCACTTCTCACTCATGCACTCAAGGAGGAGTGGTGCACTTATGTAGGAGGAGGATCTGCTGCTAGGTTATGGCTATCTCTCTTGGTTGGTTGTATCATTGCTCTATCTATCTCTGAGGAAGTTATTGGGGTTTTTCACCTTTATGGTTTTCCCCATGTAAATCTTTGTGTCTCTTGTGTGCTTGCATTATTGTCTCCATGATTGATATGCTGTAGATATTCTGTACATGTTGTTCTCTCAGTTAAGATCCTAGATCATATTGAAGTAAATTATGAAAATTTAACAGGTAGTATTGAGGGGATAGGTGTTCCAATAACACCCCTCAGTTATTACATCTGAGACATAGAAGTTGTCCCATTAGGGAGCTAAAATCTCTTAGTATTTATTGGCGTGGTCACAACCGGTTTGTGGGAAGGCCTCTCCCCTAAGAGGGTTGAAGTTGTGAGGATGGTTCCGGAAGCCTGAGTGGAATACCGAAATCCATTCAGTAACCGAAGGGCTACCATTCGCAGTTCTCGGGATATCCCTGTATTGGGATATTGCGATCAAAGGACCAAACGACAGATTTACCTTTTCTCGATGCGTCATGAACGGAGTATCCTAGTAGCCTTTCTTTAGGATTGATTACCCGGTGTCCCTCCCGGTAGGGGGATATCTAGCCGTTGTCTCAACACTCATATTGTCTGACTTGGATTTTATCACCTTGCAGAGGATATCATTTGTTTGAGTCACAATACTTTTAGTTAGGTGTTTGCATGATTCAACCCACCTTTGGTCTAGTTACACCTATTTTTTCTAGAAGCCGTTTGCATGTTGGTACTCTGACCATTTGTTGCATTCCTCCACTTATTGTAGCACAGCTGCTAGAATAAGTGCCTTTTTGAGGTTGATTTTTTGGCCTGAGAGCCTTCTTTTTCACTCCCCTTCTTGCACACTTGGTTGCATTAGGGTTTTGAGTCTTTTATATATATATCACCACCTGATACTTAAACAGATTTTTTACACAAAACTTATTTCTCACCATTGAGAATTTCAGACGCTCTCGTCGTCTACGGGGCGAACTCCTAGAGTTCAGTCTACTTGGCTCGCCACGTCACCGACGCCGAGCCCTATCCCTTGATTCGACACATCGTCGATCAACCAGACGGTCATCCGATTCTGACACGCCTCAATTCACATCTGATTCTGAGGCAGAATCCGAAAACTATGTTGTATTACCACCAACCACCATTATGGCTGGAACACCATTTGACCCACTATTTACCAGCACCATAGGTGAGACATCCACAGACCTTTCTGCTGCGATGCCATCCATGGCAACAACCACCCCCCTGGGTATGCAAAATATCGGAAACACTCCACATCTAGGAATACCCAACACAGGGCCACCTCCTGTTATAGGAATTCCCAACACAGGGCCACCACCTATTATGGGTATGCCCAACATAGGGGTCACACCCCCTCTGGTTTCCACAAACCCTATCCCAGGAATCCCTACTGCTATTCCTAACCCAAGTGTAACCCATGTTGCACTTGGAGGCGCTGGCCCATACCAGACCACACCTATTGGAGCGCACATACCCTCCATATCTAGCATACCTTTAGGCGCTACTGGACCCCTACATCATACCACAATGACTAGGCAGGTCCCAGTCCCAGTCACTACATCTGCTAGCTTACCATACATGGCAAGTCTGAACCTGCTAGACTTAGCTAGGCTCACTAATGACCTCATCAGACACGATCCTGCGTGGCCTCATATGCCTACCAAACTCCCCTCTGACATCCCTAAGTTTGAGGGTAAGGCAGGTGAAGACCCCCAGAACCATATCATGTCCTTCCATCTATGGTGTTCCTCCAACTCCATAGTGGACGACTCTGTCCGCCTCCGGCTTTTACAGCGCACCTTCACTGGCTCTGCAACTAAGTGGTATATCGAGCTGCCCCATGGGACGCATGCCACCTTTACCTCCCTTGCTTCGACATTCCTGCATTTTTTCCAGTTACCTGTCCGCTATGATGCGGGAGTCGACATCCTACTGTCTTGCAGACAAAACACGGCCACCCACATCACTGATCACATTCATGAGTGGCGTCGACGCCGAAGCCTATGCAAAATCAAGTTAGACGACCGTATCTTCTTAGATTGGTTTCTAAAATCCCTCCTCCCTCTCATTGCGAAGGATGTGGCATCCGAAAGACCCCAGTCTGAAGAAGAGGCCATCCTCAAAGCCCAACAATTTGATCTCATTTACGCCCAGTCGGGTTATCTATACACAATCATACCGGACACCCCACGATGCGACTCTTCACGCAGTGACGCGCCGGGGGCATCTCATGCCGCTGATGGCATTATTGGCCAAATCACACCCCAAGCTAAATCTTTCAGCATGGTGAGTACCATGCCTGCCCCAGACCTCTCTAGGGTTACATCCAGTTCTGGAGCGACAACTTCTTACGCTCCAACAAACCAGACACATCACATTCATGGACCCTCTTGTCCACAACATTGCTATGGACAAGCGCCATCATCATATGTACCTCCTACATACTATAACCAACCTGCTACACAGAACCCCATTCAGTTCTCGCTACAACCGTTGCAGCACCCACAGCAAGCTGCACCAGCTAATCCAGCACATCCAATAGCTCAGGGGTACCAACAACCCCAACAGGCAACTGGACCACCGCCAGCTCCACCTGCATACTACCCACCGCAACCTGCTCCCGCACCTACGGCTTCCCAGAATCCCCCCAATGCTCAAGGGCATGTGTACGCACAACAACATCAGCCCCAATACCAAAATAAGCAACGCAACCAGGGTGGGCAACCAAACCGCGGAAGAGGACGTAACCGTGGAAACAACCAAAACCATAACCAAGCTCCACAACCTACCCATCCTCCGCAAAACAATAATGCGGCACCTGCTCATCAGAATCCTGATCGGCCACCTAAGCAAGCCAAAAATGCTAATTTACGAACAAACCATCCTTGCTCTATTTGCGGGGTCTATGGCCACTATACCCACGCTTTCCCACATCTGGAGCGAGCTCAACAACTATGGACAGATGACGCCCATCGTCAAGGGCAGGTGGCTCCTCAGCCGCCACCCAACCCTCCACCACCTCAACAACAACCTTTGGTGCTACAAAACCCTTTTCCAGCACAAGGAGTGGTGAAAACTCAGCCGTTAGCTCCCCCACAGGGCAACGTGCCACCACAACAGATCACTTACGCCGCCCCTGATCAACTAATGTTTGATTCAGGTACTCACCACTTATTGATGATGTCCACGGCCGATGTCAACATCCAGACACGTAGGAACCAGTATGGCCCTACCTCGGAAGCCCCCCCCGCCGATAAGGATACTAACGCTCATCCCACTGATCAAACGTTACGTATACCACCGCTTCCACTCGATGGCGCTTCTAAAGCACCTCGTTTCCCACTCCGCCGTATCAACAACAACCCCAATGCACGGGCTGTGTCAAATTACAACATCGTCGATGATTTAGCTCAGTCCCCCGCAGCCATGTCTACGTTAGAAGTCTTAAAAAACTGTCCTACGTAGCGCAAGACTTTACTTTCCGCCATTGGGGCGATTGACCCAAATGATTCGAAATTGATGACCTTTGATTTGGACCAATCCGAACCACGTCTGCCTTCCACCATAGCAGTCCAAGTTTCTGTTTCTATTCGGAATCTTGTCATCCATCGATGTATCATCGACGAGGGTGCCTCCACATGCGTCATGTCCACATTTGTTTGGCAGAAGTTGGGATCCCCTACTCTCCAGCAATCCACCACTGCATTGCGGGCCTACGACGGCCGGTCAGCTCAACCTCAAGGTCTACTACCCAAGGTCCCCGTCCAATTGGGTGGGAAAACTGTGCTCATCGACATAGAAGTCATTAATGCCCAACTCGATTATAACCTTTTACTTGGCCGCAGTTACATGTACGCCATGAAAGCAGTTGCCTCATCCGTTTTTCGTACCATGATGTTCCCCCACGAGGGACGCGTGGTCAAAATCGACCAACTCACCTACTATGATCCCAATGCCCCCGCAGCACCCGAAAATGTTCTTCCCATGATTGAACAACCCGCTTCTAGTGCCACTAGCTTCTTTGTTTCTTCTGTGGGACCCGGACTTTACTCAGATACACCAATGACCTCTACATTCCAAGCCATTCCACCACCGTCACCGGAGACCCACGTCGCAAATCTCTGTACTCTTTCACAGAATACACAAACACCCGCTAGTCAACCACCATTGGTCCCTAGTCACATCGGTGTTACACCCATCCACACCATCCCCTTTCTATTTCCTCCTTCGGGTGTAGTAAGCGCCCCGATTATGGCGACCCTTAGTCTACCCGGTTTAACATTGGGATTACCCATGTGGTATATTTCGCCTCCCATTCCACCACCGACACCAAATGTCATCCTCCAACCGGTACAACCTATTGTTACCACTACTCAACCTCCTCCTGGTGTCACAATCCCTTCCTCGTCGACGAAACCATCTCCTGGTCTCACGATCCCTTCGTCGTCAACGAATCCTCCTCCTCTTGTCAAGCCCACTGGGGGCAGAGGTCCACAACCATACACTGCTATACCACCCCCTAAGGCAGTCAAACCCCCATCGATGTTTCGAGCTCCTCCTAAATGCTCTTTGTGTGATGAGATAGGCCATCCAACTCATCAATGCCCACAACTACCAGCACTCCAAGAACATATGAATATGTTGGACGATAATACCGACATCCCAGTCGTTAGACTTGAGCCACCTCCTCAGCCTCACGGCAGATCACTGCGCACCAACCATCCTTGTGCCATATGCAGTGTTTACAGCCACTACTCTCACCATTGTCTTGATCTCCCTGACTATAGAGCAGCATTGTACGAGTTAAACAACGTAGATTTGGAGATATCTCCCCCCCTCATCGAGGAGATCTACCCCCCGCCATCATCCTCGTCGGAAGAAGTCAATACAATCTATATGATTTCAACAACTTTCAAACCAGAATCCATTGATCTATGGTCTGACTACTTCAACAATGATGAGCAAATTTTGGAGACACTCACTGCACCCGACTACCCTTGGGATGATATGCATCATCGCTCGTACTTCCTACCGGAAGCATCTACATCCACCGCATCCAACCAGCTATCGGTCGAATCGAAAGATTTCATACCCACTAAGGTCGATTGGTTAAAGGACCCTATCCCAGCACCGGATGCCTTTGAAGAAGGGAACATGTCCAACATTTCCCCCACTATACAGATAGACATTTCCACAACACCTGGGAAACCTGAGCTCATCTCGCTGGGCGCATCTTGCACTCAAGCAGAAAATCAGGCGTACAAAAAGCTCTTTCAAGAGTTCCGTGATGTCTTTGCCTGGTCCTATACCGAGATGCCTGGTCTCGACCCCGCCATCATAGAACACCACATTGATACATGGCCTGAGGTACCCCCTGTTTTCCAGAAACAGCGACCCATTCATCCTTCCAAACTCCCCGCCGTTAAAGCTGAGGTCGAGAAACTTCGCAAAGCAGGATTCATTTATCCTATTCCGTACACCACCTGGGTGTCAAACCCCGTTCCCATCAACAAAAAGCAAGGCACCCTTAGAGTATGCACTGATTTCCGTGACTTAAACCACGCTTGTCCAAAAGACAATTTCCCCACGCCATTCATTGACCAACTCATTTATGAGTGTGCGGGCCATGAGGTCCTATCTTTCATGGATAGGTTTTCCGGATACAACCAGATTCACATCCATAAGGAGGATCAGTACAAGACTGCCTTCACCACCCCATGGGGCACCTTTGCCTACCGCGTCATGCCATTTGGCCTTAAAAATGCTGGTGCCACTTTCCAGCGGGCCATGACCTATTGCTTTCACGACTTGGTCCATATCCTGCGAGTTTACCTTGATGACCTCACAGCTCGTTCCCAAAAACAATCAGACCACCTTAACGACCTCTGGCAAGTTTTCCTACGTTGTCACAAATATAAAATCTGCTTGAACCCACACAAGTGTGTCTTTTGCGTCCCGACAGGCCGGTTGTTGGGTTTCATTGTTTCCCAAGACGGAATCACTGTCGATTCCCTGAAAGTCAAAGCCATCTTAGAACTTACGCCTCCTCGCACGCTTCGGCAGCTCCAGAGTCTACAAGGGCGGTCCAATTTCCTTAGGCGCTTCGTTCCTGATTATGCCACCAAAGTCCACGGGTTCTTACTCTTACTTCGTACCCACATACCCTTTGTTTGGGATGAGCAAGCAGACACGGCATTCGAAGCCCTCAAGAAAGCTCTCACACAAGCCCCCTTGATATCCCCACCGGATTTCTCTCAAGACTTCACCCTTTATGTCTCGGCATCTGAATATGCTGTGTCCGGAGTTTTAGTCCAAGAAGATGCCTCCCACCAAGAGCATGTGATTTATTACGTCAGCCAGACCTTGTCTGTCCCACCACTGCGTTACCCATACGAGGAAATATTAGCCCTAGTTGTAGTCTTTTCCGTACAAAAATTGCGACACTACATTCTACTCAGTCATACCACGGTCGTGGCCGACTCCAACCCTATGGTCTATCTCCTAACCCGGCGGCTCCTACAAGGTCGTGTTGCTAAATGGGTCATTATCCTCCAGGAATATGACCTCACTTTCAGAACTCCCAAAATCACTAAAGCCCTCACGCTTGCTCACCTCATCACTGACCTCCCATCCTCTTCGACATCACCTGTTATCCAAACGGACCTGATTGACGAGCAGATCTTCATCATTTCGTCTGACGACCCTTGGTACGGAGACATTTTGACTTACCTTCGTACACAAAAATTTTGACCACACATCGATCATGACGGACGCCGTCGCATATGACACCACGCCCCCCGATACCTCTTGTTAGGGGACCTACTTTACCAACGCGGCATTGATACCATCCTACGCCGATGCCTATCCCATAGTGAGGCAGAACAAGTCCTCAATGATTGTCATAGCAGTGCTTGTGGAGGCCATTTCTCCGGCATGGCCACCGCCCAGAAGATCATTCGGGCAGGTTATTTTTGGCCATCATTGTTTACTGATTGCATTACCGCAGTCAAGCATTGCCATAACTGCCAACTTTTTTCCCCCAAAGCAAGAACCCCCCCGCCCCCCTTCATCCAGTCATCACTGTTGGACCATTCTGCAAATGGGCCATCAACTTCCTCAACTGCAACCCCACGTCAGCTGGCGGTCACAAACACATCATTGTGGCCGTCGACTATTTCACCAAGTGGGCGGAAGCCATGCCGACTTACAATTGCAAAGCCGACACTACAGCACAGTTTTTCTTAAACCATATTATCACTCGTTTCGGAGTGCCGAAGCAACTAGTCTCTGATCACAACTCTCACTTTGAAGATGCCGTCTGGAAAGAATTATCAACCATGTTGAAATTTGAACACCATTTCTCTTCCGCCTACTATCCCCAAGGAAACGGCCAGGTCGAAGCGATCAACAAAATTTTGAATACCATCCTCCAACGTACTGTAGACAAACACAAATCCAATTGGCACCACATGCTTTTCCCCGCACTATGGGCTTACCGCACCTCAACCAAAACCGCCACCGGTTTTACCCCTTTCCATTTAGTTCACGGTGTCGAATCCGTTCTCCCTATCGAGTGCCAGATTCCATCTCTACATATCATCGTTGAACTCCTACTAGACACTTCCCCAATTGAGCAACATCTACTACTCCTAAAGCAAGCCGATGAAGATCGACGCACAGCCATTCAAAACATGGAAGCAGCCAAACAACGATCCAAACTAAGTTACGACAAACACGTCCACCCCAGAACGTTTTCTGAGGGAGACCTTGTCCTCGCTTATGATCAAGCTCATGATAAAACCGGAAAGGGAAAGTTTGTATCTATGTGGCAAGGCCCCTACATAGTACACACCTGCCTCGGGCAGGGGGCATACATTCTGACCGATTCAGAAGGCAATCCCCTACGCAACCCACGCAACGGGTTGTACCTTAAACGATTTTACCCATAGAAAATCTGATGGACACCACCGTCCATTCTAGTATAGGCTTACTTTCTTTTTTCACAAAAATTCAAAAACCTAAATATTTGTTTTTCTCTGCATGACCACAGATGGATCCTCTTCCACTCTGCTATGTCGGTTTCGCTGATGGTGCAAGCCGTTGGTCTCCCAATCTCGCCTCCGCAGCTTGGGTAATATACTCCCCTTCACATGAGTTATTTCACATAGACGGAGTATGTTTAGGTGCCGCCACCAATAACCAAGCTGAATACGATGCCGTGACCAGTCTCCTGGCCGCAGCTCTCCAAATGAGCATCAGTCACCTCAACGTTTTCTTGGACTCACAGCTCCTAGTTTCCCAACTCAACAATGACTACCAGGTACACGATCCCTGCCTTTTCAGAAAATTCCTGCGCACTAAACAAATGGTTAGACAATTTGAATCCATTTCATTCACACATGTCCCAAGACACCTCAACAGTGTAGCAGACCATATGGCCAACAATGTCCTTGACTGGCACACCAATCACATCATGTCATATCCATAAACAAAATGCATCCACGTGCATAACATGTGCCTCCACGGGCATATCCATAAACAAAATGCATCCACGTGCATAACATGTGCCTCCACGGGCATATCCATAAACAAAATGCATCCACGTGCATAACATGTGCCTCCACGGGCATAAACAAATAACAAAATAATGCATCCACGTGCATAACATGTGCCTCCACGGACATACATAAATAACAACATACTGCATCCACGTGCATAACATGTGCCTCCATGGGCATATACAAAAGACAAATGTGCATCCACGTGCATACACGACAATATATCCAAATATATATCCACATATATATATAAACCATAATAGTCAACATGTCATAGGTGCCCTCAGCACCCGATATACAAAAATACATCTGTCGTACAAAAATGATTCCCCATATGCTCATCAGCATTTGGGGGCAGATACAATATCATCTACTCAGCAGGATCCCTAGGCTCCTCCGGCTCCTCCTCTACTGGCTCCGTCGGCTCAGGTCGAGCCCGAACTCTCCGCTCTGCCGACCCCGCTGGATCATCCCGCAGACGTCTCATCCCCTCAGCCGGCCCTGCCGGATCATCTCGTCTACCGCCCCTGTGATCCGCCACAAACACCGCTGTCCTCAACAAGAGCGACTGCCACTCAGGTGGTGCACCGAAGCAACCCTCCAAAATATCCCGATCAAGGTCTCTCCAACCATCCTTAGGGAGTCCTGCTAAGATCCTGGCAAAGGTCTGTCTGACACCCTCTATGGCGTCATCTCGAGGGCCAACCCCTCGCCCACGAGCCGAAAATCCTCCACCACGCGGAGGTGGTATTGCTGCAGGTGGATGGGCGACCACCATCGCTTGCCCCTGACGAGCCACGTAGTCAGGCGGTGGCACTGGACCCACATCTGCACAAAGCAAGTAAGCCATCATATACTATACAACTATAATCATCGATGATAAATCAAACAACACATGATATATTATCAAATAAAACACAAAACATACCGTCTAAACTCCAGGCCTGTCCTGGGGCACGAGGCATCTCTGGGTCACCTCGATAGTCCATGATGGCGTAGGGGTAGTCCTCAATCACCAGGGGCATCTGCTCCCACTGCTCATAAAAATCCTCCGTGAAGAAACCACGGACACCACCGCCAGCACGAGGCATCATCTGCCCCCACCGCATCATGCAAGGCTCACTCACCAGACCAGCATGAATGGGTACCCGTGGCCGCAAGGTCGGCACCCGCTCAAAGAAAAAACAGCAGAGAAAGGAGGCATAACAGAACTCACCTCCCTCTCGAATGGCCTTGTCCAGATCTCTCCGGACACCAGCCAGAAACATCTGCCCCCAGGCATAATATGTACCCCGAAGAACGGAGTCCACCATCATCGTCTGTCCCCCAGACATACGATGTGGCGCAGCAGCACCCAATATCCGTAGAACACATGCCCCAACAGCTCGCATATCCCACTCACGTAGGGATCGCAGACTAATAGAGCTGTTCTGCAAAACAGCATCATCAACACAGAAAGTCTGTAACAGGTCCTCCATATCTACACCCGGCGGGATCCTCGGTAAGAGATCGCCCACCTCACCCAAATGAGGCAACCCAGTCAAAAAATAGACATCTGTGAGAGTGATCTCTAACCTCTCACCCCCAATGATAAATGCACCCTCCGTCGGCACCCACCAATGCACAAGCTTGTTCAGGAGCCGTCTCACTGAACGAATAGGTGGGATCTGAGCGAACTTCAAAAGTCCGCTCATAGCCAGAGTCTGTCTCACCCCCGCATCAGTCTGAATCCTCTCCATAAGATCATCATCGATCTCCCGCTCCCGCCACGAGGACAATGGTCTCCTCAACATCCTTCCAGAAAACAAAAGAAATTTTTAGCACCAGCATAAAAAAATTTGAAAAAATCCCATCGCGGCTTTTTCACAAAAAGCCGCGATGCCCATCGCGGCTTTTCCACCAAAAGCCGCGATGACCATCGCGGCCTCCATGCAAAAACCCGCGATGAACATCGCGGATTTTGGCCAGACAGTCGCGATGAACATCGCGACTATCCCCCATGAACTCGCGATGAACATCACGGGTTCCAACCTCACAGTCGCGATGAACATCGCGACTGTCAGCCTGAAACCCCGGTTCATCGCGGGAACAGACCCAAAACCCGCGATATTCCACATTGGAGAGTCAACATGGAATTTCGCGGCCTTCAGGGGCCCGCCGCCAAACAAAAAAGACATAATTGAAAAGGCTAAGGTGAATAGAGTTACCTGAAACTCGCAGAATCGAAAACCAACGGTGAAATCTCCTGGAAATCAAGAAATAGCTCTGACAGCTCTATCAAACTCGCATGTAACAATGACAAGTCATTTGGGCCCCACGCCCTATTTATAGAAATTCCACCAATTTTCAAACAACCATTGCGGTATCATACGATGTCCATTTTTCAAACCGTTGGTACCGTTGGAATCAACACAGCGAGAAATTCATGCAGGTTCCTTCCTTTTCCCATTTTCACGGGGTCTATTTTTTGACATTTTTTGGCCTCCCTCGTGGCCTCGGTTTGCGTGCCACATCGACCGTTCTCCGTTTTGGACGTGTCATATATCACCGGATTCAGTTTTCCGCGCTCGTGATGATGCCTGAGATCATTTCTCGCTGTCACGTCCTGATTTTTCAGGGCATTTTGTCTATGCCCCCTCGTCACCTCGGTTTGCATGCCACATCGGACGTTCTCCATTTTCGACATGCCTTATATCACCGGATTCAGTTTTCCGCGCTTGTGACGATGCTTGAGATCATTTCTCGCTCTCACTTTTAGATTTTTTGGGCATTTTTTCTATGCCCCCTCGTCACCTCGGTTTGCGTGCCACATCGACCGTTCTCCGTTTTCGACATGTCATATATCACCGGATTCAGTTTTCTGCGCCCGTGATGATGCTTGAGATCATTTATCACTCTCACGCCCATCTTTTTTGGGCATTTATTCAAAATGCCACTCATCACCTCGATTTGCGTGCCATATTGGCCGTGGCCCCTTTTCGACAATCTTTCTGTCACCGTATCCAGTTTTCCGCACTGATGATGATGCTTGAGACCTCTTCTCGCCCTCATGAATCCCTTTTTGTTTGGTATAATTTTATCCCTTTTTCGGGCCGAGCAATCCTTTTTACGAAAAAGGCACTTAGGGAGTTTCTGTTAAGCTCTTTTCTGACTCCTAAAACAATGAAAAGATCGCCGAGCAATCTTACTTCCTTTCATGCTCGCTAAACGTATCTGAAAGGGAGTCTACCTGGTATAAGTTTACCCCTTTTCCGGACCTCGTAGACTAATTACGAAAAAGGTATACTCTAGTCACATCGGCTAGAAGAGTTCTCCATCCGCATCATTTTATGCTTTTTCGGGCCTTGGAGACTAAACTTACGAAAAAGAAACACCAATAGAGTCCACTTACCGCTTTCAGACTCTCTAAACATGAAAGCAACCATCCACAGGAACGTACCATTTCAGAGCACACTTTTATCCCTTCTTGGAGCTCATTAAAACTACAAAGAAGGAACCAATGGTGCCTCTTGGCGCCACGACAGATCACATCTACTCATATGGCAGCTTCCCCATTTTGGTCGCCTTTGTTCAGAGTATTCTGCAGTATGTCACCTTGAAAATCCCCCGATAGCACCTATCAGCTCGTCCTCCCCCCCCAGAGTCAATATATACCATTCAGTCAATAAAAGCAATGATCCCCACACCTACAAGTCAGTTCCCTATGCTGCCAAGTCAACCATTCCTCCATGCTCTGAACAAAGGAAGTTTGAGTCTACCCACATTATGACCCACGTATTTCCCATCCCCACAAGTATGTCAGTCCTACCATTAGTACTACAACACTACAGATCTACACCTCGTGCTCATATCAAGGAAACATCATTGCCTTGTTAGTTGCTGGTCTCCCTCTGTCGACGACAACCACATTGATTCCAGAGGATAGACCTAGAGGTCCCTGTGTCTTGGACTCATTACCATTTATGATGAGTGCCTACGAATCATTTCGAGAGGAATCCTCGGTGCCTCTCTGAATGGTTGTTTCTCACATGCTCGACTTCAACACCTTGATCGCATCGTTGAGACTCGCACAGGGTATTGGTCCGTTCAGTTATTAGTCAAAGACCCCGGATACCACCTGACTCCTCCACATTTGAGAGTCTACCTATGGATGCAACCAATTACATTTTTTCTATAGATATCCGGGTTGCGCATGACGACAGTATTCAGATGTACCCCAGTTTCATACTCACTTGAGTACACAGTTACATTAATTCTCAGAGATGACTCATAATCTTTGAGTCCCTACAGATGTTGGACACCTTCAGTTTCAGCAGTTCACCAGTTATTCCAGTGTATTAGTTATTGAGATCAGTTATGATCAAGAGTATATCCCAAAATAATGTCCCCTCTGGACCATTATGATGTACCAGTAGATTCTTTATGTATTAGATCCCCCTTCTTGGGACTAATTGTTATGTATATGTCTTGATACGAGCATGGGAATGCCCGACTCGTCCATTATCAGAGATTATACCTCATTCATATTGAGGCCTTGTAATATGTTTTGTTTTTGCAGCTTCCAAGGGCTGTGGCTCCAATCTCCAACCGGTCTCTTCTCTCCCCTAAAACCCTAGACAAAGACAAATGAACTATGATGTCTATCGGCCATACGATGAGCTCCTGCCCTCACACATCAGGGGGCAATCTGTTAACACCCTAAAAGTGCTCACTAGCTCATTTCCCTATTCACATGACCCATTTGTCCACTTTTTCACCATTTGAGCCTCTGAAACCAACAAAAGGTCACCAAAAGACCTGAGTACACCCCTTTTTCCATTAAAAAAGATTATTTTTCCTAAAAAAGCATAAAAAACCCTCAAAAAGGGTCCAAATTCCCAAAAATATTAAAAAGGGAATAAAAATATTAATTTTATTCAAAAAAGGAAAAAGGAGGGAAAAGTACCTAAACCATGTTGGTCAATACCATTTGGTTTCCACAAAACCACAAATGGTATTCCCCACCACCAAAACCTATAAAAAGGTGGTAGGGGCTCCTCATTTCACATCCATCCATTATCTCATCCTCATGCTGCCGAAATATTCCTTGAGAATTTTGGCCATTGTAAGCAACCTTGGAGAAGGAGGCCTCTTGGAGCTTGGAGCTACTCATCTTGGGAGTTGCTCAACATCAACCTTCACCATTGAAGGTATTATCGCAAGCACTTGCTTGCCCCCCATTTGTCAATACAAATTCATTCTTTAATATTTTCTTGTTCTTGTTTTTTAAATGTTTACATTATTTGCTTATATTCTTGCATAGATCCATGATTAGTTTTGTTTAGATTAGTTTCTTGTTTAATTCTATTGAAACTGCTGCTACTAGTTAGCAGGTGCCCATAGCACTAAGCCTGGTTGCAAAACCGGGCCAACATTAATCGACACACAAAAAGATACAAATAACATGCATCCCATTACCCATATGATAAAGGGAAAATTGAACCCCACCTAAGTCATTAACATTCTCAAATAAACCCAAATTAACCTATCATATGCTTTTGAAAGGTCAATTTTGATGACTACTGATCTCAATTTTTTTACCCTTAAGGAATGCAAACCCTCCTACGCTACACCAATATCTTTGTGTATTTACTTGCATGGCAAGAATCCAAACTATTTAACATAGATGTTTGCATATAAAAGGGTTTAATTCGTCTGGATATAATTTTAGCCACAATTATATGTGTGTGTGTGTGTATTGCATAGTGATATAGGTCTGAAGTCTTCAAAGTTGCCCGAATTATCAAAGTTTGGGACAAGAGCAATGAATGTAGAATTGAATGCTGTACGAATCTTCCCACTTTTTCTGGAATCCTCGACCACCTGAAGTAAGTCCTTCCCCAACACATCATTATATAGGCCAATATAGAACTCCTTCGGCATCTCATCAATACCAAGAATTTTGTCCCTTTTCATGTTATGAATGACCTCGATTTCTTTACTCATAACTTGATCCATCAGAGTGCGATTATCCTTTGCATTGAAAAACTGCAAAAAAAATTGTGTTATTCTAACAACTTGTGCAATATTATCTCTACCCTCCAATTTGAATAGATTGTCAAAATGTTTTATTCCAACATCAACAATGTCTTCAAATAATTAAACTCTTCCCTCGAATCATTGGATATTTTCCATATCGCATTTACATTCTTCCTATGATTCACAAAATGATGAAAGAATTTTGTATTCTCATCACCTTTGGCCAACCATAATGCTCTTCTCTTCAAACACAAATAAGTTTCTCTATACTCTAATATCTATCGTCCATGCTTCTCCATCTCCACCACTTCCTTCTTGGTTTCCTCCGTGATAAAACCCGACCCATCCTCATCATTCCAAACTGCCAACTATTCCTCGATATCTAAAAGTTCTTTGTTCTTTTTAACCCTCATTTCAATGGAACAATCAATAGATTTTTTTTGGTTAATTGGATATTTTTCACAAATTGTATTGCAATGAACTCTCTACAATTACTATCGAAAGGGATCCAAGACGACTTAAGATATTGAATAAATTTTAGGTCATGAAGCCATAGAGAATTGAACTTAAAAGGAGTAGAAGGCCTCTCACCTACTCCCACTAATTCAAGAACAATAAAAAGATGATCAAACTCACCTCTTACTACCACCATTTGCCTAATTAGCACGGGAAGATCCATAAAATTTTCATTGATAAAAAATTGATCAAGTTGCTTCTCAATTTCGGCTGATCCCACTCTCCTATTGCTCCTTGTTTTAGGATTAGTCTATGAATGTGGACATAAGTTGAACTCCCTAGTTTAACCGTTAAACTAGAACAAAACAAACAATAATACACACATTTCCCTAACTGAATTAAACCACAAACAAAAATATGGGAGACTCACCTTTGACTATAAGTTGTCTCCAATAATCCAATGTCCGAGTAACCTTGTTTCTCCACTTATGATAATTACCTGTAAAGTATTCTAGACAAGCAATACAAGATGGAAACTATAACTATGATGTGGTTACATTAAATACATGACCAAGGAGATGTACAATAAGTAAATAAAAAATTTCTTATGGGAAATGAAATGCACAATTGTATTAGTGAAATTGGAAAGAAGTACAACCTTTGATGCCTTGGTGTCATATCTCCTCTCCAATGGATTTCGCTTTGCTTCAAGATGTCACCTTAATCTAAGAAGGATATGGATCTAAAGTCTATCACTTTTGGTATAATTTCTCCAGCATAATCTTATTCTCAATTCCTCCTCCCCTCACCCATGGTCAAGACTTGCATTTATAGGACAATATGGATAGAGGAGAGATGAGATATTTAGGGATAATGGATGAGATATGATCCCAAAAAGTAAGGAATTCGAGTGAGATCCTAGAAAATAGGAACTGGAAGGGGATATCGTCCATATAAGATTGTTTCTAGAGACTTCTCGAAAACCTTTGTTTTCTACCCGTACATACCTCGACACGACTTGGTAGTAGAGGAATATGCGGTGAGGACAGGAGATGCGATTTGCTTAACAAGAAAGATGTGTCAACGACGCATGTTGCCAGTATAATAAAGTGCGTTAGTGGGATAATGGCGCATGTTGCTAAATAAGCAAAGCACGTCGCAGTTGTTATATGGGCTAATTCATAGGGAAAGAGGGATGGGATCTATATTCCAGAATGAGCACTTCAAGGATCAAGGCAATGGAAATATACTGGGTCAATGTGCTAGATGAAAATCTTGTGTAACACTCCAAGTTGGACATACCTTTATCGGAGCAATATCTAACAACCCTTCTGATTCATATTTCCTAATAAAATAGTTTTATAAACTATCCTTCAACACAGATCCCCCTCAAACCTCAAAAAATGGCAATGATAATTTCAAATCCCCCCCAGGATTATGTTCTTGCTCCTCAAGAGATCCTTCAAAATTAGGTTGTCCTAAAATAAGACTCTATGAATGTAAGGTCAGTATATATTAATGAAGAGGAATTCCTTCCCTAGTTCTTGAGAGAACAAAACAACACCTATCCTAGATTCCAGCTCCCAGGAAGAAGATAGTTCAATGCTCTTCCTGCACCAGTCTGAAATCAAGCCTCCACAATAGCCCTTTTCATCAATAAAATTAAAATCCCATCCACCAATGACCTTAGATAACTCCATAATGATATTTTCTCCTTCACCTATTATTTCCTCAAGAAACAAAACATCAGGGTTTATAGAACCCACCAAATATCCAAACCACTAGCTTCTTTGAGGGGTTAGCCATCCCTTAATAATTTAAGGAGCAAATTATCATTAAGAACCCACATCTGGGGTAGATGCTGCTCTAAGTGCCCCTTCAATTGATTTCTTCAATCCTACTCCCATATCCCAAGAGGATTTCTCCTGAGCCTTATGAAAAAAAATACTTCCTACTTGTACCTCTAGTAAAAATCTTTTCCAGATTCAATCCTAAGTCCCATGAGCCTTCTAAGACAATATCCTTGAGCTCCCCTTTCCTAAAACGTAGCTTAATTTTATAATATTCTTCCACCATATCCTTTGGAGTAGTTACAATTTTTCCCAAGGGAACATTAAGAAAATCAAATTGCATACCCTTAAGATGAGGATTTTTTATCCCAACCTATCAATTAAAATAGAATTACCAAGATTCTTGCTCTCAATCCCCACTACATAATCCCTCACCACCCCAACAACACAAGTAGGAAAATCCTTTTCTCTGCTCAAAATCTAGATCTGGATACTACTCAAAACTTAAAGGAATTAGTTCAGAAATTGAATTACCTAAAAAGGTCCTCTCCAATGAAACCTTCTTTGGCCATAATGACCTCTCCATCTTGTTTATTCATAATTTTGGGTTGTCTTGCATCGCAAGCCATTAAATCCAAAGACCCATTAATATTCAGGATTATAAAAGAATCCTCAAACTACTAAGAACTTGTTTCCTCTTCATGTAAGGTTTCCCTCTCTTTACCCACCTACAACATTGTATCCCATAAAGCTTTATCCTTATGCTTCATAAATTTATTCTCTTCCTAAATATTCTTTTTGAATCTCACAGAACAATCATCTGCAATATGTCCATAAACATGGCATTTTTTTCATTTAAACTATATACCTTGATAATCCAACGCTTGAATGTGCACACAACCCCCTTTCTATAAAAATATACTCTCTACAAGCCCCTCCCTCAAATACAAGGTCACTAGAATTCTAGCCAATCTCATCCATCCTGTATTCAAATAAGATGAGTGCATATCCACGAAACTTCCCAACATATTCCCTATTTCTTTGAATATGTCCAATGACCAGAATTCGAACGGGAAATTAGTCATTTTTATCCAAACTGGAACTAGATTGTTCCTTTCCAATGAAGCATAAAAAATAGGAGCCCAACTCTTTAGTAAAAGGGCACAAGAATCCCACCTCCAAGATCCATTAAAAAATTTTGCAGCATATTGAGCAGAATTAAACGAAAATGCAAACCCAACTCCTCGACAAAATGAAGAACCACGAGCATAACCAAACTTCTTTCCTCACTCCTTCTTTACCCAATATTTAAGCCCAAATTCTCCAACTCCGTGACTAGAAAATTGTCCTACCAATGTCATTTCGTTGGTCATAACAATTTCATTTAATCTGACATCTTCCCCAGGCACAAGATTTACAGGCTTCAAATTCATGTTAAGGCATCTTTTCCTTTTATTCTGGACCTTCTCCCTAAAATCTTGACTTCCCTCTATACCCCACTCAAACACACCAGAAATTTTACCAGTTTCCTTACTAACTCTATGTTCAGGTACTCCAACAATATTAGTGAGACGAAGGGTCTTCCTAATGAAACCTTCCCCCAAAACCAAGCATCCTCATTCAATTTTTTTGACGAATCATAATTAGTGATTTCAATTTCAACTGGTTTTGAATATGCCACCCTATATGTCATGTCCCCTCCCATCAATCTAACTCAAGGGAGGGAACATGACACTTAATTCAGGCTTTCAAAACTATCCCCATTCATCATTTTTCATATTCATAACAAATGATACATGTGTGCAAATGCATAATGAAATTAAACACAATGGAAATAAATTCTACTACACACATCTAGCTTGCAATTTCCAACATAATTATAACAAGCATCAATTAAAGACATGCATACTCAAATACAAGAGAATAATTATCTTGAAATGAAGTTGTCCCGAGCAACTGGATATGCAACTGCAACGTTCCACACAGCCATAGGTCAACTGTGTTCATCAATCTCTCAACACACCTTCCACCCCCCGAGCTGGGCATGATTTCCATAAGGAAAGGGAACCTTCCAACTCATGCATAGCCAAAAGAACACCACAACCTAGCCAAGCCAGTCCACAGCTGGGTTTATCAGGTTGTCAAGGAACTAGAAAGGAATGAATTGCTAAGATAGTGAGCTCAACCACAGAGCTATCAATACCTCTACAAGATGTAGCTAGCTTGGAACCCACAATACCTACACGCCCAACACAAGGAAGTATCCCCTTCACTACTCCATAGTCCCTCAGGCCATACCTTCCCTTCTAGTGCTCTTCAGGGTGTGCATATAAAATTATCCAAATCCCTATCATCTTCGGTGAGGTTACACCTCTCAAGCCAAATTCCAAATCCTTGTATACTCTTGGAAGATTACACATAGGCTCAAGCCAAACAAGGGATACATATATCAACAAGGCATAAAATTTTAGGCATGGAATTTTTTTTTAGCTATGGGATTCACAAAACACAATTTCCCATGAGTGTTCCAAAATCATGGGCACACCAAAAACGTATTTCTGAAAGGGAAAAAAACCACTGGAAGCTATAGATTGAAATCCCAATGGGTACACAAGAAACCAAGTAACAAAAACATATCCAACAGACCCCCAAATCGATTTCTCTCCTTCCCCACCATTTTCCAACATCAAAAAAATCTTTCCTAGCTAGAAAATGAAGGAAAACTCAGCAAATGTGTGGAGGAAAATTCCCATCAAGCAATACGGACGTGAGGGAGCAATACTAGTGAATGAATGATGGATTGGGAAGCAAATTCGTGGGTCATTTATTTCTCGGGAATCCAAACATGTTTTTCCAAGATGATGGCTTTCCCATACTCGAAATTTGGACAACCATACCTTCCATTTCCCAAAACAATAACTACCTTAAACACCTCTTGGAAGAATTAAATGATTGGGTGCATAATTCAACATGGGTAGTTAATGGTTCATGGGTTTTCTCATTGACACTTGAATTGACACTATTGGCTTCAGGGGTTTGAATATTTCCCTCCCTATTCCTTGTAAAAATCACGCCCCCATACTCTTGTTGCATTGCATAGCTAGTTGTGGTTATTTTTATTAAAATACATTTACATCATATTTTTTATTTCCATCGTGCCATGCTAGCACGTGATCCACATGCACTGATTTTTTTAAATTGTCGATACATGATCTAGGGACAACAAACCTGATTCAACTTTCCTATCATAGAAACTACATGTGAAATATTCAACTGTACCAACTCGAGCCTTGTCTTTAACAACCTCGAAATCACTGTTCCATACATATCCTGGTAAGTCCTTTAGACAAGGTCTTATTGAAATTTTCCACTACCTGATTTGCTTGAGGATGATATGGTGAACTCTTATGATGGTCAATCAAAAACTCCTTCATCAATACCTCAATTCTTCTATTCACGATGTGTGTTCCTTGGTTGCTTATAAATGTTTAGGGACATCCAAATATTGAGATTATATTTTCATATATGAACTTGGATGCTACCCCTTTAGTCACCGTTGTTGACTAGTTCTACCTATGCCCATTTGTTCAAGAATTCAATTATTGTGATAGTTTATCTTGCTTTTGTTATGTTTTCCTCTCTTAGGGAAGGGACCAACAAAATTAATTTCCCAAATTTCGAAGGAGAGGTTGGGGTTTACAAGTACCAAAGCCATCTCATCCCTTTTTACGGGTTGACCCAACCATTGGAATTTGTCACATTGTTTTACCTTATGTTTACAGTCACTGTACAATGTGGGCTACCATATCCCCCCTTGTAGGATTTTATAGCTATGGTATCTGAATGAAAACTCCCTCCCATAGGTCTAGCATGTGATTCTTGTATAATACTTTCCCTTTCATGTTTTAGTGCACATCTCCTTAATACATCAATAGGGCTAATTTTATATAAGCATCCATTAATTAGTGTAAAAAGAGTAGCCTTCATTGCAAGGGTTTTCTTTTTCTTTTCTATGAGAACTTGTGAAGCCTTCCAGTCCTGTAAAATTTGTACAATTTCATCTAGTTCTTGATTTTTAGCTTTGACTTTGAATAAATAGAAATCTTGGAGGTCATCATCATTCCCAATTGGATCTTCCCACATTTCAACTCTATAAAGATGGTTAGAACCGACATTGGATTTTCCTGGTCAAACCATGACTTTAAATTCAAATTATTGAAATAATAGAATCCATCTAGCTACTCTTCCTTGGTGGACCCATTTATTAACCAAATATTTCAATGCTTGGTGGCTTATATAAAACATGAATGGATTTTTTAATAGGTAGTGTCAAAATTTCTACAAGGAAAAGATCATCCCTAGACCTTCCCTCTCCACGATCGATAATTTCCTTTCTTCCTTGTTTAATTTTTTACTAGCATAGGTGTTATGGTGATAAAACCCTTCATCGCTAGGTTCTACTAAATACAACACCAACTATAATGCTTGAGGCATCAACATGTGCATGGAATTTCTTCGACCATCTGCAAATATTAGGATGGGTTCTTCAATCAATTTCCTTTTAAGGGTTTCAAATTACTCATTGCATTTTGCACTCCACTTAAATTCTACATCTTATTTGACTAATTCTTCCATAGGAAATGTTATCATTTGAATAACGTCTGATGAATTTTATGTAATATTCAGCATGCCCTAGAAATATTGTTATCTATTTTGGGTTCATGGGGAGTTTTAGGTCAAGTATCACTTTGATTTTTGTTAAGTAAACTTTGATATCCTCTTTGCAAACTACACGACCAAGAAAAATTCCAATTGGTGTAAGGAGAATACATTTCTTGACATTTAGGGAAAGTTGGAATTGCCGATAGTTCTCCAACATGAGTTAAAGTGACTATATGTGGAGTAAAATTTGGATTGGTTAGTTATTGAAATACACAACCATTGTTTTATAGATATATTATTGAAATTCTTTGACCACTATTATAGAAACTATTGATGGGGCATTCTTCAATCTGAATGGCATAATTATATAGGTTAACGACCCAAACTCTGTCATCATTGTGGTTTATTACTGTTCTTGTTTAGTGATTGGTACTTGATTATATCCAGAGAAAATATCTATGAACAAGTAACATTTGTGTCTAGTGACTTCATTAATGATTTCATTTTCAAACGGTGTCTATAAGGGTTCTGTAAGTGTTTCTTTATTTAATCCCATAAGTTGATGCATATCCTAAGTCGTTTCAAATCATGTTTTTTTCACTAAACAACCATTTGGCTAGCCCATTATGCTTTGTCGATTGGATAAATAATACATATTAATAACATGTTTTGGATTTATTTTTGCACTATTTCTTTGTATTTGTGAGACGGCTTATAGGGCCTCTTATGGAGTGGTTTTGCATTTGGAATTAGCTCAATTTTCATTTCACCCATTTTCTTTACTAATCCTTTCAAGTCTCTATAATCCCTTGGGAATACATCTTGATATTACTTTAACAAGTTGATGGTTTTTGTTGTTTTCTTCTTCAACCATTGGGCATCGATTCTGGACATGTTTACTTGGTCATCGTTAGAGATGTTTACTTCCTTAATCTTTATCTTTGATTTGTATAACTTCATTTTGCCTTCCTTTATTTCAAATTATATTCCAGGGGAAATTCAATTATTTCCTTCTCTTCTAAATTGACTTATGTGGCTAAATTTTAAGTATAGATTTGACTTATTTTGCAACTTCATGGCGGTTCCTCCTCCATCTAAATATTTACCAAGAAATATTAACGGTGGAAATGTAATTGATTATATATCTATGGGAAGTAGAATAGGGTACTATTAGACTTTTTCCTCTTGAATAATCGGTACCAATCGTATATAAAAACATATTTTAAGACTATGCTTAGGTATAGATTCGATTGTTTAGTAGAACCTTGCTCTTGATTAATAACATTATATTTTCCAGTCATACAATTTTGTGTCCAAATTATTCCCTACCAATAAGGGTGTACACCCAAATGCAACTCTCCTTTATTGTTGGGTTGGAAATTGTCATCATTCCCATGGATTACTTGGTAAATATTTCTAATATTTCCATTTTCATCACATGTTTTTAACTGGGGCTTTCCTTATTTTGTATCTAGAGGGATAATTACCCTTTTATCTCCCTTAATCTTTATCCTATATTTATTAGAGATATGGTCAGTTTCATTTTTATCCCCCAAGGTTGAATGACTAAACCAAGGTATGTTTTCATTCCTTTGACCAAGTTGATTACCTCAAAGTCAAATTTTATTGTGATTCCCATAATGCTTATTTTTGCATTCCTCAATAGCCCAATAGGTTCCACAAACATCTGATCTACTCACTTCAGAAAGTTTCTTGATCTAACTAGGTTAAGCCTTCCCATTTTGATCTATGTGTCTTTTGGGAGAATATTTACTTCAGATCCATAATCGACTACAAGTTCCAGTATAAAGTATCCCTAAATATTCAAACTGACTTGCAGATCATAGTCATAAGTATATTTCTCCTTATGACTTAAATGTCACAATTTTTCAATCTTTTTATTTCCTTCTTCGCATCCCTACAAAATCTCCATTAACTCCAAAATCCGAGCAACAAATTTTTCCCCACTTAAAAGATCTAGGAATTCATCCAGTGAAGCAATTTTGTCTAGTCAGTGATTCCCTTGTTTATGTGTTTTTAAATCATCTTCCATTGATAGTTGTTCAAATAGGTTGATCACTTCTTTGATGATTTGTCCTTCTTTCCTTGGGTCCTGATTTGTAAGGGGGTTCTCTTGGATATTTGTATTGGCTCCAATCTAATGACAACATGTAGGTTTTTAGAATTTAGGGTTGTGTGCTTGGGAATTCTTTGGAAAGGTTCACTTCCATTTTGTTCATTATCTTCTCAGGAATGATGGGGAAATCCTCTAGGGAATAGTCTCCCACTCCACATTTAGTGAAATATTTTAGATATGTTCTAACATGAAAAGGACAGAATGGGATTATATATATTTCAAACATATGAAGCAATATCTCTTATCAAATATTCCTCGACCACCTTGTTGACCTCCTATGCCTCCATATCAACCATGACCACTATATCCACCTCTTCCTCTTCCTTGGTATCCATTATTACGTTGGTTATGATCCATCAACTATGTATGATATATTGTCTGGTAATTGGGTTTGTTTTTACCAATTAGTTGACAATATGATATGCTATGCAAATCCTTCTCATAGATGGCACACCATTTAGGTTTTGCATTTTTCAAATTGTGTGGTCACTCTCATGTGGAATAATTCAACACACTTTCACAATTTTCATATTAGCATTCGTTGTGTACTTCCTAGACAACCTGGCATCTTTCAGTCGATTCTCTATATGTGTATTTGTCCTTGGTATGCCCATCATTTTTGCATAATGTACACCATAAGTTAGACATTTTCATATCTCACAAATATACCTTTGCATTACTTTTAATTTTGTGTTCTAGTAATCTCTTTTTTGTTATGGTTATGCGATCATCATTAGACTCAATTTGTTGCACCTTTCTAATGGATTCTTGCATGATTCAATCTCGTGCATTGTAAGAGGTTTCGTGATTCTTTCTAATAGTTCGTACACAAACCATTGGACCAAGAGTTTAACATCAATTGTATATGGGATTTGGATAACAAAATTTTTAAACCTTTTATCATAATCTCTCACTAATTCACTTGGTATCTATTTCATCTCTTTGATCCTTTGTGTTACCAAATATTTAACATCTCGGGTCCTGAAAATTTGGAAAAATTCTTGTTTATTTTCATTCTTGCTTATGTTTTTTATTTCCGTCTAATTCATGAACCAAGTACATGCTCTCTTTATTAGTGCTCCAACACATTTTTCCATTTTCTTTGTTTCCTATGTGATGTCCATGGATCCCTAGATATTTTCATAAATAAACTAATGTCTTCTTGGATCTCTACCCCCTCATAGAGAGGGAGATTCCCAACATTATTATTAGGCATGGTTGTAGCACATTTGTAGAAGTAAAATTTACTGCAGGTGGTGCTGGTGAGGGAGATCAATTATGGTTTTAAAAAATAAAAGGGGTTGACTGAGTCAATTGAATTGACTTTGTTGGGTGATTTGACTGACTTGATTGAGATGGATGAGTCAACTAAGTCGACCGAGTGGAATATTCAAGCTCTATTTTTTGACTTGGGATTTCGTTTCTTCTAGAAACAACTTCATGCTACTAGGTTGTTTGTCTAACACTAATGATATTTATACTTAATGAAACCATTTTTTTATCCATGCCTCTTCACTACTATGATATTTTGGAGAAAAACATCTAGAAAATCAAACACATTGTAATATAGTTAGCAAGGGATTAAACAAGTGACAAAATCATAATATTCATCAACCATAAAAAAGAGATACAAAATATCTTTTAGAAACCCATTATCATATTTACTGTACAAAGAATGAATCAATGTTTACATATAGGCAATTCAAATTACTAAGAAAGGAAATTTGAATTGCCCACTAGTGCATGAAAACCTACTTGGGATTAACTAGAGCTCAAATGCCCTTAGCTAGCCATGCAATCTCTCAAACATTAATTAAGTACTATCTCATAACTAAACTAAGTGTATGAGTGGAGGCTTAGTTACCTAAAATCAAGAACCTAATGCATGCACAACTCATGCATGAGAAGAATATGCTCATAATAGTAAAGGAGGGCACTTCAGTCTAGAATAGTAAATCAAGGTTCCTAGAATTACCCTATAAAGTCAAACATGTAATGTAGGGCCCTAAAAAATAGGAAATATTTCCTAATTGAAGGAAGTTTCCCTTATATGCTAGAAATAACCCTGAGAATCACACTCACAATCCAGAAATAACAGATTAGTCCCTTGAATCTAGGGATGAAGTGCTCTACTGTCTCAAATGGTCAAATTGAGTCAAATTTAGACCTTTGCAACCCTGAGACAAAGATATAAGTCCATGTATGATAAATTTAAGTTATGGAGAGGGTAAATATGCTCTAACAACCTCTCATAAACCTAACCGGGTAAAACTAATGAAAAAAATTGAGTCCTAGCAATTTCCAGCCACGTTAGGTACCCAAGAACAAAAAGATTCTCTAACAAATGAGGAAAGAGAGAAAACATCATGGAAAAAACCCCCAAAAAAGAGGATGTTGAGTGAGTAGACTAAGTAGCCTGCTCTAAAGATGCCTTTAATCCCAAGGAATACTGCAATTGTGTGAATTGATTCTTTGTGAAGGAATTTGTGAATATGTCTACAATATACTAAGAGGAAGGACAATATTGCAAATCAATGACATGGTCATGAATAAAACCTCTAATATAGTGCATGTGGATATCAATGTATTTGGTCCTTTGTCAATAAATAGGCTCCCTAGAGATCTGAATGGTTCTCTATTTGTCACAAAAGATGACATTAGGCCGGTGAAAATGTAACCCAAACTCAGTGATAATGTGTTGTAACCAAATAGCTTGAGTTGATGCATTCACTACACCTCTATACTCTTCTTTTTTTGTCAATAAATAAATGGTTACTTTATTTTTGCTTGACCAACAAATAGGCCCTGATCCTAAACTGAATACATACCCAGAGGTGGCTTTTGATCTATGCCATCTGTAGCCCAGTCAGAATCTGTGTATCCAACTAGATCCAGAGATCAACATGCTGCATAATGAGTCCCAAAATCATGAGTGATATTAACATAGCATAGAATCCTCTTTTCATATTTCTAGTGTAGATCATGTGGCTCTTGTATGTATCTGAAAACTAATCTAATAGAAAATGAGATTTCTGCTCTACCATGGGTGAGATAAAGGAGACTCCCATCCAATTGTTGATACCATGTACTATCCACCAAAGATTTAGAACTTCCATCTTCAAGATTTATTCTTGAAAGGAAGAATGATAGGGATGCTTTGCAATCAGTCTTCTAGAATCTGATAAGAATATCATGTGCATGCTTAGACTATTCCAATGTGTCTCCCAATTCATATTGGGTGATTTAGAGTACAAGAAAGTATTGTAATAGTCCTAAATCAATCATGGGAAATCTATCATGCAAACCATATTTAAACCAAGTGATCAATGAAGAGGAACTCCCTATGATTAGTAGATCATCCACATAGAGTACAATCAACAAAAGAGACAATTTTCAAAGCATGTATATATTTGGATTGTGAAGAACCTGCAATAATCAATTAATGAAAATGCATGAAATAGCAGAAATAACAGAACTCAGAATCGCTTTATTGATCGCAGGCCACTTCGAGGGGGAAACCTCCTTTGAGAAAGCTCAATACAAATAACTTCAAGGTACCTTCATTGGCCTCAACACACACTTATATACTAATTCTATGCCCAATACTATGGGTCAATACCATGGGACATATAATACTACGGGACGACTTCCAAAGCATATGCGTCCAATACTATGGGTCAATACCATGGGCTAATACAAACTATGGATCAACAAATATTATGGGACGACTTACAAAGCATATGCGTCCAACAACAATATACTAACAAAGTAAAGAGAAGGGTTGACATGGGTTCCTAACATCCCCTCTCCCTTAGAAAAAGCTTTGTCCTCAAAGCTTTAGATGTGGAAATTGATGCAGAATTTGAAGGAGTGGTTCTCTTGTACCATCCTTGGGTTGCATTCCAGGCCACTAACGCCTTTTGAGTTTTAGGGAGGATTGCTTAGAAGGCTATAGATGAAGAAGAACCATATTAGCTATGTGAAAAGTGCGCTTAGAACGATGCTGATCGGCTTGTTGTTTCATTCGAATTCTTGCCATGTGAAGATTGTCCTGCAGAATGAGAAGAATCTAACCACAGTTTCAAAGAACTGAGTCAATTTCTTGAACTGGGGAGCTACTAAGGGTGTATGGAAGAAGATGCCTATCCATAGACTGCTTCATATGGTGTCCTTTTAGATGTGGTATTGTACCACTCGAGCGCTTCTAGGAAATCCATATAAATAGTTGTCCAAATCTGTGTAGGGATGGGCAAGGGTTCGAGTAGTCCCAAAAGGAGTGTCGTTTCACCCTTGTTGACCTGGGAAGTAGCACAATCAACCACCATTTGTTGAATTGTCATTTTTACTCCCTGCCAAAAGAAGTTACATTGTTCTCGGTCATACATTTTGAGGAACCCAGAGCGCCCTGCCGATGAAGAAGCATGGAGTTCATAGAAGAGATATCCTTGTTGAACAGATTGCAACCAATTTGGAACAAGAAAAGAAATAGTTGTAAGATAAACTGGGTCATCAAATGTGCGAGATAGCCTTGTTGAACAGATTGCAACCAATTTGGAACAAGCAAAGAAATAGCTGTAAGAGAAACTGGGTCATCAAATGTGCAAGAAGGAGCATCTGACACCATATTGTCCTTACCCTTCTTGTAAGTGATCGCACAGGCAGAACCCATGAGTTGGATAACCCATTTCAGGTGTTCTGGGGAGGAGACCTATTGTTCTAGGAAATTTTCCAGACTCTGGAGATCAATCTTGATGCATAAATAATTCCCTAATAGGTATGGCTGCCACTTCTCTACTGCATGCAAAATAGCCAGCATTTCCTGTTGAGATGTAGATGCGGCTAAATTCTTACTGGAAAGGTCTCTTGAAGGCGACAAGCCCACTGGTTCAACAAAGACACCTGCATATCTATCCAAGGAAGTAGTGGAGACCGTTGATGGGTGCATCTGAATGGAATGGAGTTGAGAGATGACACCATGTGAATTCTTCTTAAGGATCTTTTCTAGGCGATGTGAACTGATGATGCAGAGAGACCCTTGTTGTAATCCCATAAATTTGTTTTGTTTCCCATTGACTGAAAACTGCATCCAAAGTTCAACAAAATTCCATAAGATGGGGCCAAGTGTGCGTAACCATTGATCACCCAAAACTACATCACATCCACGTAGGGACAAGGAAAACTATTACACCTAAATCTTACCATCATGATAATCAGTGTAAACATTCCTTGAGGTTCCTTAACTAAGTCATTAACCTGGAAGAGATAAAAACCCTTTTATAATAGGTTTTGAGAGGTCATCACAAGTTTTCCTAATGCATCATGTGATGTCGCAGGTTGTCCTCTTATAGACTACGATGATGTCAATTAATTAACTAAAATAGCTTCTTCGAGCCCATTCTCGAAGGTAGCTGATGTGTGGCTGATGTGTATCCCTATCCCTAGCCTTTGGGGAAGCTGGCATTCATTTCCTAACCTCTTGGAAGGATCCCCTAATTCTCTCATACCATATCTTAACCTACCCTATCCACTTAGTCCTATATAAGTGAATCTCACTCCCATCCCAAGGAGAGGAAGTCTATGGTATCTACATGCTGGTGAAATTAGCTTAGGAGAGATCTCTACTCATCCCTTGAGAGATCCATCATCCCTTTGGAGGATTTGGCATTGGCTTGATCGGAGGAGTATTGCTACATTAAGTCATTGGTTGTAATCTCTTCATCCTATGTATTTCCCTTTTAATACAGTAATATAAGTGCTTTCCACCAAATCTCATTGTCTTAATGATATTTTGTGTAGTTTTCCTACTTAACTGCTTACTTGGATCTATTATTGTGTAGATGCATTTTACTGGCTTTTTTGTTGTGTTGTCTTGACAGGTTTTGCAGCTCAGATCTAAAGACCATCAAGCTTGGGGAAACATTCAAGAAGAAAGGATCAACGATTCAAAAGGTAAAGCATCTAGTTCCTTGATCTCTAATTAGATCTAGGAAAGTCGTTTGTGTTCTGTCTCTATTTTTTCTAGACTCACGTTGAGCTAGGGAGATCGGGCCTCGAGTCCGCTTCTGGTATATTGTCCATCAAACACAAACATGTAAGAGCGCAGGTTACAATCTTCCAGAGAGATACGCACATTGTGACACTTCCCCTTGCAAGGTAAGGTGCCCCCATTAGAAACCATGACTTCAAATTTGGAGCAAGGATGGACAAAACAATCAACCTGTTTGGCGATCCGAGGGTCAATGAAGTTATGAGTGCTACTAGAATCAATGAGTATTGTAAGAGGAAGCTTCTTGAAGTAACCCCTGGCCCGGATTGTTTGGGGGGTGGTGATGTCGGATAAAGCATGGAGAGATATCTCTGGTTGGTCTTCTTGAGATGGGGGGTCAATAGGAGGCTCCTAAATGTCGACCTGGTCATCCATTGTATCTGGAGCTTCTTCACCAATTTTAGAGGCAGGCGGAGAATCCATATCCAAGAGATAGATATTTTGCTGAACACATTTATGTCCCCAAGTGAATTTCTCATCACAATTATAACAATCCCTTTTTCTTTGCGTTCCTGCATCTCTGTTTTAGACAAATGCTTGATAGGAGTTGGTCCAAGAGCTGGTAGGATGGGAGGTTGTTGAGAACCCATATTTTGGAAGGGAACAAAAGTGGGTTTGGAGCGTTGTTGTGCTGCAATCTTGTTTTCTGCCAACTTAGCCAACCCCAAGGATTCCATCATTGTGTTGGGATAGAACATTTTAACCTCTAAGTGGATTTCATCCTTAAGACCACTGATAAAACAACTCTTGTAGAATTCATCAGACAATCCTTTTGCATGATTGGCTAGTTTCTGAAATTCTGTTCGATACTCTCTCATAGTGCAAATTTGGCGAAGTTTAGTGAGGGCTCCTGTACTAGGACCAAATCGTTGCAAAAGGAGATGGCAAAAATCTGACCATTTTGGCTCTTCATGAACCTTGATGTACCAACGATACCATTAAAGAGCTTCCTGTTCCAAATGAAATGATGCAAGTGGAACTTTGTTGACATCAAAAGTATTATGCAGACTGAAATACTGTTCTGCACCATAGATCCATCCAGTCGGATCAGTACCATTGAAGCGAGGAAAATCAAGCTTCGGACCACGAAAATTGCTGGAAGAAGAGAACCCATTGTCTGATGAAGACTCAGAATGTCGTTTGTTGTTCATGACTGAATGCTCGAGATGGAGGCCAAAAAAAATTTCATCCAGATCCTGGAGTTTGGTCTAGATGGCTGCAAGTGCTTCCTCCATGGTTTTTGCTCTTGCGCAGGTGACAACCATAACCAGGAGGTTTTTTTTTTGGGGGGGGGGATGGGTAGAAAAACAAAAACATAAGCTTATTTAGTAAAGGGGAATTTGGATTTGGGAAAAACTCTGATGGGTAACTGGGATTTGATTAGGTTTCGGACACTTTCGAATGGACAGGGAAGCAAAAAATGAGGATTTCAGAAGCGGGGTGAAAGAATGAGAAAATTTGTCAGAGAGGGATAAAGAAGCAGAAATAGGGAATGAACATGGTGGCAAAATTTGGAGGTGAGTGGGTGAAAATTTAAGAAGTTATGCAAAACCCTAATAATAGAAAAATGTGAGATTTATGGCTTTGGGAAGTAGAATTTGGGATAGGGTCCTCGGGAATGAAATATGCAGAATGGGATTGTAGGGGTGTCCGGGAAGTTTCAAGGGAAACGGAGTTCAAACAATGGAGAAGGTTCAGAATGGATCTGCTATGGCGCAGAAGGGATCAGAAACAGATGGATCTGAAACTACACCGAATGGATCGAAAATGGCTGGATCTAAAATGACTTTCAGAATAGATCTGAAATAGATGGATCTGGAACAAATTTTAGAATGGATCTGAAACGACTTGGAATGGATTTGAAACGATGCGGAAGTGATCGAAAATAGTTCAGTTGAAAATAGATATGGACCCAGGTATGTTCGGCTTCCTAACAGTTTAAGGGTTTCACTCCGCCACCAATGTTATATGACGACTTGCATATTGGGGCAGTACCCCTCACTCCACGGTGGTAGAAAAATAGGATCGCAGAGCAATAACAATAAACAGAATGCAAATATAATCACACACACATTACAAGAGAGACACAGATATATCGTGGTTCACCCCAACTTGGGCTACGTCCACACTAAATTTTTCAGTCCTTATTATTATTACCATCTAGAAAGGTGAAGGGATACAACCTGCAGCACAGCCGCTGCACTTCCTCTTCATTGTCTCACAGTTTCTCTCCTGATCTTAAAGATCTTTACAATGCATAAAACCTAATTCATCATTCACCCTATCCGTGTTACAATGTCTTTCTTTTATAAGCGAAATACAATGGGAAAATACCATGGGTTACGCAAAACCAAGGGCCCCGAAAACTGGTGGCGAAAACACCCCAAAAATTTTCCTTGGGGGCTATGCCCCCGAATCCCCATAACTTGGGGGCATTTCCCCCAAACCCCCTTTTTTGGGGGTGCTGGCCCCCCAACAGGGGGGGGTCGACCCCCCCCCGAACCCCCTAAGTGTTGAGCCAGGCTCATAACCAAACCTGGGGTACAGACACGGCTGAATCATCATCTATGAGACTGGACGATCTGGCTCCACAACCAACAATCTCCCACTTGGAGACTAATCACAATAAATCCATTGCTACTGTACTTGCTAGACCTTGGACTTGGCAACTTTCTCATCTTCACCTTCATGCTAGAAGGCCAACTGAAACCGAGCAAGAACTCAGTTTCTCTCTGGTCACTACCTTTGTGAACATGTCTGCAGGATTCTGGCTAGTATGTATCTTTTCCAGCTTCAACAGTTCATCTTCCATAACAGAGCATATGAAATGGTACTTGAGCTGTATATGTTTAGTCCTGGAATGGAATGCTGAGTTCTTTGCAAGATGAATGGCACTCTGGCTGTCACTATACAACCTGCTATCCTTCTGATTCTTACCCACTTCATCCATAAACTTCTACAGCCAAATCATCTCTTTACTAGCCTCTGTAACAACAACATACTCTGCTTCCATTGTTGAAAGTGCAACAACCTTCTGCAGTCTCGAAATCCAACTTACTGTTGTTTCACCCATAGTAAACACATACCCTGTGGTGCTCCTCCTGCTATCCTTATCACCTGCCATATCTGCATCAACATATCCCTATAGAATAGTGTCTGAACCTCCAAAACATAATTCCTGAGTGGTGGTACCTCTCAAATACCTGAGAATCCACTATACTGCCCTCCAATGTTCTTTACATGGATTGTTCATATATCTGCTCACAAATCCTATTGCATGTGCAATATCTGGTCTTGTGCACACCATGGCATACATCAAGCTGCCAATTTCTGATTGATAGGGAATCTTGGACATGTAATCTACCTCTTCCTGTGTCTTGGGACACATTTCCTTACTTAGACTGAAATGGCTAGCCAAAGGTGTACTAACTGGTTTTGCATTCTGCATTTTGAACCTCTCCAACACCTTTTGTATGTACTCACCCTGAGACAATGTCAATTGGCGATTTTTCCTGTCTCTTGTTATTCTCATACCAAGGATTTTCTTTGCAGCACCCAAATCCTTCATCGCAAATGAATTAGCTAGCTTCCTTTTTAGTACATTTATATCCTGCATGTCAGACCCTGCAACAAGCATGTCATCCACATACAATAACAAGATAATATATCTTTCATTGTCTAGCTTCTTGAAATAAACACAGTGGTGAGAATGACATCTACTATAACCTTGTTTTGTCATAAACCTGTCAAATTTTAAATACCACTACCTTGGAGCTTGCTTCAAACCATACAAACTCTTTTTCAACCTGCATACCAAGTTCTCCTTACCTTTTACCTCATACCCTTGTGGTTGTTTCATATATATCTCTTCCCCCAAATCCCCATGGAGAAAGGTTGTTTTTACATCTAACTGTTCAAGATGCAAATCTTCTACTGCCACTAGACTTAAGATAGTCCTAATTGAAGTCATTTTAACAACAGGAGAAAATATTTCATCAAAATCAATACCTTTCTTTTGTGCAAACCCCTTTACAACAAGTCTGGCCTTGTACCGCTTCTTACCTCCTTCTTCCTCCTTCCTTCAACCTGTAAATCCATTTGTTCTGCAATTCTCTTTTACCAGCAGGAAACTGAACCAGATCCCAAGTCTGGTTTCCTACCAATGAGTCCATCTCCTCATTCATGCCTTGCTCCCACTTCTTTATAGTTTCCACCTGCATTGCTTCTTCATAACATTCTAGTTCACCAGCATCAGTCATCAACAAATAATACATGGAAGGAGAGTATCGTTCAGGGAATCTACTTAACATGGTAGATCTTCTTGTAGTTGCAGGAGTTTCAGGTACTAGCTGTTGTTCTTGATTTTCTGGCACCTTTGGAACTTCATTTTCTTGAATTTCATCAAGTACTGTGTACTCTGCGGTTTCCTTTTCTTGTTTCTTTACCTGTAACTGATCTTTATACATGACCTTTTCATTGAATATCACATCAATACTCCTAATTATTTTGTTATTTTGATAATCCCATAAGCGATAACCAAATTCATCAACCCCATATCCAATAAAGGTATATTTCTTGGATTTAGCTTCAAGCTTTGTTCTATTTTCTTTATCAATATGGACAAATGCTTCACAACCAAACATTCTCAGAAATGAGGAGTTTACCTTTTTATTTGTCCATGCCTCCTTTGGAAGTCCACTATCCAAAGCACTTGAAGGTCCTCTATTTATTAAATAAACAACAGTATTTACAGCATCCACCCAAAAGTGTAAGGGCAACCTGCATGCAATTTCATACACCTTGCATGCTCCATGATCGTTTTGTTCATCCTCTCTGACACACCATTTTCTTGTGGTGTTCCTGGGACTATCTTCTCTCTACGAATCCCATGGTATGAACAGTAACTATCAAATTCTTTGTCGCAGTACTCACCTCCATTATCAGATCTGAGACACTTCAACCTTTTCCCTGTCTCATTCTCAACCAAAGCTTTCCACTTCTTAAAAGTAGCAAACACATCAGATTTATGTCTAATGCAATAAACCCAAGTTTTCCTAGTTGTATCATCAATAAATGTAACATAATAATGAGAGCCACCAAGAGATTGTACCTAAGCCGGTCCCCATACATCTGTATGCACTAGCTCTAACTTTCATTCTTCTTCTGTTTCCCAACCCTGAGAAATTTGACTCTCTTCTGTTTTCCATAAACATAGTTTTCATAGAATTCCAAACTTACCTGCTTTAAATCTGGCAGCAACTTCCTTGAGTGGAGAATCTGCATCCCCTTCTCACTCATGTGGCCAAGCCTATGATGCCACAATGCTGTATCTGTTCCTGTGGAAGCTAAAGAGATAGAATGGTCAGTATTATGAGGACATAAATACAACGTACCTATCCTGTCTCCTTTTACTATCACCATTGATCCTTCAGTGATATTCCACCACTTTTCTCCAAATGTAGATAGACAGCCGCCATCTCCCAACTACCCTATTGAGATCAGATTTCTTTTCATAGCAGGAATATGCCTAACATCTTTCAACAGCCAGTCAGTTCCATTCTTAACTTTTATCCATACCTTACCCATTCCAACAATTTTACATGGCTCATCATCACCCAATAAAACATGTCCAAAATCGCCAGGAACATACTCATGAAAGTATTTCCTATGGGGTGTAGCATGACATGAAGCTCCTGAATCTACTACCCAATAATCACTAGTATTATCTAATGAAAGAATCAAAGCATCTTGTAACACATCACCTGCTACATTTGCTTACTGAGAAGTTTTCTTCTGTGCATCTCCTTTCTTCTTTAGAGATCTGCAGTCTTTCTTTAGATGTCCTTTTTTTCCACAGTTCCAGCACTCTATTTTTCTCAATCTGGACTTGGATCTTCCCGTTTTAGTCTTGCCACAATTACCTTGGCTCTTTCCTCTCTCCTTTTGTCTTCCCCTGCTCTCCATGGTCAACGCATTACCTGATGTCTCATCTGTGCTTTTTCTTCACATTTCCTCGCTAAGAATAACACCAATAACATCATCAAATTTCAAGGTGTTTGAACCAGAGACAGAGTTACTTACAGCCATGACCAAGCTATTCCAGCTTTCTGGCAATGAACACAAGATTAGAAGGGCCCTAACCTCATTATCAAAGTTCACACTTACAGAACTTAGCTGATTTGTAACCGTATTAAACTCATTTAAATGATCAGTAACAGATCCACCTTCAAACATCTTCATATTAAATAAACACTTCATTAGAAATACCTTGTTGGAGGCCGAGGGTTTTTCATACAGCTTACCCAGTGCACTCATCAAACCCTCTGTTGTCGTTTATTTTGAGGTATTGAAAGCCACCGACGAAGCCATGCTCAGCCATATTGTTCCCAGAGCCTTTTTGTCAAGAACCTCCCATTCTTCGTCCTTCATGGCCGCCGGCTGCTTTGCTCTTCCTCCCAACGGTAGGAATAGATCCTTCTGGTACAGATAGTCCTCCATTTGCATCTTCCATAACTAGAAGTTTTGTCCGTTAAACTTCTCGACCTTAAACTTTCCTTCTTCCACCATTACTACCACTTGAACTAGAAACCCTAGCTTCCTGTGGGTTTATCTACCAAATAGACCTTTGGCTCTGATACCAATTGTTAGAAAAAAAGGATCGCAAAGCAATAAAAATAAACATAAATGCAAATATAATCACACACACATTACAGGAGAGACACATATATATCGTGGTTCACCCCAACTTGGGCTACGTCCACACTGAATTTGCCAGTCATTATTATTATTACCATCCAGCAAGGTGAAGGGATACAACTTGCAGCATAACCGCTGCACTTCCTCTTCACTGTCTCACAGTCTCTCTCTTGATCTTATAGATCTTTACAATGCATAAAACCTAATACACCATTCACCCTAGCCATGTTACAATGTCTTTTTTTTATAAGGGAAATACAATGGGAAAATACCATGGGTTACCCAAAACCATGGGCCCAAAAACTGGTGGCGAAAACAACCCCAAAAATTTTCCTCGGGGGCTACGCCCCCGAACGCCCTTCTCAGGGGCTCTGCCCCCAAACCCCCTTTTTCGGGGGCACTGCCCCCGCGCCCCCTAGTCGGGGGGGGTCGACCCCCCCAGACCCCCTGAGCGTTGAGTCAGGATCATAACCAAACCTGGGGTACGGACATGGCTAAATCATCATCTATGAGACTAGACGATCTGGCTCCACAACCAACAGACAGCTCAGGTAAAACTGATAACCACTTTGCCACAAATGATAGCTCTTGGTTTACCTCACGGGTGGGAACTAGTCAATCAAGTAGGGTTCGTTGCCCTTTTCACTGACAGGTCCTCTCAATGGGCCAGCTACTTTGGGGTTTCTGTAGTACTCCTCACAATGATTTTTAGGGCTTATTCCCAAGTACTTCCCACAGTTAAGCGGATAGGGACTATTCCCAAATCCGAACTTGCAATAGATGCAAAAAAAAATTGATATAAATTCCACCCAACGAGCCCAAGAAAGTGCTCTGATACCAGATGTGAAGAACTTGCAATAATTAATTAATGAAAATGCACAAAATGGCAGAAATAACAGAACTCATAGTCGCTTTATTGATCGCAAGCCACTTCGAGGGGGAAACCTCCTTTGAGCAAGCTCAATACAAATAACTTCATGGTACCTTCATTTTCCTCAGCACACACTTATATTCTAAGTCTATGCCCAATACTATGGGTCAATACCATGGTACATATAATACTACGGGACGACTTGCAAAGCATATGAGTCCAATACTATGGGTCAATACCATGGGTTAATACAAACTATGGATCAACAAATACTACAGGACGACTTACAAAGCATATGCATCCAACAACAATATACTAACAAAGTAAAGAGAACGGTTGACACGGGTTCCTAACATGGATCTAAATTGCATCGATAGAATCCTTGGGACAACAAAAAAGAATCTATCTTGCATACCAAGCTTGTGTTTACTTTAGGCCATGAAAATATTTTCACAATTTGCAAACAAGAGATGATTCCTAGATGTACCCCTTTAGATGCTCCATGTCAATCTCTTCCACAAGATCCTCATGAAATAATGCAGTATTCACATCCATATGATGAAGATCCAACTGTTGAGTTGCTACACTTGCGAGGACAAGTCAAATTGAATCCATCTTGTAGTAAATTCCGTGTACCTATGAGAAAAAAAATTCTACTATATTTCCTTGTACTTATTGATGAGTCCATCGACTGCCATATTAGTCCTATGTAACCACCTACATCAAACAAGATTTACCCTACTAAGTAATAGGTACCAACTCGCATGTGTTATTCTCCATGAGGGATTGTTAATCCTCGTCCATGGCTACTTCCCAATGTGGATTGGTGGAAGCTTATGCATGTGATTGAGGATCAATGGTAGCAACGATGTAACAATGTGTGGGAAGCAATGGCTCTGTAGCAGTGAGTGTATGTGGGGTAGCATGAAACTGTGAGTGATCCCTTTATGCATCTGAGGGATCTCCAACTAGTTCTCCTACTACTTAAAGAGTTTTCTCTACCCAGCACGGTCGAACTATTGTATCTATAACATGCATGGGTATTTCTTCAAATTTTACAGTCCTTTGAATTAAAATATTTTCGATGATAGAATTTAGTATTATGTATCCTTTTAACCCTTCAGGATATCCTACAAATATGAATTCTTTACTTTGTGGATCCAATACCCTTCTTATTTTGGAAGGAATGTGAGCCCATGCACGAGATCCAAACACTTTGAAGTGCTTGACTACTGGTTTTTTATTTCTCAAAGCTTCGAATGGAGTAACTCCTTCCAATATTTTATGAGGAACTATGTTTTTAATGTAGGTTGAACAATTGATGGACTCCACCCAAAGTTTTGGAGAAAGTTGCTTGGACTGTAACATGCACGTGGCCATCTCATTCAAGGACGCATTCATCCTTTCTGCAATACCATTTTGTTGTGGAGTTCTACTTATTGACATATACACTAGACATTTTTCTCACTCCCCTGCATTTTTTGTACATGGGATATTAATCCCCTTTCCTGAATGATTCTATGCAAGGGCTTTGAAATCCTTGAAGCATTCGAAGACTTCAAATTTATGATTAAGGAAGTAAACCCATGTGTATCTTGACCAATAATTGATGAAATTCAAGGAATACTTGGCCCTGCTCATGGATGGGTGAGGGAATGGGATCATTCGGTCACCACGGGAAAGTTCAATAATGGAAGAGACTATCCATTTATTCCCTTTCTTGAATTTTTCTTTAGGATGCTTTCCAATAACATACTACATCATAATATTTGATATCTAGAAAACTTGTCACAATAAGTTCCTTGCTTAGCTTTTGCAAGTATCAGTCATTTATGTGACCAAACCTCTCATGCCATAACCTACTTACTTCATCAAAATGGATTATAAGTATAGAGGAAGGAGATTTGAGTATAAAGTTAGAGAAAACATACAATTTTGATTTGTGGTCATATTTCTCAACGACAACCTTTGATCCATCAGTCATATTGGTGATGACCGTTGAATCTTGGGTAAACTCGACTTGTCTTCTTGATCATGAGTGGGTGATTTGATATATAGAAAGGATATTCTTGGATAAGGAAGGAACACAAATTAAATCTAGGAATAGTCCACTCTTGACCAATAACTTATTTTCCACATACCTTTATTGGTGTGTTATCTCCCACAAGGACTTCATGATTGGTGCGTAGTTCTATGGAAGAAAAATTTCCCTCGGATGAGGCCATGTTATTTGAAGCTTTGGATTCTAGGATCCATGAGGTTGTAGATGGAGCAGAAATTGTGACAAGCACATGTTGTTTGTCATTCTGTGGTCTTCTATCTACCTTGTTTCACTTCTTCTCTTCTTCTTCATTGAACTTTTTGTACCTACAATCATGTTTTCTATGTTTTCCCCTTTTTCACTATGCACATAATTGATGTTATTTTTTGGTATTTCCATCTTTAAAGGATGATTTTTCTTGTGCAACTCTTGGATTTGGATCCATCCATTATTCCTTTGAATTACACTTTATGCTTGCTCACCTTCTTCTTTTCCTGATTGGCAGTAAGGGCATGCACCCTCGAGGACTTCAGGGTGCCCATTTGATTGAGCTTACCTTTCTCTTGGAGAAGTGACGCTGAAAAATTATCCAATGTAGGCATATTCCATGTAACACCAAGTGCCAATCTTGTTGAATGGAATGAGGAGACAAAAAAAGAATAATTTGTTCCTAATTTTGAAAGATATGACAAAACTAACTAATCATTGTCTTTGTCTATTTTGCACATCTTGAGATGAAGTAACGTATACTTGATTTTTGTGAAGAGTTATTGGATTGATTTGAAGTTACCTGGAATTAGATTGAGGATATCAATCTCTAATTGGTGTCTTGTCATCTCATATTGCTTACTAAGAAGGATATACATCTTTGTCCATATTCCATGTGGGTATTTTTCAGCTTCAATGTGGTAGAAGAGATCCAAAGATATTGAGTAACATAGTAATTTGAAGGCTTCATTGATTCCATTTAGATATTTTTAATTCTCTACAATTGAATTAGGATCAACCTATGTTCCTATAGTGATCACGTGGAGTCCCTTCATTCGTAATAGAACTTCAATTCTTGATTTCCATTCAAAGCAGTTTAAGGGGGTAAGAATTTTTTGGGAAGAAAGTTCCATCTACGATGATGCACTCTGCAAAGTGTATTCAACCTACAATCCTAATTACAATATCTTTTAGAGTCCCTTAATCTTTGATACCATGTGATATTTTGGAACAAAATATCTAAAAACAAAAACAAATTGTAATACAATAAGCAAATGATTGAACAAGTGACAAAATCATCATATTCATCAAACATAAATAAGAGATACAAAATCTCTTTCAGACACCCATTATTCCATATATTGTACAATGAATGAATCAATATTTACATTTAGGCAATTTGAATTACTAAGAAAGGAAACTTGAATTGCTCACTAGTGCATGAAAACCTAGTTGGGCTTAAGTAGAGCTCAAATTCCCTTAGTTATCCATGCAATCTCTCAAAGATGAGTTAACTAGATCATAACTAACCTAAGTATACAAGTGGAGGCTTAGTTACCTAAAACAAGGATATAATGCATGCACAACTCATGCATGAGAGGAATATGCTCAAAATACAAAAGGAGGGTGCTTTCTATCTAGAATAGTAAATCCTTCTTAGAATAGTAAAGTGAGGTTGCTAGACTCATAACTCTAGAAAGTCAAACATGAAATGTAGGACCCTAAAAATATGAAAGATTCCCTAATTGAATGAAGGTGATCTTATATGCTAGAAATATCCTTGAGAATCACACTCACAACCTAGAAATAATAGATTACTCCCTTGAATCTAGGGATGAAGCACTCTAGTGGCTTAGATGGTCAAATTGAGTCAAATTTGGACCATTGCAATCATGATGCCAAGATCTAAGTCCCTAGGTTAGAGATTGATGCTATGGAAGCATAAATATGCTCTAACAACTGCATTATTGGCTCTCTAGTAAAATCCATACTAAGGAAGTGCCAGGTTCAATATGTAATTGATGCCTTAGGATTTCATTGACTATGAGACTTTGTGGTGACATATTACCTCTAAGAGAAATTGTAGGTGTTGATTAATTGACTTCCATTTCATCCTCCAAAATAGATAATGCTCCGAGGCTTGTCTCCACAATTTGAAAGTCTTCTCCCAAAATAGGAACCATCAAGGTTGCTTCCACTTCCACATTTAATCAATCTTATCTCAACTTAGATAAGGATATATCATTGTCGACCTAGCATTCCTCCTAGGAAAAATCCTCTAGAACTATTGTAGTCACCTACTCTTATGCACCTAGTTGATCTACAAAATAGGACTTGGGTAGGGTTGGTATACTATCAACCTGATGCTTCTTTTTTTCTTTCTAATGTTCTTAGTTGATGTGAAAAAGTTCTAGACACTTTTTGTTCCTTCTGTCTCTTTCTAGTTTCTGTAGGTCAACTTGAGGTTTATATCCATCCATTCTCTTTATTCTTCTTCTCTTAATATCTTTGTCAAGTGTATATTCTTATTCAATCGGTTGTCCTCTATTGGGAATCATTAATCTAACTGGTCCTTTTCCTCCTTTAATGCAAGTTGATTAGGGATTTTCTCATTTGGGACATATCATGAGTGCTTTGCCCCTCATTGTTGACCCTGATTGTACTCTTGATCAATGATGGTGGCCATGGTAATCATTTGATCATGAAATACACACACATTTCTGATTTCTTCTCCCAGTTAGTTTTGAGAGGGGTATGTATTAGAGGTCATGCTTCTATAATATGGATGATGCCCTTATCGATGAGAAATTTTTGTAACGATATTGACATTATGTAGAGGAATTTATCATGCAAGTCATTATAGAATATTCTCTTAACATTGTCTATAGATGTGAATTACTTGATCGCTTGTTCTTCAAAAAACTCATAGACAATTTTTTCTACCCACTCATATAAATTCATTAGTCCTCCATTAGTTAGGTTTGAAAACAAATTCTTATCCTTGAATACTCTTCTTCATGAGAAATTCTGTCAAGCAAATTATCTATCTCCCAAGGAACAGATTCTAAGAAATTATCACGAGTTTCTATAAAGAAATATGTTATGGCCTTTGTAATTGTCAGTTGATTTTGTCTGGCATGATTTTTCAAATAGTCCTCAAGTTTTCTATGCCAACACTTACAAATCTCGTCCTCGTTCAACATCTATGCATGTTTTCACTATTCTACAAATCCCAAACCATGTATAATCGAAAATGGAACCAATGTTATAATATATGTGATTGCACAATAAGTGGTTACCAGTAATGCATATAACCAGGCATAATATGTTAAAATGATCTGAAATGAATATATGCATGAGATTCATTTCATTAATATGATATGCATATGCTTACAGTGAGATATGACCCTTGGTTTCATATTCCAAGAGGTCTCTTGGATTCCAAGATGAATATTTCTATTCACCTATGACTCTTCATGTGAATAGTAATAATAATACAATATACTTTACCATAACGCTAACTATTAGGTTTCCAACATTTCCCCCCTTAATCCGAAGGGGTGTTTGTGATTCCAAGAGTCTTTCTAAAAGAGAGATTAAATATAAAAGTGGATACTTTCCAATGGATAAACATTTCCAATCTGATCATTGGTGACGATGTAATATCATTGAAGTCCTCTCTAAATTGGTGAATTTGGGGATGACCACAAACCAAATGGTGGATGGTGGTTTAGGATGAACTCAAACAAGTAAATTATTTGGAACATGGATCTAACTATGTCTCTTAGATACAACTCTAACTCTAGCTTTGGCTCTGTATACTAGGTCCAATTCTTGCTATGGCTTAAGCTCACTTGTTCCCACAATACAAAAGTTTGCTTACTGAGAAATTTTTCTAATTGATAAGGATTCAAAATTTGAGGCCTAACTTTTGATACGTTATATTCCCCCTTATCAAGTACAAGTTGAGAAGTAGGAAGAATTTCATTAGTGAATATTTAATCTTGCAGGTTTCTTTAGTGTTGAACATCTATCTAAATAATGATTATGCTTCCCAAAATGTTGACAAGGATGGAGATCAAAACACCGATAATCCATGTGACCAATTCGATGACAATGTTGGCACTGGACATTCTAATGTTGGATTGAAATAGGTGAAGATGAATCTTCTTGAAGGAATCCATAACTTTGAAACTAGATTGGTCTAGAATAATTTAGAATATGAAAGGTCACCTCCTTATCATATTTGAGTCTTATTATTTGTTTTTGTTCCTAATTTCTTCCCAAGGTCAGATGATGGGCTTGAAAAGAGTATGTTGAACATGTTCATGAATAACTTTGTCTTCATCTAAAACTGCTTCTCAAGTTATTTCACTAAGTTGATCATGTATTGAGTTTTTATAGAAATTATTATCAAATTCAAAAAGAGGGTTTTTCTAAACAAACACTATTTCAAAATGTTGATTCATTTACTATATTTCATCATGCTAGAGTTGTGATTGAGTTTGGAGAAGTTACATTTTGGCTTGTGAATCTTGCAAACAAGTTAGCATGGATTAGAGAGTTGATTTGTTGATTCCCATTGTATCTTTAACAATGATGAGTATTAGATTATTTAATAACTCTAATAATCTTTGAGCCATTTGAAATACTTGTTGATACCTTAGAGGGCTTATTGTAACTCCAGCCTCTAATAATAAGACTCAAGCTTAAAAAATGGAGGGCATTGGTTTCTACCAATATTGCACACAATTACAATTATAATGCCGTTCAACTTAGTTTTGATTTGACACATAAAAATAACTATTGCAAGTATCAAAATACAAGCAAACTTATAAAATCAATATTTGAAAGTTACAATTTTTTGTTGATTCTGTTAGAATATTTAGACACTTAGGAGTTAGTTAAGATCAACTTGTTATAATATACTAGTTAGGAAAAGTGTGTTTCTTTAATATGTATTAGTATGCATTTGTAAATATCTAATCCAATAGTCACAATATGTTCTAGACATAGAGTGATCTAACGATTCAACTTCTCTTAGATCATAACTACCTTTGATTTGTGGCTTTAAACCCAATTGGTCCATGATATCTATTTAAATAGCATGGAGATTCACTTGCTAGTTAATCGATTATGAGAATCTCATTTGTAACTTTCTTTCTTTTGCATAATAAACTGCCTCAAGTAGCTATTTGGCTAGGGTCATGGAGTGTTTCCCTTTCGAAGGTTTAAACCATGTGAAAACATCGGTGTGTTGATCTGTGATCTGTTTGTGTGAGTGGTTGCTCTAGGTGTTCAGTCTTTTGGAATTATCCTGTGTAGTTGAACATGGTATTAGAGCCTTTCTGAAGATCCACTTCCATTGGTGATCTAGATCTTGAACCAGTGTTGCTGAAGCTTTGAAAAGGTTTATGGTTATGAAATTTCTGAGCATTTTTGGGCTATGAGAGGTGTTTCATTTCATTTGGAGCTTTGTTTCTAGTGGGAACAATTTTTTGTTTCATCAGATCTAGAAGTATATTATTATAGTGACGTTTTTTTATTTAAAATAATTTTCTCATTTTCTTTTTATATCTAGTATTTTTTTAGTTTCATGTTGTTACCTTCTCTTTCTGTGTATGCTCTTTTCCTTGCACCTTGTGAGAACTTGGGAAATAAAAAACATAAGAAAAAGGGTTTTCTTTACTGCATATGCTCTTTGACGTGCACTTTGTGCGACCGCGGCAAATGAGAAACAATGATAAAACATATATACTTTGGGCAAGCTAACGAGGTCTAACCCCAAATTCGAAGCATATTTTTTTTTTCAATTTATGTGAAGTGATTTGCAGGAAAAATGTATTTTTCTGGTAAGCACGAAGTTTGAGACAAAAGAGTAAAAAAAAACCCTTCCTCATTTCCATTTTTATGTACATTTCAGTATTAGCCCACTTGGTTAAAAGTTGTTTTATTTAATAAGAGGTCTTGAATTCAAGTCTTCTTGTTAGTTACTTTTCTAAAATTACATGTAATTTCTATTTTTCAGTTACTTTATTGTAAAAGTGCATCTCCCTTAATTTCTAAAAGTGAGTCACTTAAAGTCTTTTAGTGTTTGCATGCAATATTTAAAGTAACATTATTGTAAAAGTGAAACTCCACTTATTTTACAAAAGTGGTTCACATAAAGCAACATTATTGTAAAGTGAGTTTAAAAGGTTAAGCTTGGGAAGAGAGGTTTTTTTTTTTTTTTTTCATTTTCAGTTGGGTCAATCCTTTGCCTGCCTCATATCTGTTGGGGTCACCTGCAACCATTTTTTTCAATCAAGCATAACTTCCTCATCCAAAGTTAGTTTTTAGTGTCATTTTTTTAAACCGCCTTATTTTTTGAGATATTTGCATCCAAACCATTGGTTTCTATTTTTATGACCTTTATTTTACAATATGGCCTCTCCTTGTGATATTATACTCACTAGTTTGAACTATTTCTGATGGAAATCTTGTATGGAGGATGTACTACGAAGTAGGGGACTTTACTGAATTATCTTAGGGAAATAAATATAACCCAGTGATGTTGATAAGAAAATAAAAAAGGGACAATAAATGTGATGAATCCCATGGATTGATTGGGATGTCAATCTCTATTGATTTATGATTCCACATATATGGAATTGATGAACCAGATCAAGCTTGGGAAAAATTGGAATATATGTTTGGTAAACACAATGAGATTCGATGTCAACAACTAGAAAATGAGTTTATTTCCTTAAATCCAACTTATTTTTTTTGCATTTAAGATTATCTATCTAAGTACAAAATTCTTAGACTCTTATGTGCAGAATGAAAAATTAAAAGAGAAGACAAGTAATGCATTTATCATATTGTTTCCAAACATGGACCTCCATATTCTATTTGTGTATCTACATTTTACTCCATAAAAGAATCCTTGGATCCAACTAGATATAAAGAGCCTACTCTTGAATCCTTTTGTGATTCTTTGATTAGAGAGAAGGATAAGTTCATACATATTGGAATGATTAGAAATGAAAATACATTTGGGAAAGCCTTGCTAGCACAACAAAAAGAGAATTCCAAGCAGCCTAAGAAGAAAAATATCCGCAATAATAAGCTAAACAAGGGTCCCAAACCCTCTCATCCAACTTATTCTTCAAAAAATGAAAAAGAAAACAAACCAAAAGGTAAGAAGACTGGGCGTCATTGCAAGTTTTGCGGGAAATATAATCATGATGAATCTAAATGTTTCAAGAAGATGGAAGCCTTGGAAGCAGCAATGAGAAGCACCACAACAGCCTTGATTCGTCTTCAGAATCTTCATCTCACAGACATGCACTTTGTGCTTCTCATTTTTCTTATAATGCATCTTCTTCTTCTACTTCGAATGAGTGGCTCATTGATTCTGGAGTATCTTATCATATGGCTAAGGATAAAGCCATATTTTCTACTATGCATGAATGTAACACCAAAGAAATATTTGTTGATGATGATAGATCTCTTAGTGTTGTAGGATATGGAACAGTTCTGGCAGATAATGGACAGTTTAGTGATGTACTATGTGTTCCAAGAATTTCCTGCAGTTTGTAGTTAGTCTATCAAATCACTCATTCCGGTGAAGGTCAAACTATAATGTTTACACCTCACCAAGTTGTAATCAAGGATTTTAAAGATACTAAGCATGTACTAGCCACTGGAATTATTGATGCTATTACCAGGTTGTACAAGTTTAAAAAATTTGGGTCATCACCTTTTCCCTCCTTTTTTGTTTCTCATAGTGATGACTTGAGCAAACTTTGGCATGAGCAATTTGGTTACTTAAATTATCCCTCATTGCAACAACTATGTAAATAAAATAGTGTGATAGGTATTCTGATGGTATCTTGCAGGGATGGTGTTTGTTCCGGTTGTGTACTTGAAAAACATCATCGGGACAGTTTTGACAAATGTGCCTCTTGGCATGCCTCGACCCCCTTGGAGCTTGTGCATAGTGACTTGTGTGGTCCTCTTCCATCTGCTTCCTTTTATGGTTTAAAATATTTATTAAATTTCATTGATGATTACTCTAGACGCACTTGGGTTTATTTCCTAAAACGTAGGACTTAATTATTTAACATGTTCTTGGCCTATAAGTCACTTGTTGAAAAACAATCTGGTCATCAAATTCTTAAGTTAAGATCTAATAATGGGGGAGAATATGTTAAAAACAAGTTCACTACTTTATGCATTGAACAAGAAATCCAACAGCAACACACTGTTCCATATACACCACAGCAAAATGGTGTAGCTGAACAGAAGAGCCACACTTTTAAAGAAATGGTTAATTGTATGCTTCAAGCTAAGGGACTAAGTCTTCAATTTTGGGATGAAGCCATAAACTGTGCAAATTACATAGTTAATCGCACCCCCACTAAAGCTTTACAAGATATCACACCAGAAGAAGTATGGAGTAAAATTAAACCAGATGTAAGTCACTTCTATGTGTTTGGTAGTGAAGCATGGGCTCATATTCAGGATGAAAAACAAAAAGCATTGCAGCCTAAAAGTGAAAAGTGCATATTTGTTGGATATTCTAAAAATGTAAAAGGTTATAGACTTCTTCAGCCACATTATCATGATATAATTATTATAAGAGATGTTAAATTTGATGAAAATCTCTTGGCGTGCGAGCCTAACTCAGGGTTTGTGCCATCTTAATCTTGTGAGCCTCATTCGACGCTTGTGGCTTCTTCTACTCCCAACTTCCTTGACAGCATTCCAATTTTAGTTTATGATGATGATGGTGAGGATGAAAATCCACCTCAAGCATAATCGATTCCTCGATGGGTACATTCAACATGTGAAGTAGCTAGTGATCTTGGCGATGATTCTAGAGAACAACAATGAACATGTTCTCAGTTCTAGCGATCCTCTTCTACTTTTGCTCAAGTTTTCGAGAATCATGATCCACAGAATTTTGCAAAAGCTTCAGGGAATCCAGATTGGGATACAACTATGGATGAAGAATATCGTTCCTTAATGGAAAACGATACCTGGGATCTTGTCCCTCTTCCAAAAGCAAGAAAAAGTTTTAGATGTAAATGGGTCTACAGAACTAAGTATGCATCATATGGAAGTGTTTAAAGGCTAAAGGAAAGGTTAGTTGCCAAAGGTTTTTCCCAAGTTGAAGGAATTGACTACAATGAAACCTTTGCCACTGTCACCAAAATGAACTCCATCTGCCTTGTTCTTTCCCTTGCAGCCTTACATAAATGGGAGGTCCATCAAATGGATGTCAAGTCTGCATTTTTACATGGTGATTTGCAGGAGGACATTTACATGGAATAACCTCCTGTCTATGTTCAAAATGAATCTAGCCTTGTCTGTCACCTTAAAAAATCCTTATATGTCCTTAAGCAAGCCCCTCGAGCCTGGTATGCCAAAATGGATAGCTATAGATTTCTCCTTGATACTGGTTTTTCTAGATGTCATTCTGACCCTAATTTCTATACCAATAAAGTAGGAAACAATCTCATCATCCTTGTTCTTTATGTTGATGATCTTATTCTTATTGGTAGTGACCCTAAGATTTTAACCCATGTGAAATCCAGTCTTAAGAAAAAAATTGAAATGACAGACTTAAGACATTTGCATTATTTTCTTGGCCTCCAAGTCTTGCAAACCAAAGAAGGAATCTTTCTTTATCAGTCTAAGTATGCTTGTGACTTTCTTCGTCACTTTCACATGGAATATTGTAAACCAACCCCCTCTCCCTTCCAGTCTAGAGTCAAACTTTCTACCACTTTCACTTCACCTGAAGTTGATGACACCCTGTATCGTCAACTTGTTGGTAGTCTCTTATACTTGACTCATACCCTTCCTACCTTTGGTTGTGTTGCTCGCTATATGAAAATGCCCCATGAAATTCATTAGAAAGCAACAAAAAGAATACTTCAATATATTCAGAGTACAATTCAGTTTTGGATTCATTACAGTTTAGGGGGGACTCCTTTGTTGGTTGGTTTCACTAATTCAGTTTGGGCCAACGATCCTGATGACCAGAAGTCTACTGTAGGTTATGTTTTCAGTCTGGGATCTGGACCTGTCACCTGGGCTTGCAAGAAACAACAAGATCTTTCTCTCTCTTCAACAGAATCAGAGTATCGTGGCATATTTAATGCCAATCAAGAATTTTTATGGCTTCAACAGATCCTTTTAGAGTTTGGATTCCAGCAACAACATCCAAATCCACTTTGGTGCGACAATCAAAGTGCCATCAAGCTTGCCAAAGATCCAGTTCAACATCAATGTAGCAAACATATTGAGCTACATATGCACTTCATAAAAAATCTTATTCATGATTGCATTCTTGAAGTGCTCTTTTTCCCTATAGATGATCAAGTTGCAGACATCTTCACCAAATCTCTTACAAAAGCGAAGTTTTCTAAACTTAGATCTATGTTAGGATTTCAGGAACTTGTTATTAAGGGGGAATAGGCTCTAATGCCTCCTTCCTTCTCATAATACTGTCACTTTTGTAAATCCTTCAATCATATCCCAAGTTGTTCTTAAGGGGGGATGCTAGCATATTTATACACTTAGGAGTTAGTTAAGATCAACTTGTTATAATATATCCATTAGGAAAAGTGTGTTTCTTTAGTATGCATTTGTAAATATCTAATTCGATGATCACGATATGTTCTAGACATAAGGTGATTCATTGGTTCAGCTTATCTTAGATCATAACTACCTTTGATATGTGGCTTAACACCCGATTGGTCCATGGAATCTATTAAAGAGCATGGAGGGTCACTTGCTAGTTGATCGATTATGAGAAGCTCATTTGTAACTTTCTTTCTTTTGCATAATAAACTGCCTCAAGTAGCTATTTGGATGGGGCCATGGAGTGTTTCCCTTTCGAGGGTTTAAACCATGTGAAAACAACGGTGTGTTGATCTGTGATTTGTTTGTGTGAGCGGATGCTTTAGGTGTTCGGTCTTTTGGAATTATCCTGTGTAGTCGAACAAATTCTAACATTGAATTGATATTCAAATTTTAATTCTTTATGAAGATTTGAGACCTTTGATAATTGATGATGCTCGATTGTGGTGCTAAGTCCACCAATGTATTGTACAACACTATACTCTAGTTCCCCCTCGCAATACAAATTCCCTCCTCATGATATTTTCAATAACAATCTCTGCAAATAATAACCTCTGCAATGCAATACAATAAGATACAATGTACAATCTCTGCAATTAATCAATACAATAGCTATATGGAGAAATGATAGCTTGCAGAGGTATCGATATTGATTGGAATTCAACATCACTAGATCATGTAGAAGAAATATATCTCAAATGTTACATGGAAGACAATGCTACTTAGGCATATGGCTCTATATAAAATTGATAGTATCCCCTAGAACTACCAAATTTTACATGTTGAGCAAGAGGTAGTTCGTGAATAGACTTATATAGTCCAATGTTTTCTCAACTCTAATGTGGAGAGGACTCAACTCTTGGAGGAATAATTAGAGTAAGGGGTCCTACTCGAAAAATTCCTAGTGACCATTCAAAATACAATGTTATCAATTGCACCATTGGTGTCCTCCAATTATATGAAGCAAATGTGCGTACAACATATAAGTGGAGGTTTGTTGAGGAACATACAACCTATAACAAGACCAATGGTCACCCACAAATGGAAATAGATGTCCAAAACGCAACCAAAAAATGGGTTATGTGGATATGAGTCTTTGGTGTCTAGCGTGCTCCAATGGAGTGATAACCGCTTCTATGAAGCTCACCTATCATACCAAACTGAATGTTAGTGGTGTTTCTATTATCAAAATAAATATTATGTTTATGGGGTTTAAAATTCTTTTTGCTCTCATATTCATGTCAAAAACCAAACATTATCTATGTAAAACCTTCCCCAAATAAATACGGTTCTCTCCCTACATGCACAAATATTGGTCGCATAGAGTAGAGGATGTATCCAAGATTTAGTTTTTATGCCCTATGATGTATTTTGTCCCATTCAGGTATCTCCCTTATCTCAAAATTAAAAGGATTCCTTCTACCACATTTGTGATATATAAAAATGCCACCTTCAACCTAACATGATTTTTGAGATTACATCCATGTGAAAGAAGATGTTCAATGAAATATAACATTCCATTGTTCAATCACGCATAATTATATTGATTACATCCATGTCTCATCACTTATAGAGGTTTCCCATGGATGATAAGTTTTATTTATGTGAAGGTCAACTAGTTACCCGAAATTATAATAACAAAGGCTCAAACTCTCTAAACTCAAAATTTTGACCTAACATATTGAGAAGACTCTTATAATAATAATTCGACAACCCAGGAACGAAGATGGGAAATTCCCACTTTTTTTGCATGGGAAGTGTCAGGAGGGCCACCCTTACCTTCTCCATGCATACACAAGGAAATGCTACACCTAGCATTGGACAGAACATATAAAAAATAAGATGAGACTCCCTAGGAACAAGTGGAAACCTAGATTTTATGTATTGGAGAAACCTCATGCATATGATATTGATGATTCTTCAATGCCTTTGGTGCCCCACTTGCATGGCATGTCGTGGGTTCAAATTCCAAAATCAAATATTTGTGAATTAGAGATAAGATAACATGATGCCCTCCTCAATGGGATGGTTTCACCCATATGAACTTATGGATCATTCTAGTTCAATGGACATTGTGGTGAATTCGAAGGCCCTCAAGGATGTAAAGAACCAATAATCAACAACAATACCAAAAAAATGTCCTATATAAATATGGGCACAATTTTAATAGTTAGTTCAATCCACAGTCACACTCTAGTGTGGGATTGAATTGGGAGTCAAGACAGTCTTGGATAGTGGGTCTCTTCCCCATCTCTTCTACATTCTTTATAATGGATATGATCAAGTTGTGGAGGCTAGTTCTAGGTCCTTAAAAATGATTTTCCAGTTAGCACTTTCTCAAAAACTGATATGCTTCAAGGTTATAGAATAGATCTACTACTGACAAAATTGCATAGTGAATAATTTCTCCACATTCCCTAAAACCTATAGGACTATGATACCAATTGTAGAACACTCTAAGTGAATATAAGCAAGAGATTCATTTTATTAATATAATACATATATAAATACAATGAGATATGACCCTTGGTTTCATATTCTAGGAGGTCTCTTGGACGCTAAGATAACTCTTCCTATTGAATTATGACTCTTCATGTGAATAGTAATAATAATGCAATATACTTTACCATAACCCTAAGGATTAGGTTTCCAACATAATACAAAACAAACTAATAAAAAAGAAAGAATACATAGAGAGAAAGGAAATAAGAGAAAGTAGTTGTGGAAATAGAAATAAGTAGCCCTTTATTATATGATCAATCAACCAACAACTCCTTTACATAAAATATTCATACATTTGTATAGGATTACAATCATGGAAGGTAGTTATAATTCCTTAACTACCTCACTCAATTAACCTGACCATATGGTCGGCTGAACCAACTTATATTCAAATACAATTCCTAGTCAGCTAGGTGAACTACGATTCTGCAACAAATGGCTACCATCTCAAAGTTGTTGCATTTTCATAAGGAGTTTCCAAATTGGTATTTTTAAGGTTTTATCAATTATTAGCTGAAATTTATTTGTGGTGGACATTTTTTTTATCTTGTTGGGTGAATCACCTCATGTATACATGTGCCATTGTCTATTGGTTGGATGTGGGTTAAAACTTCTTTGGCCACCTTTGTGAAACCCATTCCTCCATGAATTATTTTATTATTGTTGTGCACGAATGAGGATTCAATTTTTGCTTGATTGGATGGAAGTGGATAATTCCTATGCTCCTCATAAGTACCCTTTTTGTCCATGAATTTTTTTATATATTTAAAATTAAGTGATCACACCATTATGCTTTATTAGTTGGTCTTGGAAGAAAATGGGAGTAGTGTCTTTATGTGTACATAAGTTTGAAGTGTAAACCTAAATGAAACATGAGTCTAGATTAGTGTTAAGCATGACTAATAGTTTGTGAAGCTAAGTGCTTGTCTAGTCAACATATTGCATAACATGTCATTCAAAACTCAATATATTGATTGTTTAATAGTGTATCGTGTCTCTTAGTATTATTAACATTGGCAGGAAATGAAATATATCTAAGGTGGATTTTTTATGCCATGTGAAGCTTGAAGATGGTATTATTTCAAAGTTAATGAATGGCCATTGAGTGGACTAACAATTACTCCAAACCACATTGTAAAGATATCTAAAAATAAGGGTTAAAAATAAGGGTTGCTAAGTATTGAAGTTGGAATTTTCCTTGTATTTCCATAGCTTGCAAACAATGTAGAGTAGCGAACAAAGACCTCAAAAACAATTTTATCCATGTAATACATCGGTGTACTAATTTTAACCAAGTCCTAGATTTTTTTGTTTCTATGGGAATTCTTGATTTTTCCTTCTCTTTCCTTTTTTCATCCCTAATTACAAGTATGGATTCCTTGTAGACTTCATTTTGTTGTTTAGAATCCATATTTTCCTCCATATGAGATAGCTTTCTCTTATATACTTATGGCCTTTCCTTGGTTGTGACTAGTGTCTCTCTCGTTGTTGGAATCTATTTAATACTAGGGGGGGTAAATCAGTGTTAGCGTAGTTATGGGAAGTTTTTAACTTCTTTAAAGGATTATTCTAAACTTAATCTTGATATTCAATTATTCATCCATCATAAATAAAACATTTATCCACATATGCACCAAGACAAACAACACAAAACACACAATATTTTTACGTGGAAATCCAAACAGGAGAAAACCATAGACTATTCTTTTGTAATGAAAGGATTACATTCAAGGAAGCACCAAATTCCTTTGTTTACTAGCACCAACTGGAAGGAGGCACTGAACCCCTAGTTTTACAGGCACCGACCTAAAGAAAGTACCAACTGGAAGGAAGCTACGACCCCCTGTTGCTTGCCCTGTCCTACCGTCTAGATATACAAAATAAGATATTTCCTTGCCGAACTTTCAACATGTGCACACTTCTAATGTTTCGATGTTTGTTATGTTGTGCACACCTTCTATATGCAGTGGTATTTCTGTCACTTTGTTGCATACATCACTTGACTTCTCATTCCACTAGACACTTCACTTCAACTAATGTCTCACTTGATATTGTGTGCTACTTCATCTAATGTAGTTTGCACCATTGTTCTATGTTTTGTTATGCTATTGTGAAACTACAGCTTCAACTGATATTGTGCATCAACTAAGGACTTGTTGTTATGATGTAGTGCACCAGTATCATATGGAACTACATACTTACTAAGATGTGTCCATTCTGTTTAAGTTCCATAGTATTTCAGACAATTCGTGACATGATGTGCATCATATGATTTATCCTTTCGGTTTTACATAGTTTCTTTAGATCATCCTCATCATGATGCACATACTTGATTCTACTGCTACTCAGTCTTTACGCATCAGATGGAACTCTTTGCTTTGAATACATCATCTCAGCCTTCATACATCAGTCAAACTTTTTTACTTCATTCATCTTCATATATACTTAAGTTATGTCTCTGTGTGGATCCACCTTAGAACATTTGTGACTGTCTGCGTGTTGTCTGCAATATTGTCATTCGATCCTCACGCACTTGCACATCCTCTACATTATGCCTTTATGTATTTGTGCAACTATCACAAATATACAACATCATTCTAGAAACCATCAGTTATATCATTTCTCTGTTTGTGTGCACTCGGCTCTCTGCTAGATCATTCATGTTCTGGGTCCATGAGCCCTTGATTCCACGAATATAAAACTGTATCTTCCACTTACAAGATCGTCATCCTTGCCATCAAGCTGACTTCAAATATCCAACTTTCTTCTTTATTTATACATGTCCTGCATGGATTGTATGTCCACAAGTTGGTTGTGGTGTTTCTTCTTCCTTGCTTCACGGATTGTGATTCTGCCACATGTCATTTTCTACGTCGTAGACGTGTACTTTTTTTGTGGGTATTTCACATACTTGGTATTCTACTTGGTGGGACTCTAACCCTTGCGGTACCATTACTTATGGTACTTGCGCACTTGATGTATCATTGCTTTGCAGAAATTGCACATACACGATCTTCGACTTGGTGGAACTTTGACCCTTACAGTACCATCACTTGTGGCTCATGCGCACTTGATGTATCATTGATTTGAAAAAATTGCACATACATTATCTTCGACTTGGTGGAACTTTGACCCTTGCGGTACCATCACTTGTGGGTCATACACACTTCCTGTGTCATCGACTGTGGAATTTGCACATATACTAACTTCAACCTCTACACCCTTCTTGGAACTTGTGTGCACTTTCAACAGTTGAAAGCTTCTTCTGATTGGTGAGAATTGTGTGCTTTCAGGACTTGCATAATTTTTCAACCATTTCTTGTTCCATGCTGCTTGCGCACTCTAGAATCTTCTCTTGACTTGCTTGTGCACACTAGACTTTGTCCCATGTATTCTTTGGCTCACTTGTCCACTCTTCAACTTTTGTCCAACCAACACTTTAGCTTGTACCTTGAAGGACTATGACAGGATGGACTTGATGTCTACACATGTACCTCATGCATCATGTACTTCTTCAAACTTATATACCTATTTAAACTCGATATGCATCATGTACTCCTGGACACACTTCTTCAGATTGGATGCAACTTCTAGATATACTTCTTTAGACTAGCATCCATATACTTCACCATCTTTCCTGTACATATACTTCTTCAAAGTGTATTTTCTATACTTATTCAAGCTGCCATGGGAATACTGAATCCACTTGACATCAATGAATCAAACTGGATCAGTTGATATCCTCTTTGACATTAGTTTACATCAATGAAAACCAAAGTTCAACAATATCCCCCTTTGGAATTGATTTCAACACCTTATGTAGCTGTGCATAGTCATATTCTTAAACTTGTATGCTTCATCTGTGCTTGTCATAGTACTCCCACTGAGTACATAATCCCATGAGTTATTTTAGAGTTTGAACCTTTGACATCTACACATTTTGTTGTTACTACTTCTTCTGCTTTATGTTACCTCTATGCAGGTCACATGCATTTATGATAATTCTTATTGTGTTACTGCATGCTCCTATAATGACCTAGATTCATGATTAACCTTGTGTTATTTCTCCTTGATCAAGTTCACGTCATGTTCTTCAGATTCATGCTTTTCTCCCCCTTTGACATCAATGGCCAAGAGGTTCCACTACTTGCGCAATTATTTTTTCTTCTTTCCTTTTGTTTTGTGCTAACCTTCACCTATCTTCTTATAGGGATAGAACCCCCTATCTTCATGCTTCACTATTATTTTTTTTACATCCTTTCCTAAGCTATAAATTTAATCTTCTGCAGGTTTGTCTTTATGGATGCAACTTTTCTTTTCAATTCCTCTTCCTTAATCACAATAACTCCTTCCATTTTTTCGTTAGGAACTGATTTAATAATTTCTAAACAATCATCAATTACTTCTTTGATCTCTTCTTGCAACAATGGGAAAGATTCTGTTATACTAAAGGAGTCTTCTTGTATAGGTTTGATCCTATTGATTACCTTCCATTTCTCTTCACGTATCTTGTTTACTTCTTGTTGCTACTTTTTACACTCACCCATATTGCTCATAATTTCGACGGTTGGAGGGTTGGTCAAACTGTCATGAATATTTTGCTCTAAATTCTATGTAGTCTTAAGCCTCTCATTTACTTCTTTCAGCTGCTCATCTTCAACCAGGATTCTTGATAGTTGAACCCTTTCTAAATGCAGCTCTACACATTTCAATTCAAGGGTCTTAATGTTCTCAATTGTAATGTTTATCTTTTCTGATCTGCTTGCACGCTCTACTTTGACTTATGGAGGAGTTCCTAGTATTTTTCTTGGTCAAAGATCTCCAATTCTGGTTTGTATTCCCTGAATGACCTCTCCTATTCTCATCATTTTTCTTTCTGAGGAGGTTTCATCATTGTTTTGGACTTCCAGAAGTTCATTATATACTTCCTCTACTTATTTTTACAGTCTACAAGCATCTTGTTGTGATTTGTCCAATTCTTATTTCAATGAAGTTCCTTTTGCAATTTTTTCCGCTGCTTCTTTTTCTAACTGTTGTGTCTTTTGTGTAGTTAATTTTTTTTTGTCTTTAGGTGTGAGTGCTCTTCTTGTTCTGTATTTTGTTCAATTTTGTCGTGACTGCCTCATGTCTCCACCTAATTTTTTGTGCAATGGATGTGTGTCGTGCATGTAACTCAATCAATGGTAAATGCGATAAAGTTAATTCCACATGACTTACAACATTATGTGTCTCTTGAGTAGGAAATGTTAAGGCTACATATGAGATCTTCAATTTTTGGTGTGGATCGATTTCCTTCACCTATGAGATGTGATGTGATTGCAAACTAATATGAGATTCCATGACATTTTCATGTTCTCACCTATTCAGTTGTATCAGATGATTCATTGCGGAAACCTATTCATTGATTTTCATTAAGATTCTTCCTTGTTGTAAAACAATTTCTTCCTATTTTCTCAAGATTCTTCCTATTTCCTCAAGATCATCTATTGTCAACGTTTGAGCTGAGCTAGGTTTGGATGCTTTTATTTTCTTCTTTGAGGGGCCTTTGTCTTGCATCATTTCTTTTCTCTTTTCGTCTTGTGTGGATTGTTGTGTGGGATTAGGAGGCATTTCTAAGTTGTTAGTTTCCTCCACTGATTATTCTTGTTGCACTGCCTCTTCTTCTTCCATTAATGGAACCTTCCACTCCGTGTCCCATTCTTGAACAATTTTTGGGATATCCTCTTTAAACCAAATAAAATTGGTAGACAACCATCATTTTTTAGGATCCCTCTTTGGCTTTATGTAAGTATGATGCATTCCAATTTTGAAATACATGATCCGCTTATATGGTTCAACTATTTGAGGTGGCATGCATGGAGTTTCTCATCAAATGAATCTGATTTCTTCACAGTATAAAAAAAATTGACATTGTTTTCCTTTTGTCTACAAACAATGTTAGAGACCTGCATGTTTGTGTATCTTGCATCTTGGAAGGGCCTCCTATTTCTGTCAAATAACTAACTCCCTTCAGGTTCCTTCCAGTCCATGAGTGCAACACAAATCAATAGCCAAGTATAGTGAAAGGGACTACCTTTTTCTTGTGCTTCCAGGAAGTATTCAAGGAACTCATTTAGTAAGAATTTAGACCAATTCATTTGGACTCCCTCAACACATTTCTCTATTGCTTCAATGATTGTTACTGAGACTTGGTCCTAGCGGCTCTTTCAGAACAACTTACATGCTAGTAGTTGGGCAGTAAATCTTACTGCATCATGCTTTATTTGAGCAACTGAAAACTCTCTACTTGCACATTGAGTTCTGTACTTTTCAGCCATCTTCTTTCCAAGATCCTTTTCTTGAATTCTTCTCCTTAGAAAAATTACATCTTACCCAGCACATGGAATCCCTATGATCTCCTCAATAATCTTAACGTTAATAGCTATATTTTTTTTCAGCCATAGGTACCCACCGTGATAGAAGCAATTTTGCACACATTTTTACTTGTGTTGAACTTCCAAAGTGTGGTATTTCCAATAGGTTCACTATCCCAGTTTTAACAGTCCATTTTTCCCATTCCTTGAGCTCCATCACAGTTGGTATCTTGGGATCCAAGATTTCATTCTTATCCATATACTTGTCCATCTCTAACCCATAGAACTTTTCATGGTCAGTAACATCATAGTCTGCAAATATGAACTTGTGTGGTTGGCCATGTATATTTCCTTCAACAATTACACCTTCAGATTCCTTACGGTCATGTAGCTTCGTATCTTCTACCTCTGGAAGAGCAACCTGTGGGGCATTAGAGTTTTGAGCTAGAATGTAGTCACAAACATTGATGAAGACAGATCTTCAGTTTTTACAAAACTTTTATGCTTCTTTACAGATGGGTTCTTTGATCTCCATTGTCTTTTGGGTGCCATGGCCTTCAAGCTTCAATTCTTCACACACTGTTCACTTTATAGATCTTGTTCTTAGTAGACATGGGATTTCATACTAACAATTCTTATGGTTTATAAAGGCATGTCCCATTAATGATTTCCAGCTTCTGTGGGTTTACCAATATTTGGTCCATTTTGAAAACCAAAAAGTTTTATTTTTTATTTGATCTTTGTCCAAATTCACGTAACCACTCTCCATCATTAATGTTGTTGTCATTTGAGCATTTATTACTATTCGTGCCACTACTCCACTAATCATTAAATCTCACCCTTTGTCATAGTTCATGTTGGCGAACAAATATTTTACTACGATAAGTTCAACCTTGTGTTGGAGTGGAGAAGGATTTGTCTCACAAGCTCTCCACACATTCATCCATAACTTTGATAGAGTCCAAAACACTATTCAGAGCCTTCCTTCTCCAGATCATCCTGGATTGTTCTTTTCCTTGGTTTTTAGAAGCACTACATCTGTTAATAGAATGTAATTCCTCACATGTCTTCTTCTTCCAATGTTTGAGTGGATTTCCTGACTTTCCACAGTATTGAGCTTTGTGACCAGTTTTGTTACACTTGTAACAAATAATATTGTTACAGTACTTTCCAATGTGTCATGTCATTGTGCATTTCCAACATTGAATAGATCTGTGCATGGTTGTATTATTTAAATGCGCAACCATCCCTTTTCCTTGATCAATCTTCTTGTAGTCATATTCATATCCTACACCATTTTTGTTGAGAGGTGATCTTTTCCTGCTAAGAATCTCATTCAATACTTCCATGCTTTTGAGAAATATTTAATTTCTTCTAAATTGATCTTGCATTCTCTCAATTTCTTTTTCCTTTTCTCGTAGTTGGATCCTCTATTGATCAAGCATCTTTTAATACTCTGAATTCCTTTTAGTGGTATCCAGTTGTCTTGCTTGAAGTTTTATTTGATCATCACAATGCTTTTGAATCTATTCACTCAGTGCCAGGAATTATTCATTTTCCTGTGTACCTTATTCCAGTTTTTTCTTCAGAAGAGAGATCTCCTTTTCAATTTCCTGATTTTTTGCAACTAATTTCTTCAGATTGATTTTCAAAGTATCATTCCTCAGTCTTACATTTTGACAGGTCTTTATTTTTCAGGATTTTCATAGTTTTGGTTGTTATCCTTTTTACTTATTTTATTGTTTTTCTCTGTGTGCAAATAATATCCCTTGCTTCTGTAATAGAGAGATTTTCTAGGTTTCCATTTTCTTTTAACCATGGTGCTTCTCCTTGGTTGATAATCACCTTCTTTCCCATACCTATGCACATATATATCTTCCATATGTTAAGTTGTTACTAAAGACACCTTCTCTGATACCAATTGTTGGAATCTATTCAATATTGAGAGGGGGGTGAATCGGTATTAGCACAGTTATGAGTAGTTTTTAACTTATTTAACAAATTAGTTTAAACTTTATCTTGATCTTCAATTATTTATCCATCATAAATAAAACATTCATGCACATATGCACCAAAACAAAGAACACATAACACACAATATTTTTACGTGGAAACCCAAACGGGATAAAACCACATAATGCTCTTTTGTGATGAAAAGATTACATTCGAGAAAGCATTGAATTCCCGTGTTTACCATCACCAACTGGAAGGAGGCAGCGACCCCCTAGTTTTACAGGCATCAACTTGAAGGAAGCACCAACTCTTGTGTTCTCCAGTGTTGAGATATTGTAACTTCAAAGAATATTATAATTGTACTTTATTATTCCGGAGATGTTTCATTCCTCCGTGAAGATCTTATTGTATATCCAGAGATGTTTATTCCTCCGTCGGAATGTGGTAACTCGGGTTATTAGACTTCCCTAGTGGGGGTCGGCCCTATATGTGTTATGTGGGTAAAAGGGTTATTCGACCACCCTAGAGGGGTCGGCCCAGTCAGTTGTAGTGGGATATTTAACCCATTGGTTAAATATGAGCCTACATGTCTTGTGTAAAAGACAATTCGGAGTAGTGTATAAATAGAGGAGGTGTATTCCTCATTTGACACACACACTCACTCACTTGAGAGTAGCGCACTTATGCAAGAGAGGTCTGCTATGGTGGAGGAGGAGATCATGTCTTTGGTATGCATCTTTGTATATTGCTGGTCATCTATATTGAGGAAGATTTGCTGGGTTTTCTACCCCATGAGGGTTTCCCAGGATAAATTTGTGTCCCTTGTGTTTATGCTGTGCTTGTTGTTTCTTCAGTGATCCTGTATATGCTATTATTGTGAAATGGAATAAAATGCTGCTATTTTCTGTCTTAGCATATTAAATCTTAACATGGTATCAGAGCTAACCTGAAGGAAGGCAATGTATGGCACTTACGACACTTGCTTTACTTACGACAATTTGAAGGTTAGGGTTTTATATAGCAAAAACCATTCATCGTGGAACTTTCGCCATAAATCCATTTTGGCAATGGTTCAGGATCTGAAACCTTTACAAATCGTAGATAACATCTCCAGGTATCGTGTTTCCAAAGGGCGCCCTCAGATTCGTTTTACTTTGTAAGTTATGATCAGTACAAGTTAGGGTTTCTGCCTCTTCCAGATCTCAGTCAAAATCAGGTGACCTAGGAAAAAAGGTCATAACTTGGACTAGGAAGCTCCAAATGAAATTTAGTAAAAAGTGACAGGTAGTACACAGACTGTACTATCTTAGGAAACCTTTTCAGAGGCCGAAGTTTAACCAGTGACACGTGGCACGCTGTACAAGTTCACTCTCCTTTTTTATCCCATAAACAGGTCACGCTGCGACACGTGGCATAACTTGGGATAGGAAGCTCCAAATGAAATTTCATAAAAAGTGACAGGCAGTACACAGACTGTACTATCTCAAAAAACAATTTCAGAGGCAGAAGCTTAACCAGTGACACGTGGCACGCCTTACAAGTTCGCTCTCCTTTTGTATCCCATAAACAGGTCACGTTGCGACACTTGGCATAACTCTCTCTCAGAAAATCCAATTGAGGTCAGACCTGTTGCATTGGAAAGATGACAGATTAGGCTACCACAGAAAAGGTTTTCAGACCCTGTGGAGCAGAAACAATCAGGTACATATTTCTGTCAAAACAGAATTATTTTTGGGGCACCTTCATTCATGGCTTCCGGAATTTAGGGTTTCGGAGAAAGTTAGAATTTTTGGAATCGGAATCCACGGCTGAATGCAACTCAAGAAAATCGAAATTTAGAGAACAAGATTGAATTTTTTTGTTGGGTAGAATACCAGGCTTGATCAAACCCTAGTTCGGGATTTTGATCGGAAAAATGGAAAATTAGGGCTTCAGCAAAAGTTGGAATTTTTGAAGTCTGTAAGCACGGCTGGAAGCTCCTCAGAAAAATAAGAGTTTAGAGCCTTGGATCGAACCTTTTGATTGGACAGAAGGGTGGGCTTCATCAAACCCTAGTTCGGGTTCCTGTCCAGAAGATCCAGAAGTTTCAAAGGCAATTTTGAGGGGTCAAATTTTGGAGATTTCAAAATTGAAGTATGCTAGTTCGATCAGCTCAGCAAGTCACATCCTTCCATCCATTCAGAAGTGTGAAAGTCAAAGATTGAATTTTTAGGGTTTCTCTAGCAAACCCTAATCAAGCTCCAGATCAAGTTTCAGGGGGAGTTGAGGCTAAGGCCTTACATAAGAAGACTACAAGAAGTCTCGACAGGTATGACTTAAGGAGATTCAAGTATGTCTTGAAACCTGATTCTTGATTAAGTTCATGATGTGTTTGTCTTCATATTATTTATTAGTACAATCTTGATTAATGTTAGAATTGTCTTATCACCCTAGTAACAATATGAATGTATGTGAATGATTGAATACATTCATTGATTAGGGCTATATGATTGTACTAATGCATTATGGTGTTGTGTGAGTTTGATGTTGTTTGCTAACAAGATACAGGTACATCACAAAAGACAAATCAAGTTCCATGACCATGACAACATGAAGACAAAGACTCATCCATAATCTTTGTTCTACTTACGAGGTATGTATGACTTTGTTATATTATGCATAACCTATGAGACATGCAGGTTCTAGCTCAGGATCTCTAAATCATTGAAGAGATTGTTTAGGTATGTTGTACATAACTAAGCAGGTATACTAATCCAGGTAGGTTTTCCTATGTCAAGTTAGAATCTTACCTTGTGTTAGGATCCCTTATATAAGTATACTTGGTATGATTGGTTATGCTTATTCATAAAGTTAGTAATCAAGGGTTTATGCATATTATGTCTCTTATCTTGATGATTTAATTAACCAGAAGAGTACTATGATCAAACAAGAATATGCATGAGTAAAAGAAGACTTCCTTGAAACCCTGAATACTAATGATCATGACTATACATATTCAAGATTATTTAGAATTAGAATGTTTTGATAATATTGAGAATATACTAATGAATGTATGTTTGTGTATGAGATCATGAGGATAACACTAGTGCACACTTGAGCATGCACAATGATACAGAATGAATAGAAGTTCAAAAGACATATAGAAGATCAAGCGGGAGGCAACCTCACAAACATAAAAGATAAGTATTTGAGTTGTTATTTGAAATAGTAAATGATATTGCTTGTATGCACATTTGTATTCCTAGAATATATCATGCTGAGTGTAAACATTCATAGAGCATTGAACAGTATACTACTAATATGCATATGATTGGTAAGTTGGACAAACATTCCATTGTTGCTTGTCTAGAATGAAACCTCTTTGCTAACATGTTGAGAGCTGTGCACACTCTCGATAGTATGTTCTGGTAGAGATGGAAGGCATCTATATAGCCACTGTATGCATACAGGATATGGGAAAGTGTTGTGCCAAAGTATTGGTCAAAATAGTTGCATAACTATGTAAATGATATATGTATGCATAATAGGTTATCATGTCAATATGATTTGATGATTATGAAGTATTACTAATCATGTACTTAATTTTGATTTGTAGGAAAGATCATGATGAATGATGAACACTGAACAAGCGATGGATGTTCAACAAAAGGATTTACAAATCAAACACACTATAGAAGGCTTGTGGCTAGAAGATTCTCTTAAAAAAAAAAGAAAAAGAAAAAAAGGAAGAGAATCATGATGAGATGATTGCTCCAAGTGGCTAGATAAGACCATTCTCTTAATGGTGTAATTAAAGAAAAAATGTGAATCAGGTTCTGTATGGGTTCCCAGGATCGATAATCAATTGATGAGCTTAATGATAACCATGGGTGATGTCGATCTGAACCTTTGCTACAAGGTTGAATATGGTTTCTATACACAAATGACATGGATGCAAGAAGGAACTCACCACGGAGTTCAAATGATATTGAGGCTCATATCAGTAGACCCATCTAACAAGAGATGGCACATATAGATATGCAGAAGATCACTCACTGCAGAAATGAAAATGAAAGATCTCAGATTGATGCATTACTTCCTAGATCTGGAAGTATGGCAAGGATCAGAAGGAATCTTTCTCAACCATGGAAATATTAAAAGGACTTGATGTGTTGGAATGGCCACTCTCATGGATTCCAACTTGAAGTTGTTAGCAAATGACTCATCAGAGTTAGTGGATATAACTCTGTACAGACAAATTATTGGGTCATTGATGTATCTAACGAATACTAGGTCAGATATATGCTTTGCTTTGAAACACCTTGAGACAGTATCTAGTGGAACCTAGACGAGTTCCCCTGATAGCTGCAAAGCATGTGATGAGGTACCTAAAGGATACAATAGAGTTTGATCTATGTTATCTTGAAGATCATGACTTCAGATGGCTACACAGATGTTGATTGGGCAGGAAGTGTATCAGACAAGAAGAGCACATCGAGAGGATGTTATTGTCTGGGATCAGCCATGATCTCGTGGTTTAGCAGGAAACAATCTAGTGTGGCTCTTAGCACAAGCAGAATATATGGCTGCTTGCTCTGCTAAGTTATGAAGCAGTACGGCTTCAGAATTGTTTAACCTAGAGATATACCCAACTATGATCCTATGTAACAAACAGAGTTGTATCAAGATGGCAAAGAATCTAGTGTTCCAAGATATGGTGCAGAAAGGAACTAAAAGTTCAAATTTGTAACAAGTTGACAATGTACTAACCAAACCTCTACCTCAAGTAAAGTTTTTCGAGACAAAATAGTTCAGAAGGACCCTCCTCGAAAGGGGGAGCAATGTGATCACTTATGATGAGATTGCCCGCATCGACAGTGAGGTCGATGATGTGGATACCTATATTAGTGATGCCGACAGAGAGGTTGGTGGATGGTCCTTAGACAGGGTCTAAGGTGGCAGAGGGATTGCATCATCCTTGAACACATGTTCTAAAGTGAGCCGTAGACAGGTGTCTCCGAGAAAGAAGAAGGATTGTATCATCATTGAACACATGTTCTAAAGTGAGCCGTAGAAAGGTGTCTCCGAGAAAGAAGAAGGATTGTATCATCCTTGAACACATGTTCTAAAGTGAGCCATAAACAGGTGTCTCCAAGAAAGAAGAGGGATTGTATCATACTTGAACACATGTTCTAAAGAGAGCCGTAGACGTATGTCTTCGAGAATGAAGTCCTTGGTGGACATGTGAGGATTGGATCATCCCCGGACTTCGGTCCCGGAATTGAGCCATAGACATGATGTCTCCGAGAATAAAGTCCTGAATGAACAGGTGGGGGATTGTATCGTCCCCGGACTTTAGTCCCAGAATTAAGCCGTAGACATGATGTCTCCGAGAATAAAGTCCTGAATGAACAGGTGGAAGATTGTATCGTCCCCGGACTCTGGTCCCAGAATTGAGCCGTAGACTGGGTCTCCGATAATGAAGTCCTGAATGAACAGGTAGGGGATTGTATCGTCCACGGACTTCGGTCCCAGAATTGAGCCGTAGACATGATGTCTCCGAGAATAAAGTCCTGAATGAACAGGTGGGGGATTGTATCGTCCTAGGACTTCGGTCCTCGAATTGAGCCATAGACATGATGTCTCCGAGAATAAAGTCCTGAATGAACAGGTAGGGGATTGTATCATCCCCGGACTCTGGTCCCATAATTGAGCCGTAGACTGGGTCTCCGATAATGAAGTATTGAATGAATAGGTAGGGGATTGTATCGTCCCCAAACTCTGGTCCCAGAACTGAGCCGTAGACTAGGTCTCCGATAATGAAGTCCTGAATGAACAGGTAGGGGATTGTATCATCCCCAGACTCTAGTCCCAGAACTGATCCGTCGACTGGGTCTCCGATAATGAAGTCCTGAATGAACAGGTGGGGGATTGCATTGTCCCCGGACTCTGGTCCCAGAATTGAGCCGTAGACTGGGTCTCCGATAATGAAGTCCTGAATGAACAGGTAAGGGATTGTATCTTCCCCGGACTTAGGTCCCAGAATTGATCTGTAGACTGATGTCTCCAAGAATTGAAGATAGGACTGCATCGTCCTTGGACCTCGGTTCAAAATGTACGTGATGGGATTGCATCATCCCTAGACATGAGACTTGTCTTAAAGTGATAAGGATTGATCATCCTGGAATTTGATCTGGATCGTATCATCCATGGACCTATGTCTTAAAGAGAGAGGGATTGATCATCCTGTAATATGATTGTGTGTGTTGCAGAGTATGCTGCTATGTTTTGATGATAGATGTATTAGTGAGAATACATGCTTTTGATGATAGATGTATTAGTGAGAATATACGCTTTTGATGATAGATGTATTAGTGAGAATACATGCTTTTGATGATAGATGTATTAGTGAGAATACATGCTTTTGATGATAGATGTATTAGTGAGAATACATGTTATTGATGATAGATGTATTAAGTGAGAATACACACTTTTGATGATAGATGTATTAGTGAGAATACATGCTTTTGATGATAGATGCATTAGTGAGAATACATGCTTTTGATGATAGATGTATTAGTGAGAATACATGCTTTTGATGATAGATGTATTAGTGTGGATACTAATACTGATGATCCAGATGCTGAAGATCGAGATGATCCAGATGCTGTAGATCGTGATGATCCAGATGTTGTAGATCGTGATGATCCAGATGCTGTAGATCGAGATGATCCAGATGCTGTAGATCGTGATGATCCAGATATTGTAGACCGTGATGATCCAGATGCTGTAGATCAAGATGATCCAGATGCTGTAGATCGAGATGATCCAGATGCTGTAGATCGTGATGATCCAGATGGTGTAGATCGTGATGATCCAGATGCTGTAGATCGAGATGATCCAGATGCTGTAGATCGAGATGATCCAGATGCTGTGGATCGTGATGATCCAGATGATGTAGATCGAGATGATCCAGATTGTGTAGATCGAGATGATCCAGATGTTGTAGATCGATATGATCCAGATGATCCAGATGTTGTAGATCCAGATGATCCAGATGCTGTAAATCGTGATGATCCAGATGCTGTAGATCGAGATGATCCCGATGCTGATGATCGTATGATGATGATGCTGATAATCGTGAGGATACAGATGTTGATGTTATTGTAGCTGTTTGAGTGCTGCAGAAGATAAAGACTCAGTACTGAAGATGTTGATGTTCTAGTATTGAAGATGTTCTAGTAAATGGTTGAGTTACTGATGATGTTGAGAAAGCTTCCAATGATTTATAGATGTATCATGTATGATGTTGATGACTCCTTGCTCGTGCAGATGCTGTTATAATATCCTTCTCGTTAAGGGGGAGTGTTGAGATATTGTAACTTCAAAGAATATTATAATTGTACTTTATTATTCCGGAGATGTTTCATTCCTCCGTGAAGATCTTATTGTATATCCGGAGATGTTTATTCCTCCATCAGAATGTGGTAACTCGGGTTATTAGACTTCCCTAGTGGGGGTCGGCCCTGTATGTGTTATGTGGGTCAAAGGGTTATTAGACCACCCTAGAGGGGTCGGCCCAGTCAGTTGTAGTGGGGTATTTAACCCATTGGTTAAATACAAGCCTACGTGTCTTGTGTAAAAGACAAGTTGGAGTAGTGTATAAATAGAGGAGGTGTATTCCTCATTTAACACACACACTCACTCACTTGAGAGTAGCGCACTTATGGAGGAGAGGTCTGCTATGGTGGAGGAGGAGATCATGTCTTTGGTTTGCATCTTTGTATATTGCTGGTCATCTATATTGAGGAAGCTTTGCTGGGTTTTCTACCCCATGAGGGTTTCCCAGGATAAATTTGTGTCTCTTGTGTTTATGCTGTGCTTGTTGTTTCTTCAGTGATCCTGTATATGCTATTATTGTGACATGGAATGCAATGCTGCTATTTTCTGTCTTAGCATATTAAATCTTAACATCCAACACCAACTGGAAGGAGGCTACAACCCCATGTTCCTTACCCCATCTTGTTGCCCAGATATACAAAATAAGATATTTCCTTACTAAAATTTCAACACATGCACTCTTCTAATATTCTGGTGTTCGTTCTGCTTTGCGCACCTTCTGTATGCAGTGATATTGTTGTCACTTTACTGCATACATCAGTACTTAAAGTATCAGATACTGTGCATCAATTGATGACTTGTTGTTACGATGTCGCCACCAGTATCAGATGGAACTGTGCACTTACTAATATGTGTTTGTTTGTTTGTTTAAGTGCCACAGTATTTCAGATAATATGCTACATGTTGTGCACCATATGATTCATCCTTGCAGTTTAACTCACTTGCATCATATCATCCTCTTCATGACACACATAATTGATTCTACTGCTACTCGGTCTTTGTGCATTAGATGGACCTCTTTACTTTGCACACTTCAACTCAGTCTTCATAAATCAGTAAAAATTCTTTACTTCGTGCATCTTCTAATATACTTAAGTTCTGTCTCTGTGTAGATCCACCTTAGAACATATGTGACTGTCTACGTGCTGTCTGCGATATGGTCATTCAGTCCTCATGCAATTGCGCATCCTCTGCATTTTTCCTTTCTGTCTTTGACTTGGTGGAACTTTGAACCTTGTGGTACCATCACTTGTGGGTCATGTGCACTTTTTGTGTCATCAGTTGTGGAATTTGCGCATATACTGACTTCAACCTCTACACCCTTCTTGGATCTTGTGCACACTTTCAACAATTGAAAGCTTCTTCTGATTGGTGAGAGTTGTGTGATTTCAGGACTTGCATAATTGTTCAACCATTTCTTAGTCCATGCTACTTGTGCACTCCACTTTACTTGCTTGCACACTATAGAATCTTCTCTTGACTTACTTTTCCACACTACACTTTGTCCCATAAGTTGTTTGGCTTGCTTGCACACTCTTCAATTTTTGTCCAACCAACACTTTAGCTTGTACCTTGAAGGACTATGAAGGGATGGAATTGATCTCTACACATCTACCTCATGCATCATGTACTTCTTCAAAATTATATACTTCTTTAAACTCGATATCTATGATGTACTCTTGGACACACTTCATCAGATTGGATGCAACTTCTAGATATACTTCTTAATACTAGCATCCATATAATTCACCATATTGCTTGTGCATATACTTCTTGAAAGTGGATTTTATATACTTCTTCAATATGGGATTTTATATACTTTTTCAATGACTCAAACTGAATCAGTTGACATCCTCTTTGACATGTGTTGACATCAATGACAACCAAAGTTCAACAATTTCCCCCTTTGGCATTGATGTCAACACCTTATGAAGCTGTGCATAGTCATCTTCTTGAACTTGTATGCTTCATCTGCTCTTGTCACAGTACCCCCCCTAAGTACATACTTCACCTAATTTATTTTCTAGTTTGAATCTTTTACATCTGCGCATTTTGTTTTTAGTGCTTCTTCTGCCTTATGTTACCTCTACACAAATAGCATGCTTTTATAATCATTCTTATTGTGTTGTTGCATGCTCCTGTAATGAATTGGATTCATGAGTAACCTCATGTTGTTTCTCCCAAATCAGCTTCACTTCATGTTCTTTAGCTTCATGCTTTTCTCCCCCTTTGACATCAATGGAAAAGAGGTGCCATTACTTGCACAATTATTGGTTCTTCTTTCTCTTTGTTTTGAGCTAAACTTCACCTATCTGCTTACAGGGATAACACCCCCTGTCTTCATGCTTCATTGTTTTTTTTTACGTCTCTACCTAAGCTGTAAATTTAATCTTCTACAGGTTTGTCTTTATGGTTGTAACTTTTATTTTCTGTTCCTCTTCCTTAATCACAATAGCTACTTCCACTTTTTCGTTATGAACATATTCAATATTTTCTAAACAATCATCAATTGCTTATTTGATTTCTCCTTGCAACAATGGGAAAGATTCTATTATGCTAAAGGATTCTTCCTGTAAAGGATCGAGCCTATCGATTACCTTCTGTTGCTCTTCCTATATCTTGTTTACTTCTTGCTACTGCTTCTTACATTCACCCATCTTGCTCGTCATTTCGATGGCTGGAGGGTTGTTCAAACTGTCACAAATATTTTTCTCTAAATCATGTGCAGTCTAAAGCCTCTTATTTACTTCTTTCAGCTGCTCATCTTCAACCAGGCTTGTCCATAGTTGAACACTTTCTTCATGTATCTCTGCACATTTCAATTCCAAGGTCTTAATGTTCTCAATTGCAATGTTTATCATTTCTGATATGCTTGCATGTTCTGCTTTGACTTCTGGAGGAGTTCCTAGTGTTTGTCTTGGAGAAATATCTCCAATTCAGGTTTGTATTCCTTGAATAACCTCTCATCTTCTCACCATTTTTCTTTCTAAGGAGGTGTCATCATTTTTTTGGACTTCTGGAAGTGTGTTATATACTTCCTCTATTTCTTTTTGCAGTCTACATGCATCATGTTGTGCTTTCTCCAATTCTTGTTTCAATGAAGTGCCTTTTGCAACTGCTTCCTCTGCTTATTTTTCTAACTGATGTGTCTTTCATGAAGTTAATTATTTCTATGTCTTCAACCATGAGAATTCTTATTGTATATAATTCTTCTCATTCTGTATTTTGTTCAATTTTGTTGTGATCACCTCATGTCTCCACCTCATTTCTTGTGCAATGGATCTATGTAGTGCATGTAACTCAATCAATGGTAAATGTGATAAATTTAATTCAATATGACTTACTTCATTCTGCATCTCTTCAGTAGGAAACGTTAAGACCATAGACAAGATCCTCAATTTTTGGTGTGGCTCAATTTCCTTCATCTACAAGATGTGGTGTGATTGCAAACTGCTTTGAGCTTCCTCGACATTTTCATATTCTCCCCTTTTCGGCTGTATCAGTTGATTCATTGCAGAAACATGTTCATCAATTTTCATCAAGATTCTTCCTTATTGTAAAACAAGTTCTTCAAACTCACCTTTCATAATTGCATTATCAATGGCTTCTTCAGCAACATTCCTGATTTCTATGCCTATTTTCTCAAGGTCATTTGTTGTCATCATTTCAGCTGAGATGGGTTTGGATGATTTTATTTTCTTCTTTGGGGAGCATTCATGTTGCATCGTTTATTTTATCTTTTTGTCTTGCACGGACTACTACATGGGCTTAGGAGATGTTTCTGAGTTTTCAGCTTCCTCCATTGATTGTTCTTGATGCACTGCCTCTTCTTCTTTTGTTAATGGAACCTTCCACTCTTCCTCCCATTCTTGAACATTTTTTGTGATACCCTCTTCAGAAAAAATTAACTTAGTAGATAGCCACCGTTTGCTAGGATCCCTCTTTTCTTGTATGTAAGTATGATGCATTCCAATTTTGAAATACATGATCCCCGTATATGTTTCAACTATATGAGGTGGTAAGCGTGGAGTTTCTCGTAAGATCAATCTATTTTCTTCACGGTATAAGAAAAAATTGACATTGTTTTCCTTTTGTCTACTAACAATGTTAGAGACCCACATGTTAGTGTAACTTGGAACTTGGAAGGGCCTCCTATTTTTGTCAAAGAACTGACTCCCTTCGGGTTCTTTCCATCCTGTGAGTGCGACACAAATCAATATCCAAGTATAGTGAAATGGATTAACTTTTTCTTGTGCTTCTAGACAGTCTTCAAGGAACTCATTTAGCAAGAAGTTAGACCAGTTCATTTGGACTCCCTCAACACATTTCTCTGCTTCTGCAATGACTGTTGCCGAGACTTGGTCCTAATGGATATTTCATAATAGCTTGCATGCTAGTAACTGGGCATTGAATCTTACTACATCATCCTTTATTTGAGCAAATGAAAACCCTATGCTTACACATTGAGTTCCGTACTTTTCATCCATCTTCTTTCCAAGAGCCTTTTCTAGACTTCCGCTCATAAAAAAACTTACATATTCCCCAACAGAGGGAAGCCCTGTGATCTCCTCAACAATATTAACATTAATAGGTATAGGTTTTTTCAGCGATAGGTACCCACCATGCACTTGTGATAGCAACAGTTTTGTACACATTTTTACCTGTGGAGATCATCCAAAGTGTGGTATTTCCAATAGGTTCAGTATCCTAGTTTTTGATAGTTCATTTTCCCATTCCTTGAGTTCCATCACAGTTGGTATCTTGGGATCCGAGATTTCCTTCTTATCCATATACTTTTCCATAGCTAACCAAGGGAACTTTTCATGGTCAGTAACATCATAGTCTACAAATGTGAACTTGTGCAGTTGGCCATGCAGATTTCCTTCAACAATTACACCTTTAGAGCCCTTACTATCATGTAACTGTGTATCTTCTACCTCTAGGAGAGCAACCCGTGGAGCATCATATTTTCGAGATGGAATATAGTCACGATTAGGCTTTGATGAAGATAGATCTTCAATTTTTGCAAAAATTTACTGCTTCTTTATAGATGGGTTCTTTGATATGCATTGTCTTCTAGGTGCCATGGCCTTCAAGCTTCAATTCTTCACACATTGTTCACTCTATAGCTCTTGTTCTCAATAGAAGCAAGAGTTCATACTGAGAATTCCCATGGTTTATAAAGGCATGTCCCATAAATGATTTCCACCTTTTGCGGATTTACCAAGATTTGGTCCGGTTTGAAAACCAGAAAGTTTCAATTTTGATATGATCTTTGTCCAAATTCACATAACCACTCTCCATCATTAATGTTGTTTAAATTTGAGCATTTATTATCGTTTGTGCCACTACTCCACTAATCATTAAAGCTCACCCTTTGTCACAATTCATGTTTGTGCACAAATATTTTAATATGTATGTTCAATTGTCTAAGAGTTCAATCTTGTATTGGAGTGGAGAAGGATTGGTCTCCCAATATCTCAACACATTTATCCAGAACTCTAATAGAGTCCAAAACATTGTTCATGGTCTTCCTTCTCTAGATCACCCTACATTGTTCTTTTCCTTGGTTTTGAGAAGCACTACATCTATTAATAGATTAGAATTCCTCACATGTTTTCTTCTTCTAGTGTTTGACTGGATTTCCTGACTTCCCATAGTCCCAAGCTTTGTGACCAATTTTGTTACACTTATAACAAATAATATTGTTACAGTACTTTCCAATGTGTCATGTCATTATGCATTTCCAACATTGAACATATCTATGCATGGTCGTCTTATTTAAATGCGCAACCTCCCTTTTCCTTGATCGATATTCTTGCAGTCATCTTCATAGCCTACACTATTTTTGTTGAGAGGCGATATTTTCTTGCCGAGAATATCATTCAATACTTCCGTGCTTTTGATAAATTTTTCATTTGTTCTAAATTGATCTTTCATTCTCTCAATTTCTTTTTCATTTTCTCGTAGTTGGATCTTCTATTCATCAAGCATCCTTTCATACTCTAAATTCCTTTTAATGGCCTCCAGTTGTCTTGCTTGAAGTTGAATTTGATCATCGCAATTCTTTTGAAGTTGTTCATTCAGTGCAAGACTTCTTCCTTTTCCTCTGTAGCTTATTCGAGTTTTTTCTTCAGAAGAGATATCTCCTTTTCAAGTTCCCGATTTTCTGCATCTGATTTCTTCAGATTGCTTTCCAAAGTATCATTCCTTAGTCTTACATTTTGGCAGGTCTCATCCATTTCCTTCAACTGACTGGTGAAATATGTTTCCAATTCCTTTGACTCTTCTTCTTTCTTTTCCAGGATGTTCATAGTTTTGGTTGCTATCCTTTTTATTTATTCTATCGTTTTTATCTGCGTGTGAATAATATCCCTTGCTTCTATAATAGAGAGATTTTCTAAGTTGTCATTTTCTTATAACAATGGTGCTTATCCTTGGTTGATAATCACCTTCTTTCCCATATATGTGCATGGATCTATCTTCTAGATGTTAATCTGTTACTGAAGACACTCACCCTAATACCAATTGTCGGAATCTATTTAATACTGAGAGGGGGGTGAATCAGTATTAGCGCAGTTATGAGCAGTTTGTAACTTCTTTAACTTCTTTAATAGATTAGTCTAAACTTAATATTGATCTTCAACTATTCAAGCATCATAAATAAAACATTCATCCACATATGCACCAAGACAAAGAACACAAATCACATGGTATTTTTACATGCAAACCAAAATGGGAGAAAACCTTGAAATTCTCTTTTGTAATGAAAAGATTACATTCAGGGAAGCACCAAATTCCTGTGTTTACCAACACGAACTGGAAGGAGGCAACAACCCCTTGTTTTTACAGGCACCGGCCTGAAGGAAGCACTAACTCCCTTTGTTCTCCAGCACCAACTGGAAGGAGGGTACGATCCCCTATCCCTTTCCCCATCCTACCGCCTTGATATACAAATTAAGATATTTCCTTGCTGAACTTTCAACACACATGCATTTCTAATCTTCTAATGTTTGTTTTTTTGTTGCACCTTCTATATGCAGAGGTATTGCTGTCGCATTTCTGCATGCATCACTTGAATTCTCATTCCACTCAACATTTCACTTCAATTGATGTCTCACTTGATATTGTGTGCTACTTCATCTACTGTAGTTTTCGCCACTGTTCTATGTTCCATTCTGCTACTGCACAAATGCACCTTCAACTAATATTGTGCATCAACTGATGACTTGTTGTTCTGATGTCGTGGACCAGTTTTAGATAGAAATGCACACTTACTATGATGTGTCCTTTCGTTTTAAGTGCAACAGTCTTTCAGAAAATTAGCAACGTGATGTGCATCATATGATTCATCCTTTCATTTTAATACACTTGCCTCAGATCATCCTCATCATGACATGCATACTTGATTCTGCTACTACTCAGTCTATGTGCATCAAATGGACTTATTTACTTTGCACACTTCAACTCAATCTTCATACATCAGTCAAAATTATTTACTTCGCGCATCTTATAATATACTAAAATTTTGTCTCTGCGCGGATCCACCTTAGAACATATGTGACTTTCTATGTGTTGTCTGCAATATGGTCATTTGGTCCTCACACACTTGTGCATCCTCTAAATTCTGCCTTTCTATATTTGCGCAACTGTCACAAATATACAACATCATTCTGTGCTTCATTAGTTATATCATTCCTCTGCTTGTGCACACTCAGCTCTCAGCTAGATCATTGTTTTTTTGGTTCCATGAGCCCTTGATGCCACGAATATAAATATGTATCTTCCACTTACAATTTCTTCATCCTTGCCATCAAGATTACTTCAAATATCTAACTTTCTTCCTTATTTATACATGTCCTGCATGCATTGTATGTCCACAAGTTGGTTGTGGCGTTTCTTCTTCCTTGCTTCATCGATTGTGTGTTTCCACATGTTATGTTTGGTGTCGTTGATGTTTCCTTTGTTTGTGGGTCTTGCGCATACTTGGTATTCTACTTGGTGTAACTGTAATCCTTACGGTACCATCACTTGTTGGACTTGCACACTTGATATATCATTGCTTTGTGAAACTTATACATACATGATCTTTGACTTGGTGTAACTTTGACCCTTGCGGTGTCCTCACTTGTGGTTCATGCGCACTTGATGTATCATTGCTTTGCGAAACTTGTGCATACATGATATTTGACTTGGTGGAGCTTTGACCCTTGCGGTACCATCACTTGTTGGTCATGCGCACTTGCTGTGTCATTGGCTATGGAATTTATGCATATAATGACTTCAACCTCTACACCCTTCTTGGATCTTGTGCACACTTTCAACAACGGAAAGATTCTTCTGATTGGTGATACTTGCACACTTTTTGGACTTGCATAACTGTTCAACCATTTCTTGTTCCATGTTTCTTATGCACTCCACTTGACTTGCATGCACACTCTAGAATTTTCTCTTGACTTGCTTGCACGCACTAGACATTTTCCCATGTATTCTTTGGCTTTCTTGCGCACTCTTCAACCTATGTCCAACAAACACATTAGTTTGTACCTTGAAGGACTATGATTGGATGGACTTTATGTCTACACATGTACGTCATGCATCATGTACTTCTTCAAAGTTATATATTTCTATAAACTCGATATGCATGATGTACTCTTGGACACACTTCTTCAAACTGGATGCAACTTCTAAACATACTTCTTTAGAATGGCATTCATATACTTCACCATCTTGCTTGTCAATATACTTCTTCAAAGTGGATTTTCTATACTTCTTCAAGCTAGCATGGGAATATTGAATCCACTTGACATCAATGAATCAAACTGAATCATTTGGCATCCTCTTTGACATTAGTTGACATCAATGACAACGAAAGTTCAACACTCTCCTCTAGTTGTATTTCAACTTGCATCATTTTATATCTTTTCTCCTTAATCTCCTTCAGTTACTCTAGGCATTTTTTACTATTGTGATTTCCTCATCCACAGTTTGAACATACCATGACATGATTTGAGATGGTGAAAATGCAATTGTTTGTTATATGTCCCCATGCACCATAGGTATAGTATTTTGATGTTATTTTTCCTCATGGCAATGTCCATACATTGGGGTTGGTTTGTGTATGTTCCATATATATGCTATGATTGTATCATTACCCCAATATAGGATTTCAGAAATCCCCTTTATTTTTCTCTTGGGTTTGAAGGGTTTGAAGGGTCTTTGTTGGTTCCTTGGGTTCTCATGGAAAATTTTCCATGAATATTTCAATGTGTTACGAGTCTAATAGAAATTGAATTTTCTCATATTTTCATAATTACTATGTTCAATGCACAAGCAAGACCACTATGTGCTTGCATTATTTGGTGAAGTGGTCCCTTTTGTCTCAATTGGGTTTTTCTACCCCCACATTTCATTTAGAGGCATATGGAGAATAATAAACCCTAACCTATTCAATCAACATCTCTGGCATGTTAAACATTAGAAGCATCAAGGAAACACTTTTAGTTATTGATTGAGATAAAATTTCTTCACATGCATTAGTGATTTACATCGATTACTCTCAAAATCATGTATTATGAATGAAAAGAATTTAATTTTATACTAGGTTTATTATTATTATTACTAGGAACATAGTGTTTATTCAACATTTCTATCATTTAAGAGATCGACTAAGACACATTTTCCATAATGGTGTTAATTTTTAATTAATTTGGATATTAATGATCATGTGCTAAAATCCCCATGAAGGGTCAAAGCACCTTGACCTCAAATTCAATTGTCAATCCATCTTGATGATTTATTATGATCATGGTTATTTTTACCCCAAATAACTCCTTTGAATAAACTCTCCACGGATTGAAGAGATCCTATATCTTTAGTAATAATTACTTCTAGCATAACTTTAAACTTTTGTGGCATTTGTTTTTGGAATTCATTGTGTTTGTAATTTAGTATGGGGGAGATCTTGTTAGTCGAGTGTTTGTCAAGTAACAAAATAATACAAAGTAAACAAAAAAACAAAACAAAATAAAAAGTAATAAATATTATGTCGGCCATAAACAAAAAAGAATAATACAAAGTAAAAAGTAAATATGAGACTTAAACTAGAGACTTTAGAGCTTAGGATTAGGTGGTAAATATTATGTCGGCCATAAACAAAAAAGATAATACAAAGTAAAAAGTAAATATGAGACTTAAACTAGAGACTTTACTTTTTACTTTTAATACAAAGTAAAAAGTAAATATGAGACTTTGGAGTGTTTGTCCAGTGTTTGTCCAGTAACAAAATAAAACAAAGTAAACAAAAATAATAATACAAAGTAAAAAGTAATAAATATTATGTCGGCCATAAACAAAAAATAATAATACAAAGTAAAAAGTAAATATGAGACTTAAACTAGAGACTTTAGAGCTTAGGATTAGGTGGCTCAGGTATTGCACTCAAGGAGCTATTCAAGGAGAGGTTTGCACCTCGGGAGATTTTATCCCTCGCGGTGCTTCATAAAGCCTAGGATTTGGATCTAGGCTGGTTTTAAATTAATTTGGATATTAATGATCATGTGCTAAAACCCATAAAGGGTCAAATCACCTTGACCTCAAATTCAATTGTCAATCTATCTTGATGATTTATTATGATCATGGTTATTTTTACCCCAAATAACTCCTTTGAATAAACTCTCCACAGATTGAAGAGATCCTATATCTTTAGTAATAATTACTTCTAGCATAACTTTAAACTTTTGTGGCATTTGTTTTTGGAATCCATTGTGTTTGTAATTTTGGAACCCAACGCATTGGGTAGATAGTGCACCCATCATCAGGGGCAGAGCAGAAACTTTGATCGGTAGAAAATAGTAAAAAGTTAGAAGCAAGTTAAATAGGTATAAGGGATTTCTGTCGGTAAATTTAAATGGAAGGTCAAAGCCCTTAAGCTAGGGGAAAATAATCAATTAAATGATTAGAAGATTAATTACAATAAATTTTTTAATTAGTATTCTAATCATTTAATTAATTATTTTTCCTTAGCTTAAGGGCTTTGACCTTCCATTTAGACTTATCGACAGAAATCCCTTATACCTATTTAACTTGCTTCTAACTTTCTACACTTTTCTACCCATCAAAGCTTTTGCTTTGCCCCAAAAGTTGGGTTCCAAAAGTACTAACACAATGAATTCTAGAAGCAAATGCCATAATGATTTGCCACTGTGAAAATATCCATGCTCAAATTTTAACCTTTGGTAAGAAAGTTGGAACGGTTCTTTAATTTAATATATAAAAATAAACTTTTTAATAAGAATGTTTAAAGACACCTTCAAAAATACTAGGTAACAAAGTTATATGATGTGGACTGGTTAGTGGCATGTTGGCTTGATGTGGGTTGAACCTATTGATGCGGTTTTGAAATATATGGGTTTCATTTTAAAACCCAACTGTTATAGAAAAGAGTTTGATTTGTTATGATTACTAAAAGGGATAAGAAATATGTAATACCACCAGTTTAACCCTTGTAATGTATTCAATTAAATTATGAAATGATGTAATATCGTTATAAAATCGTGGTGAGGACCCCAAGGCCAAGGCCCCGCCATCGATTTATCGTTTATGTATTGGAAATTAAAAATATCGATGCATGTAGATCGCGTGCTAACATGGCACAATGGAAATTACAAATATCATGTAAATGTGTATTTTAATAAAATACCCACAACTAGCTATGCAATGCAACAATAGTATGGGGGCATGATTTTTACAAGGAATAGGGAGGAAAATATTTAAACCCATGAACCAATAGTGTCAAGCCAAGTGTCAATGAGAGAACCCATGAACCATCAACTACCCACATTGACTTTTGAACCCAATCATTTAATGATTCCAAGAGGTAGTTGAGGTAGTTATTATTTGGGTAAATGGAGAGGTATGGCTATCCAATTCTGTGTATGTGCAAGCCACCATTTTGGAAAATCGTGTTTGGCTTCTTGGGAAAGAAAAAACCCACAAAATTTCTCTCCAATCCATTCTTCATTCATTAGTTTTTTCTCTCTCATGAGTTATGGGCTGGCTAGGCATTTTCCCTTATGTTTTTCCTAAGTTTTCCTCCATTTTCTCTAGCTGGGAGGTTTTTTTTGTGTTGCAGAATGACTGGGAGGAAGGGAGTCATGATTTGGGGGTCCATAGAGGTCGTTGTTTCCCTTTGAATGCCCATATACCTGTTGGAATCTCAATTTTTTCCCCAAGGGTCGATTTCCCTTCTCATGACTCGTTTTTTGGTCTGCCACGAATTGGAAGAACAAGGTTGATGGACAATTAACTACCAAATCTGCATAAGAATATACTTCTTTGATGTCTTCAGAAAACTCAGGCGAATGGTGGTCTAGTACTGTAACATCCAAAATTTTCATAAAAATTTAAAACTTTTGAAAACGACGTTAAATAAGATAAATATGGTTGCAGAAAATAATAAATATTTGATTACAACAGCAATGATTAAAAAGTCATTTAGTACTAAACATAATTTAATTTTCTGAGTTAACAATATTCTGATAACGACTACTTAACACACTTTTAACAAACATGATTATTGTAATAAATGCATTGACAGGTTAGAAATATAATGTGATACTTTTCTTTTGAGATGATACTGACAGTTTGCTTTTTTGATGTCCAAGGGTGTCCTACGAGGCACCCTGGAGTTTACTTAGCTGCAACGCTAAAGCATTTGAAATGTTTCTATGTGCAGACGATAGGTAAGAAGTTCCATAACTACATAAATTTAAAGTACGTGTGTAGTTCAAATCAACGTTGTAACTAATTAGAATGTTATGAAATCTGTTGTGACTCACAAAAAGCATGCAGGTATGAATTACATGGTTATGTTTACTGTTTTCAAAAGTTGTCTCACAACTAAACAGTGTTTAAAAACAAGGTCGTCTATTAAAATCATTCAACTGATATGTTCGTCGTTGTAATCATCGTCGTTGTTGTAGTTGGCTTTGTCGTCGTCTTAAGATAATTAATATCTTCATAGTATTGATGTAGTAAATGTACCGCAAAATCATTAAATGTTTGCAATGAGAAATTATGGTAAGAAGTATATAGCCTTCAAATAGTTTTCATGCTAAATATATATAGCATTGGATTCATTTGATTACCAAAATGCAACTATATAATCACATAATTGAAATGATAGAATTATGAATAAATGTAATGAAATAATAAAAGAATTTACAATATTTAAAATTATAATTCTTATGAATTATTTATCCTATGATACATATTGACCATGTTAACTATATACAATATGTATATAAGTCTTATGGCTTAGAAATGAACCACGTTCACAATATAAACATGAATGTATCATATGTTACAACTATGTTTATGTACAAGGATTGGAACTATATCGATTACTACGTAAACTTTTTAAATATGAAATATACATAACACAAATATTATAATTCATAAAACATGAATTAGAACTGTATTGTTTAAACTTTATACTTGGTACTAACTCGTAATAACTATCGAAATGACAGGTTGTTGGTTGCAATGCGTTTCGAGCTAGCTTTGGTGATTGTATTACAGTCCAGCATTAATGGTCGTCCATAAAATGTGGTGATGAGGACTATCAAAGCTTCCACATAATGCAACTCGGTGCATAAGGTGATTGCAAAAGTTACTATGTAATACTTTACGTTAACACTCCTCCGAGCTGGCTGTTGATCTATCCACCGTGTCCAAAATGTGGCAAGGCCGTGCTTTGGATAATGAATGAACAATAAATGCAATTGCCATATGATTCCCAATGTAATTGTGTTGGCACATTTGTGATCATTGATCGACTTGAATCCTAGTCGTTGGATGCAACCCTAGTGTTGCATCGTTGTGTTGGGTTGATGAGGAGTGAATGTCGTTCATTGTTTTCTATTGTTTCGGCAGTGAGGCCGACAAGCTGCTGGCTTTTAGGGTTAGATGAGAAAGTAAGAGGGTTTCGACCTCGCGACCTGTAGGTTAGGTTTAAAGGTTGCAGGTTTCATCTTGTTGTAATAGCATGTGATAGAATGTAGTGTCTATAGTTTGAATGTTGTCGTCGTTGAAAGATTTGCAGTCTCGTTTCCGAGTTTGAATGGAAACACATTTTCCTGCAAAAATATTTAGGGTATCCTGGTTTCGTCCAAAGCAAAGAGCTCGTCGTTTGCTGGTACAAGTATAGAGCACGGTCGATAAAGAATGGGGTAAACATTTTTCATAAAACTCAGAGTTGTTTGTAAAGTTCAATTATAGTTTTCAAGTGTTATAATGTCTAACTCTTGAACGTTGTGTGGCAAGTACCAGTTTTGAAAGGAAGAACACAAACCAGGGTTTGGATATGGATGCAAATCTCCATTCCTGGTAAGCTCTGAGTCTCAAACCCTCGTAGGTGCTCTTTCGGTCTTTGATGATGTGGTTTTCAACTCAATGAGTAACCCAATTTCGCCATGGTTCGGCGTTGTCTGTCATTCGAGAACCTTTGAAGACTTTTGTAATGAAGTGAAAACTTTGTACATGGAATAACCCTCATAGTTTAAATGATACCCGACCTTTACTTTTGATTCCTACCTCGTCAGGTTTGGAGTTGTAAAACTCGTTTTAAATCTTAAGCATGGGGATAAACCCTGTATGGTTTTTTGTTTGAAAAAGTATTGTTGACCTGTAAGTTTATGCTTCCTTTGTGAAGCTGGAACCTGTGTTGGTTCAAAAACTTAAAATTGGAATTATTTTTGGGGTTAAGTTTTGAATGAAATAACAATTGGAGCCGAAGCTCGTTAAACTCTGTGTGCTATGTTTTAACTTTCGGTAATGGAAAAATTCGTGTTATGCTATTCGTTTTATGTTATAAGTTTGAGTTCTGTGTAGATGGTCGAGACTGTTGAGCTATGCAAAAACTACATGCATTTTCGTAGATGATAAACTCTGTATGTTTGAAAACGATGAAATGGTTTTTCATTTGCAAAAGAAAAGAACAGGGCCACGCCCAAATTCTAGTCTTTCATTCGAATGTAAAAGATTTTTTTGGTAGGTGAACTCCAGAAAGGATTTTCAAGCAAAAAAAACTAGGTTTTGATCTGTAGTTTGTGTAGATCGTGTTTGTTTACTGTTGCAAAACGATGATAAGGGTATAGAAATACTATCTAGGGTTTGATACAAAACCCAGTTTTTGGATAATACATACAGTTTGTAATGTAGTTGGAAAATATGAAAATTGTAAACAATATAGGGTTTACATTTCTTTTGTTTACAGTTCTGATAATACTGAAATAATTATAAAAATATTCTAACAGTAAAATTGTAAGGAAAAACACAGTGTGTGTGTGAATATGAAGACTGTGTATTGACTGTGATTTGTAGCTTATGTCCATAATTAGCACTTTTATTTATTTGCAGCAATACTATTTATTTCGAGATATGATGTATGGAAATTTGAATTGCATTTATTTCCTATGTAAATAATAGAGATAAGAAAAACACAATGTAATTGTACAAAGAATAAACAATATTTGTTTTTCATGAAACAATGAAATATTCTATAACATTTTAGATACTATATAGTAATTTCTACTATTGTTAACTATAGGGCAGAAAATGAAAAATATATAAATTACTGTACTTATCTATCGAATCAATGGCAGTTTGCCTATCTTTTCATCTATACTTAATTTGCTTCTCTACACTAGAGTACGATGCAAATAATAGCATGTGGAAAAATGTAGAGATTGGATTTTCCATTCAATTTATCATTAAACTTAACATTCAGACTTAAACCAAATCAAAGATCAATCCTTCTTCAAAACATATTTTACTAATTTTTACTAACAGAACTACTAAACTGAAACAAATTAGGAAACAGTAGAACCTGGAATAATTATGTAGGGAAACAAACAACCCAAGGAGCCTGTTCCACCCAACCAATTCCTAAAGACAGCCAAGTACTTGCCTTAGGACCCCCGAGCCTGTTCACTGAACCACCAGGAGGAAGAAACTTAGGAATTTAGGATCTCCACTTGCAGTAGTAATAACTGTCAAATCTTCAAGAACTAGTAGTACAAAGGACCTGCACCAGCACCTTTGGTTCTTCTTATCAAATAGTTTTCAGACTGATGATTACACTCACAACTAGCCTCCCTATTCGAATCTCTCAGTGATCACCTGATGCACATGAGGAAATATTTCTACAGAAAATATTGTGTAAGAGCTTCCTGCTCAATTCCAATTTGCCTTATGAAAGCTGCCTAGGCCTTTTCAGTTGTTACTTGGTCATTAAATGAGTTGACCGCCCACTCCCACCACCTGGGGGATAATGCCACATTATTAGGGGTAGTTGTCCCTTAACCAATAGCTAGTGGTGTAGTGTAATTGCTGCCATTTGTCCCATACCTTCCAATAGCTTCCATTCCTCCTAGTGGATCAGTGAACACTCATTTAACAGTTCCCTTGGGTGTTTGTCTCCTACTTTAATTTATTAAATAATAATAATTCAGTAATTACATTCATCCTTGACCAAACTAGGTCATAATTTCAAAACTTTGACATTAAAATTTAACATAAAGTATTTTTGCAAATAAAATATTATTTTCAGAATTTGGGTAGGTGACATACACCCCCCCTTAAGTCTCAACATCGTCCTCGATGTTGGTTAATCACTCCTTAAGTGTTCCTGAAACAAAGTTGGGTATGTTTCCTGCATACTACTCTCCAAATCCCAGGTTGCCTCTTCCAGGATAAGGTGCTTCCATTGCACTTTCACTTGCCCAATGGTGCGATTCTGAAGCAGAGTTTCCCTCATTTCGAGGATACAATCCGGTTCCACCTGAAAATCTCCGTCTTGTTCCACCTATACATCATTCCAGTTTACAACATGAGTAGCATCGTGTACATACTTCTTTAAAAATGATATATGAAAAACATTATGTATTTTTAAATTTGGTGGCAAGGCCAGTTGGTATGCCACTGGTCCAACCTTGGACAATATTTCAAAAGGACCACAATACCTGGGTGCTAATTTGGCACAGCTCCCCAATTTCAATGAACTCTTTTTCGGGCTTACCTTGAGGAATACATGTTCACCAACCTGGAACTCTTTATGAATCCTTTTTAAATCTGCTTGACTTTTCTGCCTATCTTGGGCAGCTTTTAAATTTCCTTGTACCTATTTCACAATTAGTTCTAACTCCTGCAACAATTCAGGTCCTAAAACAACTCTATTTACTGGATCATTCCACGATACAGGTGTATCACATTTCCTACCATAAAGAATTTAAAATGGGCTAAGTTTGGATGATGCATGATAATGGTTATTATCTGCAAATTCTGCTAAGTGTAAGTAGTCTTCCCACTTACCAGGTTGATCCTTAACATACATTCTCAGTAAGTCTTCCAAAACTTGATTCACCCTTTCTGTTTGTCCATCCGTTTGTGGATGAAATGCGGTGCTGAAGTTTAAGGTGGTATTCAATCCTTTAAACAATGATCTCCAAAAGTTTTCAGTAAACTTCACGATCTGAAATTATAACCTTTGGTATACCATGTAGTCGAAAAATCTGCTTCATGAAGATTTCTGCAATGTATGGAGCTTTATGAGTAGTATTTACAGGTATAAAATGTGTTGCTTTGCTGAGTTTGTCCACTACCACCATGATAGAGTCATTTTGTTTCTTGTTTTTGGGTAATCCAGTAATAAAGTCTATGCTTATCACTTCCCATTTCCAACTCGTTATAGGTAATGGTTGCAACAATCCGGCAGGATGTTGGTGTTCAATTTTCACTTTTTGACAATCCAAACATGACCAGAATAATGACTTTTATGCATCTCATTTAAAATCAGAATTTTTATTTCTGGTATGTCTGGTACATACAATCTGTTTTTATATAGCAATAACCCATTTTCCTTCATGCTGTAATCTGCCATAAAATTTTCAAAATTGTTGTTTGTTGTCTTTTCTTTTATTTTTCTACATTCTTCATCTGTTTCACTCTTTTCAAGCATCTGATTTTCCAAATCTGTTGAATATGTACTGATGGCTGAAATAAAATTCAGTTTTGCCTTACGACTCAAGGCATCTGCAACATTGTTTTCCTTCCCTTTAATATGCTGAATTTCGAAATCATACTCACTTAAGAAGATCAACCATCTAGCTTATCTAGCGTTCAGATTTGTCTGATCTAATAAATATTTCAGACCCATATTATTTGTCAACAATTTGAATTTTCTGCCAATAAGATGATGACGCCACATTTTTAAGGCATGAATTACTGCCAATAACTCTAAATCATAAGTAGAGTAGTTCTTCTTGTGTATTTTCGGCTTTCTATATTCATATGCCACCACATGCCCTTCTTGTGTTAGGACTCCATCGAGTCCGTCATTGCATGCGTCTCGACAAACTATAAAATCTTTGTTAGGATCTGCTATCCTCAAGATAGGTGCTGTAGTCAATAATTCCTTTAACTTCTTGAAACTGTCAGAACATTTATGATCCCACACAAATTTCTTCCCTTTCTTCTGCAAGGAGTTATGAGGTTAGCAATCCTTGAAAAACCCTCTATAAATTTTCTATAATATCAAGTAATGCCCATAAATGATCTTACATCCGACACATCTTTAGGAACCGGCCAATCATTAATGGCCCTTATCTTATCAGGGTCAACCGAGATTCCTTCTTTAGAAATTATGTGTCCTAGATACTGAATTATGTCCTTGTGGAAATCACACTTACTAAACTTAGCATAAAGTTGATGATCTCTCGAAACTTGTAAGATACTCCGTAGATGTTCACCATGCTCTTCTTTGCTCTTAGAATACACTAAAATATCATCCATAAACACAATAGCAAACTTATCTAAGTACTTGTGCAGAATATTGTTCATCAAACACATAAATACAGCCGGTGCATTAGTCAATCCAAATGGCATGACTACGAACTCATAATGTCCATATCGAGTTCTGAAACATGTCTTGAAGATGTCTTCATCTTTGACCCGCACATGATGATATCCTGACCTTATATCAATATTTGAAAATATCGTGGTTCCACGTAGCTGATCAAATAGATCGTCTATGTGGGGCAACGGATATCGATTCTTAATTGTCATCTTATTAAGCTGGAGATAATCTATGCACAATCTTAGGGTTCCATCTTTCTTCTTAACAAATATGACAGGTGCTCCCCAGGGAGACACACTGGGTATTATATAATTTCTATCAATCAGTTCCTTCAACTGTGATTTCAATTCGTTTAATTCCAATATATTCATTCTGTAAGGAGCTTTATAATTTGGCACTGCTCCCGGTATCAACTCGATGATAAAATCTAAATCTCTTTTAGGAGGTAATCCTGGAATCTCCTCAGGAAATACATCCTTAAAATCCTTTAGGACAGGTATGTCTTCTAATTTAAGTTTTTCCTCTTTACAGATAAACTCATCGTTTACTACATTTATTGCAAACAACTAACATCCTTTCCTAACTGCCCTCTTAACTTGCATGGCTGAAATATTTCTAAGGGTTACCTTTCTTGGGATACCTTTTATTTCTACAGTTTTTCCTTCTTCATTTAAACATGTAAAAATTTTTCTGTAATAGTTCAGAATGACATGATGGGCTTCTAACCAGTCCATTCTGATTATAATATCATAAAATCATAAAGGTAAAATATTCAACTTGATTTGTGTCTATAATTGATTCATGGATAAAGCACAACTTTCTATAAAATCTGATACTTTCCTCTTTGTTCCAGTTGCTAGTCTAACTAACCAAGATTTACTGAACTTTTCTGTTTTTAATTTAAGACTTTCCACTATATCTGGTGATATATAACTTAAGCTAGCACCTGGGTCAATTAAAATAGTAACAGGATGATTTTGTAGCATACCTTCAATCTCTATCATGGAGATTTGATGATCTGCTTGTCTGTTGTCAAGTGCTGCATTGATTCTGGGCATTTCCCTCGCCACATATCCAACAGTAGGTTCAGTCTAAATAGAGTGAATGTTGTTAGCTTTCTGCTTCCTCAAGGGACATTCTGATGCATAGTGGGGACCTTGACATTCGAAACATTTGATGGGTTCCTTTTGCTCATTGGTCCTGGTATTATTAGGTGCATTTATGGGTGCTGTAGAATTCTACTGTTGATTGTTTCTGGAATTATTCCCTTGATAGTTCCGATTCTGAAAATTTTCTTTTGGAAACCAGAATTTCCACTGAACATGAAATTTTTCTTTTTCAGCTCAAAATTGCTAGGCTTATGACTTTTCCAGTTCGACATTCCTTCTCTTTTCCGATTTGTGTCATAACAGAAAACTTCCTTTCTCATAGTGTCTTCCAAGGTTTTTGGATTGTTATACTCGATTCTGTCCTTAATATTGAAAGGTAGGAAGCTCAAGTATCTTTGAATTTTTGGTTTTTCTTCTATGAGATATGGAAAATATCTCAGTAAGTTCAGAAATTTACTGTTCATTTTCTTCATGTTCATACCTCCCAGCTTCAAATCGTAGAACTCCTTGGATTTTTCTTCATAGTACTGTTCAGATAAATACTTCTTTTTAAAGTATCGTTTAAAAGTACTCCAGTTTACATCTTTATCCTTGATACCCTTTACTCTTTTGATGTCCTGCCACCAAATATCCACTTTTCTGGTCAAGTTATATATAGCCATTTTTGCTTTCAAGGATTCTAAATAGTTATAAATATGGAAATATTTCTTCATACCGGACAGCCAAGCTTCAGCTGTCTCGCCCTTATCAGTTTCACCATTGAAAGTTGGAGGTCTATTCTTTTTGAACTCTCCATAAATCTATTCATACTCTTTATAGCTTTTCTTTCTCGGTTTGTAGTCTCCCCTACTACTATCGTTTGAATAGTTATGTTTCTTTTTACGTACTTCAATAGCCTCTCCTGATGATGTTGAACTGCTGCTCACATCATTAGCTTTTATTTTCTTACTTTTGTTACCATTAGGCAGTTCCTCAACCTTGGAGATATCTTCATTATCTATATCCTGCTCATCGATTGGGCACTATTCAAACAACGCTTGGTTTGATTGTTCTTGTGCATGCAGAATTCTTTCATTGTCTTGTTTCACAGATCTGATTTCTGCCTTTAATTCACGAAAAGCACGTAACAATTCTGACGAACTGTCATTTAGTTCACCGTGACCTTCTTCTGCATAGTGTTGTCCCGAGCTATGATTGTTTGGTTGAAATCTATCTTCCACATGTTCAGTTGAGTTCTCCATACCTGTAACTAAAAATAATTTTCTGTATAATACCATAGTTAAATTTTTAATCAGTAAAATTTTCTACTGTAATAAAATTTATGTTGCATGTTCTTGGACCCCTTTCAGGCCTAGAGTTTGAACATAAGCTCTGATACCACATGTAACATCCAAAATTTTCATAAAAAATTAAAACTTTTGAAAACGACATTAAATAAGATAAATATGGTTGCGGAAAATAATAAATATTTGATTACAACAACAATGACTAAAAAGTCGTTTAGTATTAAACATAATTTAATTTTCTGAGTTAACAACATTCTGATAATGACTACTTAACACACTTTTAACAAACATGATTATTGTAATAAATGCATTGACAGGTTAGAAATATAATGTGATACTTTTCTTTTGAGATGATACTGACAGTTTGCTTTCTTGATGTCCAAGGGTGTCCTACGAGGTACCCTGGAGTTTACTTAGCTGCAACGCTAAAGCATTTGAAATGTTTCTATGTGCAGACGACAGGTAAGAAGTTCCATAACTGCATAAATTTAAAGTACATGTGTAGTTCAAATCAACGTCGTAACTAATTAGAATGTTATGAAATCTGTTGCGACTCACAAAAAGCATGCAGGTATGAATTACGTGGCTATATTTATTGTTTTCAAAAGTTGTCTCACAACTAAACAGTGTTTAAAAACAAGGTCGTCTATTAAAATCATTCAGCTGATAAGTTCATCGTTGTAATCATTGTCGTTGTTGTAGCTGGCTTTGTCGTCATCTTAAGATAATTAATATCTTCATAGTATTGATGTAGTAAATGTACCACAAAATCATTAAATGTTTGCAATGAGAAATTATGGTAAGAAGTATATAGCCTTCAAATATTTTTCATACTAAATATATATAGCATTGGATTCATTTGATTACCAAAATGCAACTATATAATCACATAATTGAAATGATAGAATTATGAATAAATGTAATCAAATAATAAAAGAATTTACAATATTTAACATTATAATTCTTATGAAGATTTATCCTATGATACATATTGACCATGTTAACTATATACAATATGTATATAAGTCTTGTGGCTTAGAAATGAACAACGTTCACAATATAAACATACATATGAATGTATCATATGTTACAACTATGTTTATGTACAAGGATTGGAACTATATCGATTACTACGTAAACTTTTTAAATATGAAATATACATAACACAAATATTATAATTCATAAAACATGAATTAGAACTATATCATTTAAACTTTATACCTAGTACTAACTCGTAATAACTATCGAAATGACAGGTTGTTGGTTGGCATGCGTTTCGAGCTGGCGTTGGTGATTGTGTTACAGTCCTGCATTAATGGTCGTCCATAAACTGTGGTGATGAGGACTGTCAAAGCTTCCATGTAATGCAACTCAGTGCATAAGGTGACTACAAAAGTTACTATGTAATACTTTACGTTAACACTCCTCCGAGCTGGATGTCGATCTATCCGCCGTGTGCAAAATATGGCAAGGCCGTGCTTTGGATAATGAATGAACAATAAATGCAATTGCCATACGATCCCCAATATAATTGTGTTGGCATGTTTGTGATCGTTGATCGACTTAAATCCTGGTCGTTGGATGCAACCCTAGTGTTGCATCGTTGTGTTGGGTTGATGAGGAGTGAATGTCATTCATTGTTTGCTATTGTTTCGGCAGTGAGGCTGACAGGCTGCTAGTTTTTAGGGTTAGATGAGAATGTAAGAGGGTTTCAACCTCGCGACCTGTAGGTTAGGTTTGAAGGTTGCAGGTTTTGTCTTGCTGTAATAGCGTGTGATAGAATGTAGTGTCTGTAGTTTGAATGTTGTCGTCGTTGAAAGATTTGCAGTCTCATTTCTGAGTTTGAATGGAAACACATCTTCCTGCAAAAAGATTTAGGGTATCCTGGTTTCGTCCAAAGCAAAGAGCTCGTCGTTTGCTAGTACAAGTATAGAGCACGGTCGATAAAGAATGAGGTAAACATTTTTTAGAAAACTCAGAGTTGTTTGTAAAGTTCAATTATAGTTTTCGAGTGTTATAATGTCTAACTCTTGAACGTTGTGTGGAAGGTACCAGTTTCGAAAGGAAAAACATGAACCAAGGTTTGGATATGGATGGAAAATCTACATTCCTGGTAAGCTCCGAGTCTCAAACCCTCGTAGGTGCTTTTTCGGTCTTTCATGATGTGGTTTTCAACTCAATGAGTAACCCAATTTCGCCATGGTTCGGCGTTGTCTGTCAGTCGAGAACCTTTGAAGACTTTTGTATTGAAGTGAAAACTTTGTACAGGGAATAAATGATACTCGGCCTTTACCTTTGATTCCTAGCTCGTCAGCTTTGGAGTTGTAAAAGTCGTTTTAAAGCTTAAGGATGGGGATAAACCCTGTATGGTTTTTCGTTTGAAAAAGTATTGTTAACCTGTAAGTTGATGCTTCCTTTGTGAAGCTGGAACCTGTGTTGGTTCAAAAACTTAAACTTGGAATTGTTTTTGGGGTTAATTTTTGAATGAAATAACAATTGGAGCCGAAGCTCGTTAAAATCTGTGTGCTATGTTTTAACTTTCGATAATGGAAAAAAGTGTGTTATGCTATTCGTTTTATGTTATAAGTTTGAGTTTTGTGTAGATGGTCGGGACTGTCGAGCTATGCAAAAACTACATGCATTTTCATAGATGATAAACTCTGTATGTTTGAAAACGATGAAATGGTTTTTCGTTTGCGAAAGAAAAGAACAAGGCCACACCCAAATTCTAGTCTTTCCTTCGAATGTAAAAGATGTTTTTGGTAGGTGAACTCCAGAAAGGATTTTCAAGCGAAAAAAACTAGGTTTTGATCTGTAGTTTGTGTAGATCGTGTTTGTTTACTGTTGCAAAACGATGATAAGGGTATAGAAATACTATCTAGGGTTTGATACGAAACCCAGTTTTTGGATAATACATATAGTTTGTAATGTAGTTGGAAAATATGAAAATTGTAAACAATATAAGGTTTACATTTCTTTTGTTTACAGTTCTGATAATACTGAAATAATTATGAAAATATTCTAACAGTAAAATTGTAAGGAAAAACACTGTGTGGGTGTGAATATGAAGACTGTGTATTGACTGTGATTTGTATCTTATGTCCATAGTTAGCACTTCTATTTATTTGCAGCAATACTATTTATTTCGAGATATGATGTATGGAAATTTGAATTGCATTTATTTCCTATGTAAATAATAGAGATAAGAAAAACACAATGTAGTTGTACAAAGAATAAACAATATTTGTTTTTCATGAAACAATGAAATATTCTATAACATTTTAGATACTATACAGTAACTGCTACTATTGTTAACTATAGGGCAGAAATGAAAAATATATAAATTACTGTACTTATCTATCGAATCAATGGCAGTTTGCCTATCTTTTCATCTATACTTAATTTGTTTCTCTACACTAGAGTACGATGCAAACAACAGCATGTGGAAAAATGTAGAGATTGGATTTTCAATTCAATTTATCATTAAACTTAACATTCAGACTTAAACCAAATCAGAGATCAATCCTTCTTCAAAACAGAGTTTACTAATTTTTACTAACAGAACTACTAAACTGAAACAAATTAGGAAATAGTAGAACCTGGATTAATTCTATAGGGAAACAAACAGCCCAAGGAGCCTGTTCCACCTAACCAATTCCTGAAGACAGCCAAGTACTTTCCTTAGGACCCCTGAGCCTGTTCACTGAACCACCAGGAGGAAGAAACTTAGGAATTTAGGATCTCCACTTGCAGTAGAAATAATTGTCAAATCTTCAAGAACTAGCAGTCCAAAGGACCTGCACCAGCACCTCTGGTTCTCCTTATCAAGTAGTTTGTAGACTTATTATTATACTAACAACTAGCCTCCCTATTCGAATCTCTCAGTGATCACTTGATGCACATGATGAAATATTTCTGCATAAAATATTGTGTAAGAGGTGCCTGCTCAATTCAAATTTGCCTTATGTCGGCTGCCTAGGCCTTTTCAGTTGTTACTTGGTCATTAAATGAGTTTCCTGCCCACTCCCACCACCTGGGGGATAATGCCACATTATTAGGGGTAGTTGTCCCATAACCAACAACTAGTGGTGTAATGTAATTGCTGCCATCTGTCCTATACCTTCTATCAACTTCCATTCCTTCTAGTGGGTCAGTGAACACTCATTTAACAGTTCCCTTGGGTGTTTGTCTCCTACTTTAATTTATTAAATAATAAATGGAGAATGCAGCAAAAAATGGAGCAAAATTTAGATGAGAATGCAATTGAGAGGGAGTATTATTGGTATCGAACCATATATGGTTGTTGACAAATTCCTGTGATGGGTTTCGACTACTTTTCAACAACAAAATATACAAATGGACACTCAAACAAAATGTAGAGATGGATAGCCAACAAAAATGCACAACCTGATGTATATTTGAACATCAAATGAGCCAAAGAAGTTCGCATCCATCGTCAGAATCTCGACCAACATTGATCATGGACCAGCGACCTAAAAAATGTACTTTGTTTTATCGAAAGACCAAACTCATAAAATTGATGGCAAAGCGTAACATGTGAAGATTATTTCCACACAGTTCATCCGAAAAAACCGAAGGACTTTTCAACTGCACGTAAAGTCCAATTCATGTTGGATTTATGTTAGAAAACCACCAAATAGTATGAAATTTCTAAACCTAAAAGACACGGACAAATTCTACGTTCCAAGCCTTCATTGCATAAAAGTCCAAGAACGTAAAGATCCAAGAACATGCATCAAGGAAAATTAAAAATATGACTAAATCTATGACGATGGTGAAGACTTTCTGGTTGAATCCCTGAAATCCTTGAGGTCAATCTCCTTGGGAGGGGCGACTTAATGGGCTTGACCTCCGACTTTACCGCCAGTCTTTGGAATAGTGGATCGGAATTTAGAAAGGTTCTTGAAACCAACCAAGCTTTAGATTTACAACTTTCATGTATAATGTTCGTCTTCTCTACAACTTTCAGATTTAATGGCTTACGTTGAAAGTTCAACAATCACAACTTTCATATTTAAATACTCGTTTTCTTTACAACTTTCATATGTAATGGGTTACCTCGAAAGGTTGGCTCATTTAGTATTCTAAGAATTTTTATGTCCTTGAGAAGGGACATACATGGCATTAATATGAGGGTTTAACTATTGATTTTTAAAAAATGTATTTAAATGTGATGTTATTGGTTTTGTGTAGATAGCGTTGTCATGTTTTTTTGTGCCTAAAATGCTGCAGCTGAATTGCGTCAGCCTCTGGTTTGACAGTGGTGTGTGGTAAGTTACACTAGCCTCTAGTCACAAGTGATATGTTTTTTTTACAGAAGTAAAAAACTTCTTGCTAGATGAATCAAAGAAGTTATATTCATGCAAATACATGCCTATGTCTCAAATATTTCTGAAAAAAACAAAAACTAGTTACCTAAAAATGATTACCTGAAACTTAAAATAGAAAATTCCAGACTCTAGGATCTCCAAAAATTCTGCTAATATAGTTCTAATAGATCTAAATACTAGTGTTGATCTGAATAACTACCAAAAACAAAAAGACAAAACAACATTAATCCCCGCTAACTGGTAATGAATCAATATAGCCGCAGTCGAGTGTCTTCAAAAAGTAAATGGTCCTGATAACCACGAAGATGTGCCCAACCTTCAACCATGTTCAAGCCCACTTTGGAAAGGAAGTCCGCTTTCTCATTGAAAGCCCTTGAAATATGTGAGTAATGAACCTCCTCAAAAAGACCAATTTGATCCTGAATATGTCTTTGCCAATGTGTTAATAGAGGAATCCGAAGTTGATGTGCTCCTCTGAGCCAATTTATAATGGCTGCAGAGTCCCCAGTTAACTGAAGAGAAGGGATCTATTTTCTTTTGGCAATCACTAAGGCTACCCAACAGGAAAGAAGTTTTGCGCATGTATTAGTTCCTTCACCACATCCCATATTCAATTCGTAATGTAAACCATGATTAAGCACTATAAAAATTCCAGCTCCACATGATCCACCTTGTTCTGCTCCGTCAGAAAAAACCACCGGTAAGTGAGAAGGGAAAGTAGGGACCCGAGAGATCACCGCTTTTGGCTTCGCTATACCCAATGGAGCACCAGTAGAATAAAAAGAAATAAAATTGGCAGCTCCCATCATAGAGAAAATAGTATCTCCAAGAAGTATTGAGCACCTGTTACACCATATTTTGTCACTTTGTGAGCATTATTACTCCTTGGCCTCCCTTACCTATTTATAGACTCAAAACCATACTTGTGGTTCTCCTTGAACCCATTTTTCCCTATTTTTCTTCCTGTACACGAGCTACTTTAGTACACCTCACGTATACGTAGGCTGCATCACTACAGCCCGCGTACATCGACTTGTTGGTAAATGAAAGTAAAAACTCTATTTTTCACTCCAAAAAGCGGCCATTGTGACCTTTGGCCCTCCATGTATCTCGTAACGACTCGATTCGACCTTTCACTTTCCTTTGGAGGGTTATATATTGAGCTCGTATGGTACATGGAAGGGGGAGAAAGAGAAGAACATTGAAACTCTATCGAAATTTTTCCTTACTTGAGTCTACATCCATTGATCCTAGTTGTTGTGAACCATTTATGTTCAACCCCAAACTATTTCATATCTTGTGAAGGATTCATTCTTTTACTCGTGATTTTTCCATTGTATGGGGGATTGAAGTGGTGGAGGCACAAGTGGAGAGACCTAGTTCTTGGTTCAAATGAGTTACAAACAGAAGGTTGTATCTTGTACTTCTTGTTCATATTAATAGAAATACTCATTTTCTCATCCATTTATATTGTGAATGAATATTTATTATCATTGGGTACATTTGCTTATATTTATCATGGATTATGATATTGTATATGCTAACATCTTTTATATATCATATGCACTTGTTTGCGTTTATTGTTGAGACTAAGCTGCAAGTCCAAGTGTTGTGATTCAAAAACTCAACGGAATTTTTGATCGAATGTCCAGATTGAGGTAGGCTCTCTATGTTGTTTATCCGCATTTACATTTATATAGCATATGTTGGGAATTGAGTTGGTTTCTCGGGTTCATGTGTCTATTGTGGTCTACCCCAAGCCATAGGAAGTTTTTCTCCGTAACAGAATTGGCGACTCCACTGGGAAGAAGCTTCCATTTGGGGTCTTTTGGGCATTTTTCCTTGTTTTGGATCTCTGTTCTTTTGGGTTTTTGTGTCACTAATAGGTTGTTAGGTTCCTTATAGAAAATATTGAGTTTTCTTGGCCTTTTGGTTCATTTTTTGTTCACCTATTCTGCCATGTAGGCGAGTCTGTTGTAGTTTACCTGCGTGTACACGCTACTAATAGTTAACTAGTCCGCGTACATATGCTATTGTTCTTTGAACAGTTGCGTACATGTCTGGTTTAACCTTGTTTATGATATTTGGTTGATGTTGGGTGTATTCTGGGTGTTCATGAGTCTTATTAGGCCTATATCCTGACTGCCTCTTTCCCTTTTAGTGACTGGAAGCTCCTCTTTCTTTGTTTTTGAGAAATTGGTTTTTAACCATTTTTCTTTTTTATAGCTCATTGGCTTAGCGAATTCTTTCTTTTTGGGGTTTGTTGGGTTATCTGCATTGGATTCTCTACATTCATTTTCTGAAAAGTATTGATTCTAGTTGCATTTCCATTTCTTTATATTGAAAATACAAAAAAAAAATCATTTTTGTACTTGCATTTTGCATTGGAGTGCTTGTGATTTCATTAGGGTTTGATTGGACATGAAAAATTGTAAAGAGATTGCATTTTATTTCTGAAAAAAATAAATAAATAAATAAATAAATAAAATAAAATAAAAAAATAAAAAAATTATTTCGTTTGATTGTCATTTAGTGGCATACATTTTTCTATTGGTAGATGAGTCTAGTGTTTTTCGGGTGTGCATATCATTGAGTCATTTCATATCATTAGTTTCACGACCATATTCCTTTGAGTAATCACAACCAATAAAATTAATACTTCATTAAAATTGATTAGAACGATTTCTCTTTTCTAGGGTGCACCAACAAGTATAGATTTTAGAGTCTTGGAATAGAACCTTTGAGAGTAAACGATCCAAGACTATTAAACAAACATTATGTATCTAACCAGGGAGTGGTGACACGAGGTCACGGGAGGTTAGTTGCGGAGATAACCCTCCAATACTTGTTGAATGTGGGAGATATATCCAGGATTTGTTCGTATCTGGGGACTCTTGGGGGATTTGACCCTTTTGATTTTCGGGCTTAGCTTCCCTGCCCATATGATGGATCCCACCTGCGACTATTCTCCTGAGCATTGGTTATACGTGGTGGCCATAGTTTCTTTACCTAGGTATCACATAGGACATTTGCAGCAGTTATTCTGTGACTATCTTGAGTCAGACAGGGGTCGGACAACACATTGTGTTCACACATTGAAGTTTGAGGGCCCTTATAACTGATTATGTTACCTCTAGTTATAGTTTGGGAGTCTCAGGCCTCTTCTAGGCGATACATACCAATTGTAGTGTCAATAAGTCCCTTGAGCTAGTCCCCAGTTGTGTGCTTTTTGGTTGTATTTTCTTTTAGGTGTGTGCTCTGTGACGATTTAGTGGGCCATTAGGAGACACTTATTTGTTGAATCTTTGAAGTCATCATGGATTGAGATCTAGCTCCTCGCCGATCTCGTTGATTGGCTGGTTTACCATCTAGCAATCCATCATAGTCTCTTCGCAAGAGACATCGAAAGACTATTGTTGGTCCTTTATTCCTATCTTACGAGCTTCAAAGAGCTCCCATTATGAGTTTCGCATCTAGCACATTGGGAGTCCCCTCAACTCCATTCGTTGGCATGAAAAGAAATTCCCCTCCTCACATATACTCTCCGAGGACTGATCAGTAGGGAGGTTCATTGCACACCACTCCTCATGGGTTTGGGACATCCCATCCCACTAGTAGGAACCCGTTCGATGATACATGGTCATCGAGTATTCTGTATTGTTCATCTACTGGTGTGTTAGGTTTTGGTTCTACAACCTCAGACCCTTTTTCATTGGGTATGACCGATTTTATGCCGAACAATACTTCCTCCATGTCCATTAGTCATGCTAGCTCTAGCATTGGGGTTGGGGGCACTACACCCTCTTTTACCACTTATCAGTTTGGGAGTGGTCACATCCCTCCCTCTTCTCCAAATGTTGGAGGATGGCCTCCTCCTTCGTTAGCCCTAGTGTTAGTGTGAATCCTCTTTCAAGTGGAGGTTTCACGGTAGGCATCGGATCTACGACTTATATCCCATCCATTAACCCGTATGCCTCTATGCATGTGCCTGTGCCCACGAATGCTTATATGATTCCAAATCCTCCTCCCATTTCCTCGGATCCCCGGGGTGGGAACATATCATTTTCTTATGGCCCTCACTCAGTTGTTTCTTCCGCGTCAAGTGGTTATATGATACTGTTAAATTTTCAGAATTTACTTCAATCTGATCTAGGATCTTAACTGAGAGAACAACATGTACAGCAAATCTACAGCACATCAATCATGGACACAATAATACAAGCACACAAGAGTCACATAGTTTACTTGGGGAAAAACATAAAGGTGAAAAACCCCAATAACTTCCTCAAAGATAGATAGAGTAATGATACAACCAGAATATAAGAGATAGTCTTCTCCTAGCAGCAGAGCCTCCTCCTCACAAGTGCGCCACTTTCCGAATGAGAGAAGTGTGTAAATGAATGATCAAATAGAGATCTCCCGATCTCTATTTATACTTCTTCTGTCCTACCCAATAAACTAATGGGGCCTACATGTCTAGCTTAACCCATGGTTAACTTAATCCGGGCCGACCCCACACTTAGTGGTCTAATAACCCTTTGACCCACATGGCCGACCTCCAATAGGGTGGTCTAATAACCCTTCAACCCACATGACTTATACAGGGCCGACCCCAACAAGGTGGTATAATAACCCATCAAGTATAAGTTACGACACTTACAATATAAATGACGACACTTCCGTATAGAGGAATAATAACATCTCTATAGGAATACAAACACTTCCGTATAGAGGAATAATAACATCTCTATAGGAATACAAACACTTCCGTATAGAGGAATAATAACATCTCTATAGGAATACAATAGACATATATGAAATACATTCCGAAGTTACATATACATCAACACTCCCTCTTAACTAGGAAGGTATTTCTCGACACAGGTCTACTAGCACAAGTCTTCTTCTCTGGATCATCATCCTCGAATCATCGTCATCATCACTGCTACTGCTATCTCAATCAATCTCTGAATCTACTCGTCATAGGAATTTCTACAGAGCCAGTCCTTTTTCATACTACATGTAGGCCCACCACCTGTAGGTCTTCGTCATCACTGGCCATACTGTGGAATCCTCAGGACTTATTACGTGCGTCACAAAACCTCAAAAAAGCATCCCAGGATTTTACGGGTACACAACTCCAACCTGTAGGATCTCCCAGGGCCGTATTATATGTGACCTCTCCACAAAACCTTGCAAGAGCATCCCAGGATGTAACGAGCACACAGCTCTACCTATAGGATCTCCCAGGGACAGATTACATGTGGTCACCACAAAACCTTGCAAGAGCATCCCAGGCTGTTACAAGAACACAGCTCTACCTATAGGATCTCTCAAAGACATATTACCTGTGGTCATGGAAAAACCTTGCAAGAGCATCCCAGGACTTATTATGGGCACACGGCCCAACCTATCGGATCTCCCAGGGACATATTATATGTCATAGGACAAAACCTCGAAAGAGCATCTGCCAGATATCCCAGGGCCAAATTATATGCCATAGGCAAAACCTCGAAAGACTATTTGCAGATCTCCTAGGGCCAAATTATATGTCCTTCCAGAGCAAAACCTCGAAAGAGCATTTTCCAGATATCCCAGGGCCAGACTACATGCCATAGGAAAAACCTCGAAAGACTATTTGCAAATCTCCCATGGCCAAATTATATGCTTACCTGCACAACCTGATCCACGGCCACAGAGTATCAACCTAATACTCACCATACATCATCCTAATGTATATATGATCATCCTGATCATCATCACTGCAACATCCTGCTGCATGTCATCTGGAGCAACATCCTGAAGCTCGTCATCCATGATTGTAATGTCCCCAGTTTGACCCCATGGCATTAACATTATAAATGATGTAATATTGTTATGAAATCATGGTAAGGAGCTCAAGGCCAAGGCCCCGCCATCGATTTAGTGATGCATATAATTTGCGTGCTAGCAATGCACATTGGAAATTCAAATATCATGTAATATGCATTTTAATAAAAATACCCACAACTAGCTATGCAATGCAACAAAGAGATGGGGGCATGATTTCACAAGAAATTGGGAGAGAAAACATTCAAACCCCTGAGCCAATCAGGTCAAGCCAAGTGTCAATGAGAGAACCCATCAAACCCTCAACTACCCATGTTGACTTTTGTACCCAATCATTGATTTCTCCCAAGAGTTGCTTGAGGTAGTTAATGCCTTGGGGAATGGGAGGTATGGCTGTCCAAATTTGGGTATGGAAAAACCACCCTGCATGGGAATTCGCATTTTGCTTCTTGGGCAAGAAAAGAGCCATGAATTTCTCCCCCAAGCCATTATGCAACCATCATTTCTTTCTCCCTCCTGAGTTCAAAGCTACCTGGGCATTTTCCAGGCATGTTTGTTGCGTTTTTCTTCATTCTCCCAGTAGAGAAGGGCGTTTTTGTGTTGTATACTAGTGAGGAAGAAGGGGAAATCGAACGGGGTTTCAATAGAGACCGTTTTGGGATGTTATAGGTTGAGATTTTGGGGAAGAAATCGTTTTTCCTCCCTGTTGTTGTTGCCCCATCCCACAATCCGTTTTTGGTTGGGAACGTTTTTGGGAAAACCCATGGCCATCTTATTTGTAAATCCCACTGTATAAAATGTGTATCCCTGCCCCCTATTTGTGCTTACTGTGTGAGAGAAGAGTATGTTGGGTATGGGTTTGGGTATCCATGGCTTGGGCTTGAGCTTGAGTGCAATCATCTAGGGTTCAATTGTAGCCTGATAAACCCAGCTATGGACTGGCTTGGCTCAGATGGAATGATTAATTGGTTGTGAGAGAGTGAATGTCCCCTTTTCCTTGAAAGAATCATGCCCAGCTCGGGGGTGGCAGTTGTGTTGAGAGATTGATGAACACAATTGGCCTATGGTTGGGTGGAACGTTGTAGCAACATAGCTAGTTGTTTGGGACAATTGCAAAATGGAGATAAGTGTTTTTCCATCTATGTATTTACTTCTGTCATGTATTAATTTGATGACTGTTGATATGTTGTATGTATGAGTAATGTGTGTGGATAAGTTAAATTCCGTTGGGCATACTTGATTAGTTTTACATCTGCACACAAATGCTTTACTCATATCATTCTAATGAATGGGCTGATAGAATGAGAAAGCCCCACATATGGTTATCATCTTTCCTCTCTTAGTGGGTCAGTAGGTGGGTACATTACAATGATCATCCTGATCATATAATGCATCCACCTGATGCATACAAAGTATCTGCCTGATAAATATCATCATCCATGATCATACAATGTATCTACCTGATACATCTACAAATACCTGATCCACCTAATCATACCTATATATATCAACATACATGATCTACCTGATCATATAATGTATCCACCTGATACATACACAGATACATAGTCCAAGCATCCAACATGATGCATATACATATACATGATCCACTTGATCATATCCAGAATCCAACATGATGAGTACATACATACATATAAATGATCCAACTGATCATATCCAGCATCCAACATGATGCGTACATACATACATATAAATGATCCAACTAATCATATCCAGCATCCAACATGATGCATACATACAGAGCAATAACTAGAGCATCGTCCTCTTTAGATCATCTCATCATCCACGAAGCACATCCCAGATGCACATCATCCAGCACTTACACCACCGACATGGGAGAACACATCTACCACCATTTGGGGAAGGCTCCAACCCTTACTTTTTCACCATAGAAGAACACATCTACCACCATGTGAAAAATGGCTTCAGCCCTTACATCTACACCATGGGAGAACACATCTACCACCATGTGAGAATGGATCAACAATTACATCACGACCATGGGAGAACACATCAACCATGTCATAAAATCTCATTTGCATCTACATCTTCCAGACTCATCACTTCCCTTTCGAAGGAACCTCGATCTGAAGTGCACCAAGCCTCTCTCTAAAGTACTCAAACTTCACTCTGGCCAACGGCTTGGTCAATACATCTACAACCTGCTCATCTATGGAAACATACTCTGCTTCGGCTATACTCAGTGCTATGCAAGACTGCTTCCTGCTAAACCAAGAGATTACACCTGATCCCTATCTGCAGCACTACCTGCCCAATCTGAATCAACATAACCCTGCAGGTTAAACTTTTGATTCGCATCATACTTGAGCCCATAATCAACTGTACCCTTCAAGTACCTTAGAATATGCTTTACAACAACCAGGTGAACACTCCTCAGATCCGTCAGGAACTAGCTCAATGTGTTCACCGCAAAGCAAATATCTAGTCTCGTGTTCATCAGGTACATCAAGGACCCAATCATCTAATGATACAAAGAGACATCAACCGGCTCAAATGAAGCATCACACAGAAGCGTCAGGTTCAATGCCATAGGTGTGGCCATGGCCTTGTAGTCCATCATCCCGAACCTCTTCAGGATCTCTACTGTATACTTCCCGTGTCCAAGGAAGATTCCATCTGCACTCTGCCACACCTCCATACCTAGAAAATAGTGCATCATCCACAAGTTCTTCATCTCAAACTCGGCAGCAAGCTTCCGCTGCATGTCGGCAATCAATCTATCTTCACCTATAATAAACAGGTCATCCATATACAAAAGTAGTATCACTGGATTGCCTTCCTCAAGCTTGTAGTAAAGGTTGGAATCCGCTTTATTCTTGGTAAATCCCAAAATGGATAGAAATTTGTCTATTCTACCATACCAAGTTCTGCACATATATGACTTCCTGTCATGTGTCTCAGAACCAAGTGGCTTCTCCACATACACTTCTTCTTCAACTACACCATTCAAGAAGGCTGTCTTGAAATCCATCTGGTGTATCTTCCACTTCATCACTGCAGCGAGAGCAAGTACGGATCTAATGGAAGTGTATCTGGCTAGAGGAGCAAAAGTCTCTATGCTACCACCTGCATCATGCTTGATCTTGTAGATCCTCTTGGAAGTCACTACAGACTACCCTTTGGGACTGCATCCCAAACATCTTCATGATCAATTGGTACTCCTCGAACATGGAATTCTTCCCAGATCCTGGGAACTTCAATATCTTCAATAGATAACTTTGTTGCTAAGAAAATGTTGTAGTCCTGGTGATGGTAAACGATCTTTCCTACACAACAAGTTAAATTGCATGATTACAAAACATCTCATAGTTTTCAGAACAAATTCTTACACATAAAGAAATATGTCATACAGTCATGCAATTATCTTAGCCAATGCTTCAATACAACATTTATGCATATTCCGTAACTTTCTAGATGCCTTCCAATCTCTACCAGAACATTGTTAAGAGTGTGCACAACTCCTAACATGTCATCAAAGAGGTTTCATTCTAGATAAGTAGTAATGGAATGTTGTACAATGCCATAGGCCACTTACCCATGTATATTAGTAGTATATTGTTCATCAATGCAACTATTCTAATATGCATAATACACAACCTAATTCTAGGAACATAAGCATATACATCATTGAATAACATTATGTAAGAAATGACAATTCAAATACTTATCTTTGTTTGGTTTCTGGGTGGACTCCCTCTGAATCTTTGCAACTCCATTCTGATGTGGATTGTGAGAAGTGGTCAACTCCCTCTAAATATCTGCATCCTTGCAGAAACTACTGAAGTGTGCTCCTTTGCTTTCTTGCAGGAACAACTGGAGTGTGCTCCCTCTCGATCTTTGCTTCCTAGATTACCTGTCCTTGAGCTTATATCCATCCTTAACCACTATGCATGCTTATTAGTATCATCATTTTGTTATCCTTGAGGTCTCATACATAATCACACATTTATTAGTATAATCTTAATACTATCAAAACACAATAATCTTAAACATGTATAGTCATGATCATTCACAGATAATAAACATTAGTATTCAAGGTTTCAGGGAAGTCTTCTTTTACTCATGCATATTCTTATTTGATCATAGGACTCTTCTGATTAGTTAAATCATCAATGCATAAACCCGTGATTACTCAAACCTATACCTTCATGATTCTTCTGGTTAGTCATATCATCAATTATGGTAAGAAACATAATATGCATACAACCATGACTATTCAAACCTATGACTTCATGAATAATCATTATCAACAACACAACAGTATAAGATCCTAACACAAGGTAGGATTCTAGCTTGATATAGGAAAAACATACCTGGATTAGCATGCTAGCTAGTTATGTCTAACATACTCGCATAATGTCTTATGGTTCTTTTCAGTGACTTGTGCTAGTAACCCGCATGTCTCAAAAGTTAACCATTGTAGAACCAAGTTATACATACCTCGAAAGTAGATCTTCTATGTGATTTATGACAATGGATGAATCTTTGTCTTCATGTCACCATGATGTGTCCTTTCGTTTTAAGTGCAACAGTCTTTCAGAAAATCAACGACGTGATGTGCATAATATGATTCATCCTTTCATTTTAATACACTTGCCTCAGATCATCCTCATCATGAATCGCATACTTGATTCTGCTACTACTCAGTCTATGTGCATCAGATGGACTTATTTACTTTGCACACTTCAACTCAATCTTCATACATCAGTCAAAATTCTTTACTTCGCGCATCTTATAATATACTAAAATTCTGTCTCTGCGTGGATCCACCTTAGAACATATGTGACTTTCTATGTGTTTTCTGCAATATGGTCATTTGGTCCTCACACACTTGTGCATCCTTTAAATTATGCCTTTCTGTATTTGTGTAACTGTCACAAATATACAACATCATTCTGTGCTTCATCAGTTATATCATTCCTTTGCTTGTGCGCACTTGACTCTCAACTAGATCATTGTTTTTTTGGTTCCATGAGCCCTTGATGCCATGAATATAAATATGTATCTTCCACTTACAATTTCTTCATCCTTGCCATCAAGATTACTTCAAATACTTAACTTTCTTCCTTATTTATACATGTCCTACATGCATTGTATGTCCACAAGTTGGTTGTGGCATTTCTTCTTCCTTGCTTCATCGATTGTGCATCTTCCACATGTTATGTTTGGTGTCGTTGATGTTTCCTTTCTTTGTGGGTCTTGCGCATACTTGATATTCTACTTGGTGTAACTGTAATCCTTACAGTACCATCACTTGTTGGACTTGCACACTTGATGTATCATTGCTTTGTGAAACTTATACATACATGATCTTCGACTTGGTGTAACTTTGACCCTTGCGGTGTCCTCACTTGTGGTTCATGCGCACTTGATGTATCATTGCCTTGCGAAACTTGTGCATACATGATATTTGACTTGGTGGAGCTTTGACCCTTGCGGTACCATCACTTGTTGGTCGTGCACACTTGCTGTTTCATTGGCTATGGAATTTATGCATATAATGACTTCAACCTCTACACCCTTCTTGGATCTTGTGCACACTTTCAACAACGAAAAGATTCTTCTGATTGGTGATACTTGCACACTTTTTGGACTTGCATAACTGTTCAACCATTTCTTGTTCCATGTTGCTTATGCACTCCACTTAACTTGCATGCACACTCTAGAATCTTCTCTTGACTTTCTTGTACGCACTAGACATTTTCCCATGTATTCTTTGTCTTTCTTGTGCACTCTTCAACCTATGTCCAACAAACAAAGTTATATATTTCTATAAACTCGATATGCATGATGTACTCTTGGACAAACTTCTTCAAACTGGATGCCACTTCTAAACATACTTCTTTAGAATGGCATTCGTATACTTCACCATCTTGCTTGTGCATATACTTCTTCAAAGTGGATTTTCTATACTTCTTCAAGCTAGCATGGGAATATTGAATCCACTTGACATCAATGAATCAAACTGAATCATTTGGCATCCTCTTTGACATTAGTTGACATCAATGACAACGAAAGTTCAACACTCGCCTCTAGTTGTCTTTCAACTTGCATCATTTTATATCTTTTCTCCTCAATCTCCTTCAGTTACTCTAGGCATTTTTTACTATCGTGATTTCCTCATCCACAGTTTGAACATACCATGACATGATTTGAGATGGTGAAAATGCAATTGTTTGTTGTATGTCCCCATGCACCATAGGTATAGTATTTTGATGTTATTTTTCCTCATGGCAATGTCCATACATTGGGGTTGGTTTGTGTATGTTCCATATATATTCTATGATTGTATCATTACCCCAATCTAGGATTTCAGAAATCCCCTTCATTTTTCTCTTGGGTTTGAAGGGTTTGAAGGGTCTTTGTCGGTTCCTTGGGTTCTCATGGAAAATTTTCCATGAATATTTCAATGTGTTACGAGTCCAATAGAAATTGAATTTTCTCATATTTTCATAATTACTATGTTCAATGCACAAGCAAGACCACTATGTGCTTGCATTATTTGGTGAAGTGGTCCCTTTTGTCTCAATTCGGGTTTTTTACCCCCACATTTCATTTAGAGGCATATGGAGAACAATAAACCCTAACCTATTCAATCAACATCTCTGGCATGTTAAACATTAGAAGCATCAAGGAAACACTTTTAGTTATTGATTGAGAGAAAAATTTTCGAACTTTCGATCTACAGGGTCTGAACAATTTTTCTGAGATAGCCTGACCTGCCATCTTTCCATCCTGATAGGTCTGACCTCAATTGGATTCTCTGAGAGAGAGTTATGCCAAGTGTTGCAACGCGACCTGTTTATAGGATAAACTAGGAGAGAAAACTTGTACGGAATGCCATGTGTGACTGGTTCAACTTCGGCCTCTAGAACAGTTTACTAAGATAGTACAGTCTGTGTACTACCTGCCACTTTTTACGAAATTTCATTTGGAGATTCCTAGCCCAAGTTATGACCTTTTTTCCAAGGTGACCTGTTTATGATTGAGATCTGGAAGAGGCAGAAATCCTATATCGTACAGGTCATAAATCACAAAGTACAACGAATTAGAAGTTTTCCTTTGGAAAACGGGTACATGGGGATCTGATCTTCGACCTGTAAAAGTTTCAGATCCGAAAACTTCGCCAAAATGGATTTATAGCGAAAGTGCTACGATGACTGGTTTTTGCTATATCAAGCCTAGCATCGTAAGTGCAACAAGTGTCATACATGCCATATCATGCCTTCTTTCAGGCTAGCTCTGATACCATGTTAAATTTTCAGAATTTACTTCAATCTGATCTAGGATCTTAACTGAGAGAACAACATGTATAGCAAATCTACAGCACATCAATCATGGACACAATAATGCAAGCACACAAGAGACACAGAGTTTACTTGGGGAAAACCATAAAGGTGAAAAACCCCAATAACTTCCTCAGAGATAGATAGAACAATGATACAACCAGAATATAAGAGATAGTCTTCTCCTAGCAGCAAAGACTCCTCACAAGTGTGCCACTTTCCGAATGAGAGAAGTGTGTGAATGAAGATCTTTCGATCTCTATTTATACTTGTTCTGTCCTGCCCAATAAACTAATGGGGCCTACATGTCTAGCTTAACCCATGGTTAACTTAATCCGTGCCGACCCCACACTTGGTGGTCTAATAACCCTTTGACCCACATGGCCGACCCCCAATAGGGTGGTCTAATAACCCTTTGACCCACATGACTTATACAGGGCCGACCCCAACAAGGTGGTCTAATAACACATCAAGTATAAGTTAGGACACTTACAATATAAATGACGACACTTCCGTATAGAGGAATAATAACATCTCTATAGGAATACAAACACTTCCGTATAGAGGAATAACAACATCTCTATAGGAATACAATATACATATATGAAATATATTATGAAGTTACATATACATCAACAGATACCCCATTCCTATGGAGGTAACTTTTATAATTATTTAGCCGGTTTTGGCTCTTATTCCATTCCCCCCTATGGAGCCCATTCCATGCACATGCCTATGTATCCTCACATGGGTCATTTTGGAGGAGCATATCATCCTTCTGGTCATGGTCATGGTTTATATCAAATTTTGTCAGCAACTCAGGTGTCGACTTCGATGTATACGGCCTCACCCTCGGTTTCACAAAGTTAGTCTATTTTGGGAGCTTGTAATCAAGCTTTGCAGCCTCAGCTCCCGTTCCTCGCTAGGTTAAACTTTCCTGATCTTTCTAAGCTCACGAATGATCCTGTGTGTCATGACTATACATGGCCCCCAGTCCTCACCAAGCTCCCTTCCAATGCTCCAAAGTTTGAAGGGAAGAAGGGTGAGGATCCAAGTGATCACGTCACCACTTCCCATCTATGGTGCTCCTCGAATTCCTTAAAGCACGATTCCATTCGTTTGAGGCTATTTCAACGCACCCTTATGGGGGTTGCCGCGAAATGGTATGTCGAGTTTCCTGGGGGAACATATAAGAGCTTCAACGATTTGGATTTGGGTTTTCTAGATCACTTTGAGTTTCCAGTTCATTATGATATTGGAACCAAAATCTTGTCCACTTTCCATCAAGGATAAAGCCACGCATATCTCTGATCAGATTCAAGAGTGGCGCCAACGGAAGAGGTTAGTGAAAGCCAACATTCCTCTAGAGTTTGTCTTGGAATATTTTCTCAATTCTTTTCTCCCTTATGTTTCGAAGGACGTTTCATTGTCTGGAATTATGATTGAGGAACAAGCCATCTTTAAAGCCCAGCAGTTAGACCTAGTCAATGCTCAGTCTGGGATTTTGTATGACATTATACCTAACACACCACGATCAAGACATGAGCCCAAGCCCGCTCCTGGACCGCATGCCGATGGAATAGTTGGTTCCGCAAGTGTGCATTCTGTAGATATGGTTACGAATCAGATGCAAAATCTGTCTATTAACCAGTCTACCCTGGGACAGGCTTCTATCTTGTCCATTTCTACCTAGTCATTCGATGTACATTCTATAGAATCGGCAAACCCATATGGTAACCAGCAACCTAGTGGGAAAAAGAAGGGGAAGAATAACCATAGGGGTGGGAACAATAGGAATAACCCTAAGAAAGGAAACGCTAACCCTCCTCGGGATGGCGGAAATGCTGGTGGGGATGGAAAACCCGAGCATAAGGTGAAGTTTCCTTGTAAAATTTTCTTAGAAGATCATCTTACCCATTTGTTTCCTCGTATGGAGGAAGCATCAAAGCACATCGCACAGATCCCAGATGTGTTGATAATCCCATTCCTCATCATCAAAATATGACTTATGGTGCTTCCGCTGCTGGTTATGGGACTAATGAAACTTCGACTTCTTCTACCCATGATGGGAATTTTGGATGCGTGAATATGGTCAAATCTGAGGTTTGTGTTGCTACTCGCTCACGTGATTGTGGAGCTCCACAACCTACTTTGGGGAATGATCCCCCCTCCAACCGAGACTCCATTACACATCGAGAAGCCCACTACTATGCCACAGGTACTGAAATGTGTCCTCAAGTGCTTAGTGCATAATCCTAATTCCCGAGCCACCCAGCAATTGTAGAAGATTTTGGCCAAACCCCGTGCGCTATGTCAGCTCTTGAGGTTCTTCAAGCTTGTCCTTCACAAAGGACTTCCCTTCTATGTGATTTGGGAGTCCAAGATCTTTGTAGCCCAAATGTCATCAAGTTTTACACTACTGATATTCAGCCTCGGTTTCCCTATCATGTGGATTTCCAAGTTCATGTTAAGTGCCTACAGATGATCGCTAAGTGTACTGTGGTTGACGAAGGTGCTTCCACTTCAGTAATGTCTTTAGCTTGTTGGAAGGCTCTCAAATCTCCTCTTTTGTTGAAGTCTATGACCATGTTTATTGCATTCAATGGTCGTTCTTTCAGAACGTATGGTATTATCCCCTCCCTTGAGGTCCACTTGGGTGGGAATTCTGTGCCTATAGAGGTCGAGGTGGTTGATGCTCCCTTTGAATATAACCTTCTACTGGGTCGGAATTGAATCTACGCTATGAAAGTGATTGTATCCTCTATTGTTAGAGTCATTTTCTTTCCCCATGAAGGCAAGATCGTGTCAATTGATCAGTTATCTTTCACTAGTTCCAATTTCGCAACATCATTGGGACCTGTCATCCCCTAGATCGATAATTCTCAGCCAACAACTGAGAATGTTGGTGTAGGTTTATATTCCTCCTTGATGGGATCTTTTGATTTTCCTGCACTAATTTCCTTTATAGGAACCATCTCCGATGATGCTCCTTCAATGTTAAGTCTTGTACTTTTCCGGACATCTTACTTAAGTGATCCACGGAATCTACCTTCCGTGAATTCCTTGTCGGAAGACCATTCTCACGTCGATATGGCTATGCCCTTGTCTGCAACTGAGCTTGCTTATCGTGATATTCAACAGGCCACTGCAGAGCCTGATCTCTCTTCTTCAGGGACAGAGGAAGAATATATCCTTATGTTGCCCGCATGGGTAGTTGACTCATCTTGCTCACATGATTTACTCGATGGTACTTGACCTTCGGATGAAGCCATTATCGAGGCCATGAACAGTAGTAACAAGCCTTGGGAGGACCTCAATCATAGATCTTATTTCCTTCCCAACCCTGGTATTATTGAGCAAGATGAGTTCCCTTCTTTGAAACTAGCCGTAGAACTCTTGCTTGACACTTCAGATATTGAGCAACATTTAGTCCACCTCAAGCAGTTTGACGAGCAGCGTTGGGATGCCGTCGTGGCAATAGAGACCAATAAAAGTCATGTCAAGTCTCAGTATGATAGGTCTTTCCGTCCCCAGTAGTATGCTGAAGGTGACTTGGTCCTCCTTTATGACCAGGCCAAGGATCCCGTGGGGGCAGGAAAGTTTAACCCAATGTGGCACGGTCGTTACATTGTGAGGCCTATCCCTGAGAAAGGAGTCTATGTGTTAGAAGACTATGAAGGGAACATCCTGGAGGAGCCTAGAAATGGGCTATATCTCAAGCGGTATTGTTATAGGTCAAATCTGCACTTCTCCATCTGTGATCACATTATGTTGTTGATCACACAAAAGGACAACTTAGATTGAAGAGCTAGATTGATCTGGATGATGCATGGACTGGATTTACTCTCTTCAGATGACAAACTCCTTGATTTCCATGATCTTTTGACATCTACGCCCCTTTCTGTATAGTATACCAGCATACACCTTGAGAAATACCCTACTTTCCTCAAGGACAACCAACGTAACAGTACTCAAAGCATTCTTTCAAAGTCTAAGTCTTTTATGACTTTCTATCTAAGTATTCAACTACCTCTTGATCTAAACTGCCTACCTTGTCGTATAAATACAAGGAGGATCCATGAGAGGGGTTACTTGGAATACTTAGACAGAAAGTCATAAAAGACTTAGACTCTAAAAGAATGCTTTGAGTACTGTTACGCTGGTTGTCCTTGAGGAAAGTAGGGTATTTCTCAAGGTGTATGCTGGTCTGCTATATAGAGAGGGGTGTACATGTCAAAAGATCAGGGAAATCAAGGAGTTTGTCATCTGAACAGAGTAAATCCAGTCCATGCATCATCCAGATCAATCTAGCTCTTCAATCCAAGCTGTCCTTTTGTGTGATCGATAGCATAATGTGATCACGGATGGAGAAGTGCAGATTTGACCTATAACAGGTATTTTGCTTGAGCTTCCAGCTTGAGCTAATACTTTGTACACTATTGTATAGTTTCTGTAAATAATTTATCTTTCCTTTATGGTTTAGTAATATATCGTTGTGAGGGATATTTTTGGGCAGCTTTTTGCATTGAGAATTATTTTTGAACCTTTTCGCGCCTTCGGCAGGTATTTTCTACACCCGTCATATAGGTTAGGATGTCATTACACCTACATTATTGCATCGACCTTATGACCATATTCATAAACCTTAGTGAGACCCCACTTTTTAACTGACACGAAACCTTCATGTTGCTTTAGAAGTGTCGTTATTTGGTGGTAGGGCATGTCCGATCATGGGTGCCCTAGTTAGATCATTTTTATTTTTTATGGCACCCATGTAGTTGTTCCTCCTGAGGATTGGGAGTCCTTTGTAGCCTCGCCTTGACAATGCGATAAGGAATCATACTCTACTTTATCTATATTTTGGCCATCTCCCATAAGGACTCCCCATTTGTATCGAGTTGTGAATGCATTGCATTATCCTATTTTCCTTTTAAGCCTTGTGTCGTCTCCCGCTTTCGCAGTTATTAGCCATTTTCCTGAGCACTTTTCCTTCCGATCCAAGCAGAGCTTTAATTTATCTTTCATAACTTGATGACCCTTACCTTGAGGGAACACTCCCCCTAGTGTCCATATCCTACACATGCTTCCTTGCATTGAGCATAGTTATGTTCCACTTCCCGTAACTAGTTTGCTTGCTTACGACACTAGTTCCCTCACTTTTGTACCATAAGAAATTTTATTCTTTTTCAAGCTTTATAATATGAAAAAGACAAAAAAAATCACATAAACTGAAAAATCCAAATGGGAAAATTTTTACTACCTCTTATTGGCAGTTGTCGTGTCACCTTTGAACAGAGCATTCATATCCAATCCATGTACCATACATTGGGATATTAGTAGGACATTAAGAAGTTGTACTCGTTTTTTCGATCTACCTCCACCAACTGGTTAAGCTTCCAGTCATTATGGATCCTTTGTTGATGCCTCATGCATCGCAAAGTATTGTCAGTATCCAATGTTGAGTCTATCATGTCTGATTCTATCCATCTGCTCATGCTCTTGTTCAAAGGAAGTCTTGAAACCAGATTCGGCCACTCCTTAGATCTCTTGACTATTACATGTCGGACATCCCTTATGAGTCCAGTTTGATTTGTTAGTTCGAATTCTTCCAAATATTTTAGCATAGCTTCTACCTCTTGCTAGTCGATGGGGGATCCATTAATTCCCTCCTTCCAGCGAATCTCATTCCATCGAATCCAACTCATTTATTATGTAATCGAGATTTAGAGTCCATTGAGTACCTTTAGGCTTGCATTCATTAGTGGTAGGTTCTCTCACCATCGATAGTTTGGGAATTCATCAATGTCCCCTGATCGATGGATTCATCAAGTGCTCGACCTCAACACCTCTATTCACGCTTGGTGAATGTATTATGTGCCTTGATGCCCATTTTCATTATTGGTGGATTATCTCACGTCTGTTAACGGTATACATCAATGACCGGTAATTAGACGATGTCACATCAAGTTCGACATCAACACCTTTATTCACTTGATGGGGCATGCACCGTAGATGATTTGTGTAGAAGACCCCAGACTTCAGTGGCATTCAGTATGATACTTGTGATTGTTATTGTACCTATGGGAGATTATTCTCATCCATTAGTAGTTTGTACCATCAGTCTGCATTAGATGTTTCCTCTTCAGCAGGAGACCGTATCTTACTATATATGGGTCATGGCTATGACCTTTCATGACATGTATTCACTATGTACTGCCTACTCATGGCCATTGTATCAAATTGCTATGTGATATCATTGTATTATGACAAGTGGGATACTCCTTCCATTTGTGTCTCCATCACTCCACTTCTCAGATTCATAATGTATTTCGGCCATCGTAGTACCTTCTGTGACCTCACACATTAGGGGACATCTGTTACACCGTATTTTGCCACCTTGTGAGCATTATTACTCCTTGGCCTCCCTTACCTATTTATAGACTCAAAACCATACTTGTGGTTCTCCTTGAACCCCATTTTCCCTATTTTTCCTCCTGTACGTGAGCTACTTCAGTACACCTTGCATATACGCAAGTTGCATCACTACAACCTGCGTACATCGACTTTTTGGTAAATGAAAGTAAAAACTCTATTTTTCACTCCAAAAAGCAGCCATTGTGACCTTTGGCCCTTCATGTATCTCGAAACGACTCAATTCAACCTTTCACTTGCCTTTGGAGGGTTATATATTGAGCTCTTATGGTACATGGAAGGGGGGAAAAGAGAAGAGCATTGAAACTCTATTGAAATTTTGCCTTGCTTGAGTCTACATCCATTGATCCTAGTTGTTGTGAACCATTTATGTTCACCTCCCAAACTCTTTCATATCTTGTAAAGGATTCATTATTTTACTCGTGAGTTTTTCAATGTATGGGGGATTGAAGTGGTGGAGGCACAAGTGGAGGGACCTGGTTCTTGGTTTAGATGAGTTTCCAACAGGAGGTTGTATCTTGTACTTCTTGTTCATATTAATAGAAATACTCATTTTCTCATCCATTTGTATTGTGAATGATTATTTATTATTATTGGGTACATTTGTGTCACCTACCCAAATTTCTGAACATTATTATTTATTTGCAAAAATACCTTATGTTAAATTTAATTACAAGTTTTGTAATTATGATCAGTTTTGATCATGGATGAATGTAATTACTGAATATTATTATTTAAATAAATTATTTAGGAGACAAACACTCAAGAGGACTGTTGAATGAGTGTTCACTGACCCACTAGGAGGAATGGAAGCTGTTGGAAGATATGGGACACATGGCAGGAGTTACATCACACCACTAACTGTTGGTTATGGGACAACTTCCCCAAAAACAGGGCATTATCCCCCAGGTGGAGGGAGTGAGCAGGAAGCTCATTTAATGACCCAGTAACATTTGAAAAGGCCTAGGCAGCCTATAAAGGCAATTCGAATTGGGCAGGCAGCCCTTAATCAATATTTCTGCAGAATATTTTCCTCTTGTAAATCAGGTGATTTCAAGAGAGATTTGAATAAGGGAGGTTAGTTGTGATTGAAAACTGAGTTTTGCTTATTATTGATGAGAAACAGAGTTGTAGGAGAAAGTCTTTTGTACTACTACCTATTGAAGATTTAGAAGATTACTGCTACAACAAGAAGAAGTCCTAATTCCTGAAGCTTCTTCCTCTTGGTGGTTCAGCGAACAAGCTCGGGGGTCCTAAGACAGTATTTGACTGTTTTCAGGAGTTTGGTTGGGTGGAACAGTCTTCCTGAGTTGTTTGTTGCCCTACAGAGTTTCTCGGGTTTTTAAAAGATTTCCTAACTTATGCTCAGTAAATAGTCCTGTTCTGTTTATCTAGTATTATTCTGTTTATTTGCTTTCGAAAAGAATCTAATTCTGGAAATGTTTAAGTCTGAATGTTTAAGTTTAAATGTTAAATTGATAAATCAATATCCCCATTTTTCCACATGTTGTTTGGGAGCATCGTACTCTAGTAGAGATATGCAAATTAAAGTAGATTAGAAGATAGGCAAATTGCCATTTAAATTCGATAAATAGATAGTAATTATTTATGTTTTCAGTTTTTATGTTCCCAAGTTAAATAATAGTAGAAAGATTCTGCATAGTATCTATGAATGTATTATAAGTATCAGAGCTTTCTGAGAAATTAAATAATGTATAATTTATGTATTCATATCAATTTTTTGTATAAAAGAAAAATATAGAAATCACAAGTATGCATGTATCATAACAGAGTAACAATTAAATGATAGTGATCATCCAAATAAGATTATACATAATAATCATTACCAGTTTTCTTATTGTTTATAGACATTTGATTTCATTATCTCTGTTAATGTTTTTCAAGGTTATTATCTTTCTGTACTATTAACTTGAATTACATGCTGTAAACAAAAGCTTTTCACAGTCATTCTATAATTTTCAAGTTTCTACAATACACTCATACACGCACCATTTCTCTTTCATTTCTTATTTTATCAATTTCATAAACTTACAGATCAAACAGAATATAGATTAAATAGAAATATTATGTTGCTGGTAAGAAATAGTTTTCTATCTCTTATTATAAACATCGTGTTAATTATCATCCTAACAAACAGTAGAAACTCTATGAACATCACTTTGTTTATACTCACCTATTCTATTGCAAAGTTGTTAGTGTCATTAGTATTTTGTTTAGTTTTCATTTCAAACCCTAGTTAGGTTTAGTCTTCCATTTTTATCTTTGTTTTATCCAAATACAAATAAAACACGAATGTAGGGTTTAATACTATTCGTTTCCCATGTACATATTATTGTAAACCATTTCGACATTTCACTCTATTATTTATCAGCATTACCAAACAAGGAAGACATTAGCAGATTATCCATGTGATTGGAAGAATAACCAACCGGAATGCAAGTGTGGGTGTTCCATTATCTTTTGTTGCAGTAGGTGCAAATATTTCTTCAGCATTGGACTCAATTGTTTAAGATGTTGAATCAATATTTTGTCATTTTGTTTCTAGTTTTGCTACAAACAATTGTTCAATAGGATATATTCGTTGTTTGCAAGCCATGTATGCTTCAAACCATGTTTGGTAGTTTCCTTTCAACAAATCTCTGTTGTCTCTATCCAGGACATAAAACATCTTTTTTTCTCTGGAAAAATTTTCAGTCTCCTTTTCTTTGTTGTAACGAATGTATCATATTATGCATGGTTTGTTTATTTTTCTTGTAAGTGTATGAATGCATGAATCAGAAAGTGGCATATTTTGCCAGACAGGTCTTTTCAAGCTTAATAGGTCGTGCATTGTATTTGTCTACAACTAAATCACAAACAATGCCCTTGAAATCATCAGGATCTTGTTGTAATAGCGTTGATCTTCTTAGCACAAGTGTTCGTTTGTCTTCTATTGCAGTATTAATGGATACTATTTTTCTTGAGGATGAATGTAAAGGAAATGAAAGCACAATGTGCTCTGCTTGTCTACTAGAAATTTGTTGCATGTTTAAAAGTGCACTTCCAAGTTTGCGTACTGTTTCAATTTTTCCATTATTATCACAGAGGCATTGATCTTTGATTTTATTGAATGCATTTGTCATAGTTCTATATATCTTGGTTATATAAGAGCTGACATATCTTGCTGCAGCATAGGCATCCAAGATAAACTGTGCATTTGTATTTGCTTTCCATAACTGTGGCACCGATTTGGAAAATCAATTTACCCATATGTTAGATGCAAAATAGGCGATATTAGAGACTAAAAATGACCAAATAACGAATTTATTTTTTGAAAAAAATCCCAAAAAATAACCAATTGGAGAAACTTCACCCCTAAAATTTTTCCTGGTTAGATGGATCTCTTTTTAGTATTAGAGTGGGACAAGAAAGCAAAGAATGCAATAGAAAGATGTACTCATCTCTAGTGACTTCTAGCTCTGACAAAAACATTATGAAAGACATGTTTTTAAGGTATTCTCTATGTTTGAAAAGGGAAAATAGTTGTTTTGATTTTTTATTGAAACTATCGAAACTATTTTCCGGTGGGTCCAAGATTGTATTTCTATCTATATGAGGAAGCGAAAAATTGAACTTATAGCTAGACTGTCAATGTTTTTTGCATGTTCTTGTTTTATGACATTGAGTTTGTATCTTGAGAAGATTTTCATCAAGCGAGGAAAACTTTAGGGGCGAAATTCATCCCATGGGTTATTTTTCCATGTTTTTTTCCAAAAACGAATTCGCCAATTTGCATTTTTTGAAGCCACGTTTTGCCCAATTTTGATGGGGTAATTCTTTTTCACTCTAAAAATTGCCAAATTCTTACATAAACTATATAAAATCCTTAGAAATTGAAATATTTTTAGAAAATATCTCCAAATATTTTCTAGTTGACATTTTAAGAATTGGTAAGATTCTCCAAGTGTTATACACTTTTAAATAAGCATGGATCCTTAAAATTTTCCCTTCATCAAGTAATGATGAATTTGAAGATATGTAGCAATCAACAAATTAAGTAATCTCATTGGAAAAATTTCGTCCATAGACTAGTGCATTTTGGATCCAAAGTAATCCATGTTCATGTTCATTGCCTCTTTGTTGGATTTTGGTTGCAAAGAAGAAGTCTTGCAGTTTTCCAAACAATTTACTATTCTTTGAGATTAAAGATTCCAATGCTATTATTATGTGTCAATAGGAGTGGATACAAAGTACTGGATGTTTTCTAATCAAGGAATCAATAGTTTGTTCCAAAACATTGTCACAAGGTTTCTTCGGATCTCAGTTTTCAATTTTTTGTAGTGCATTACATAATGGGATCCAAAGATGCCTAGGACTTGTAAAGGTTACAAAGAACATGAGTGGGCCAAGTTGTCATATCATCACAAATAGATACCCCTTCATATTTTCAAAATAGTTAGGTGATGTCCATATTGCTTTTAAAGAGAAATATGCAATTGGCAATTTCAACATTTTTTCAAGGTTTTGTTTGGCTTGACATCTTTTGTTAGCAATTTTCTACCTTTTAGTTCCCTTGTACGGATGGATACCCAAGAAATGCTGGTGTTATAGGTCAAATCTGCACTTCTCCGTCCGTGATCACATTGTTCTATCGATCACACAAAAGGACACTATGGATGAAAGAGCTAGGTTGACCCTAGATGAGTTATTGCTGAAATCATATTCTTCAGCTCAAAAACATATTTTTTCTACAGTTTTCACCATGTGTGCGCTACTATTGCCACAATGATCTAGCGTTTTGAACACTGGTCTTGTTGGAGACAACCTGCGCACACCCTCTAAAATGTTGTAAACGCTGGTTGTCAAGTGCAAAAGTTGCATACTGTGCACTAGTCTACTTGTGTGAAACCTACGCACATCTTAAGATGAAATGAAAAAATATATTAAGATTGCGAATTGGGATTAGTTGAAGTTGGTTCTACAACTTCCCCAACCTCCCAATTCAACCACCTCTCGAATTCAACTGCTAACCTTGTGCCATAAATACAAGGGGAAGCCATGAGAGAGGGACTAGAAGGAATGATAAGCTGCTGTTACACTGGAGGAATTCTATTTCAAAAGCATTGTTTCTAAATTGCGTTTGTTACAAGACCATGGCTAAGAAGAAATAACACCTCTTAGCATCCTAACTATAAAATAGCAATTTGAAGCTGGTTACTAGTAGGGTGTTTTTTTTAGCTGTTCACATTTATTGAACCTTTTTGGAAAGGAAAGATGGACAGAATGATATTTTTCCCAATTTGTTCTGATAGGTCTAGTCTTTGTCATGAGTAAAGAAGCCATTTGACACTAGGGACATTAGGAATATTAAAATGAATGGGTTCAATGGGTATGATTGCACTTTCTTTTAGATATATATATATATATATATATATATATATTGAATTTGAATTTTGTTTGACTATGCAAGTTCTTTTAGAATTAGACTAGGAAGGCATAAAAACTTTTGTCCAATGTAGCCTGCCATGTTTTATAAGGAAGCATTTGTAGATTTGCATGTTAAATGACATAAACATAAATGTTTCATATGGTTGTGTAAGGAATGGAAAGAAAAGTCGAATAGTGGTCAGTCCAATAGTAATAAAAAATATTGCAGACAAGATCGTTATTCTCTAGATTTGTCCAAAAATGGTCAAGCATAAAGCCAATGTTGGTTTTTGTTGTTGTTGTTTTTAATTTCAAGCCATTTGTTTCCATGAATGAATGGAGTTTTTTTTATGTCATGTTTTGCAAGGCATCAATGTTAAAGTCACTACTAACCAGAATCTGTGTATTTTCTTGGTTATTTGATAGGATGGAATCGAAAAGGATAAAACGACTATTAAGTGGAGCATTTGGCTTATTACAAATGTTTACTAGCTTGAATTCATTGTTGGGAAACTTGAATTCAGTGAAAATTGCTTTGATGCACTTTTCTGCATAGTTTTTTGAGCTAATAAGAACTATGTTTTTTTTAATTTTTTTCATAAGTGGGAGAATGCCATGGATTTAAAATGTTGCTAGACAATTGTATTCTTCTATAAATATTGCTTATTTGGGAGATAAGTGTGCATGAGTTTCTTGGAGGCACATGATGTCTACTTGCATTAGTTCATTGTCATTTACAATATCCTCGATATGCAATGAAAAATTTGCGTGTTTAGTGAACATATGACCAAATGATCCAAATTTGTTATTGAATGTAAGCTGTATTCACATTACCAATATGCATGGTTTTGTAGCCTATTTATTTCAACAACAACCTTTTGACAAACTGACAAATTGTTTTGTTCTTTGTTTAGGAGATAAAATGATTCTATATCTTTGACAAGAGAAAGTGCATTGTAGTCAAGTCCATGTCTCCTAATTCCATTTGGATCAAATGCCAATCTCTCCATTGTGAAGCCTTGTGCTCTATGAATTGTTCGCGCGCATGCTAGTTGGATCAGGAATTGTGCTCGGATGCAAGTATTTCCATTTCCAAGCATTAGAGAAAATTTGGGGTCTAAAATGCACCTCATAAGAAAAAGAGTCACTGATGAGTTGGAATTGAAGCACCAATAGAATTTCAAGAAAAAATTCAACCATAATTGTTGACTTGGCATATTTGTCATAAAAAAACTACTTTAAATTCATATATTCAACTTATCTCCATGTGGTTTTACTCAAATTTCGAGTGTGAGCACTCGTTGGATGCGAAATTAAATTTCTCATCCAACAAGTACCTGCAATGTATACTTTTGATGGATCCCACCCCATGAAACAAGAAATACATAAAAAAAAATGTGTTACTTGGGAAAGTAACACATTCTTTTTATGTATTTCTCATTTTTTATGTGTTTCTTGTTTTCATGGGGTGGGGTCCATCAAAAGTATGCAATGTGGGTACTTGTTGGATGCAGAATGTAATTCCACATCCAATGAGTATTCTTGCTTGAAATTTGAATAAAACCATAGGGAGATGTAATGTCCCCAGCTTGACCCTATTGCATTAATATTGTAAATGATGTAAATATTGTTATTTAGTCATGGTGAGGAGCTCAAGGCCAAGGCCCCGCCATTGATTTAATGTTCTATGTATCGGCAATTAGAATAGATGCATAGAGTTCTTGTGCTAGGGGTGCACAGTGTAAAATCGGACATCATGTAAATATGCAATTTTAATGAAAAAACCCACAATCAACTACGCAATGCAACAAAGAGACGGGGGCATGATCTTTACAAGGAATAGGGAGGGAAAAATAGCCAAAACCCTTGAGCCATGGTGTTAAGCCATTTCATTGAGGAAACCCATGAACTCTCAACTACCCATTTGGTCTCATGCACCCAATCATTTAATCCTTCCAAGAATTGGTTGAGACAATAAATGCCTTGGGATGGGAGAGGTATGGCTGTCAATTTTCGTGCATGGGCAAGCCCTCAACTTGGAAAATCGTGTTTTTGCTTGTGGGGCAAGAAAACCCCCACGAAATTGGCCCAAAAGCCATTCTTCACCCATGGCATTCTTCCTCTCACGCAGTCTGAGCCTGTTGGGGTTTTATCCTTCACGTTTTCACCTTTCCCTACGTTTTTCCATGCCTGCAAACTCGTTTTGGTTAGCCCATAGGATGGGAGAAGAGAGCCATGATTTTTGGGGTTAGGGAGGCCGTTTCTGCCCACGAAATGCCCATGAGCATTCTTCTGAAAACGATTTTGCTCTCCTGAGGTTGAATTCCCATTTTCTCCTTTTCGTTTTGGTTTCCCACGTTTTTCTGGAACTGTCAGGAACCCATTGTTGGGAACTTCACTATAGAAGCGTTTTTCTCATGCCCAACACTTATGCTTTTGATGATACATGCACTTATCTCTTAACAGCCTGAGAAACCCAATTGCTGATTGGCTTGGCTGATTTTGATATACCTTTGGCTATGTGAGAGCCTGTTTTCCCCTTTTCCTTGTGGAGATCATGCCCAGCTCGGGGGTGGCAGTGGTGCTGAGAGATTGAGAAGCACACTGGCCTACAGTTGGGTGGAACGTTGCAGAAGCGTAGCTGGTTGCTTGGGATTACTCCATTAAGATAAGTATCCTCTTGTGCTATCTTTCAATTGTTTAATGTATGAATACCTTGAATGTGAAATGAATGAGTAATTGAAATTACTTCTGCTATGTTTTTAAAAAAATCCTTATGCATCTTCATATCTCCATTTAGTATGTGATTGCTTGTGAAATAAGTTATGGGGCTGGATGCCCAGTTTAACCTCATGATCCTCTCCATTGCACTAGTATAATGGGAGGGGACATGACAGAATGGTATCAGAGCTGCGTTGCAGCATTGGGCCTCTATGGGCCAAATCAGATAGCGATTACAAGAAGTCTATGTTTGAAAAATTTGTTTAAAGTCTGTTTGAAAACGTTTTGTTTGTTTAAATCTGTTTGAAAGAAGTTTTGTTTAAAGACTGTTTCGGAAGGAATTCCCAAATGTCTTCTGAAACTGCGGAAGCATTCGGCGAATTGCTCCGAAACTGCGGAAGCATTCCGCGAGTTTTTCCACAGCGCAGAAGAGTTCGGGAAGTTGCCCCGAAATTGCGGAAGGAATTCCCTTCCGAAATTGCGGAAGGAATTCTCTTCCGAAATTTGCGGAAGGATTCCGCGAGTTGTTCCGCAACGCGGAAAAATTCGGCGAAAAGCAGAAATTTTTTCTAAATGTCGGCGTCGAAAGGAATTTTCGGAAGGAATTCTCTTCCGAAATTGCGGAAGGAATTCTCTTCCGAAATTTCGGAAGGATTCCGCGAATCGTTCCGAAACGCGGAAGAGTTCGGCGAGTCGTTCTGAAGTTGCGGAAGACTTTGGCGAATCGTTCCGCAACTGCGGAAGACTTCGCCGAATCGTTCCGCAATTGCGGAAGGCTTCCACGAACCTCTCCGAAATTTCGGAAGCGTCCAGCGAACCGGCCCGCAACTGCGGAAGGATATAGCCAACCGGCCCGCAACTGCGGAAGGATATAGCCAACCGACCCGCAACTGCGAAAGGATACAGCCAACCGGCCCGCAACTGCGGAGGGATATAGCCAACCGGCCCGCAACTGCGGGAGCATTCAGTGAACCTCCCCGCAGTGGCGGCAGGAAAAAAAAAAAAAAAAGAGTAAAGTGACAAAAACTCATTTTTTGGATAGGGGGAGCATCGGGGCTCGGAATGGGATGATTCCTGTGGGGCTTGGAGGCCATTGACGGAGGCCATGAAAGAACCAGCGAAGACCCCGGGCCCATTACACTCTGATTTGACAGAAAATGGATAATAGTAACTTTTGAGGGACGGAATCCCGAGGCTTGATGGAAGGTCGGTTTGAGTTGAAATTGATCAAGCGCGGTCATGAAGCAGGCACAATGTTAAGTTCAGAATATTGGAGCCAAACTCCAAAGGATGTGGAGTCGGGGTGATCAAGAAGGCCAAAAAGCACTGTTCCGGGCCACTTTTTCGGGATTTTGAAAAGCTTGTGGGTAGTAAAAGTGACCCTAGATGTGGGAATCAGAAATTTTACTGAACTAGACATTTTATATTCTCATTAAGACGGACAGCTTCCGTTAGACGAAGATTTTCCAGAAATGCACCGTTTGGGAGATAGCCGTTTTTGGCCCAAAAATTGGAATTTTGGGAAAATGTGAAAAGTGAGAAGTAGTGAAATCCAGAAATTCATAGAAGATGAATGGTGCATCGGAATTGAAATCCGTGAATTGCTGAGTGTTCCTTGTTATATGGGATAACTCCGCCCGATAGAAAAGTTTTTGTGATTCCTCATAGATTTTCTTCCACAGGTGGATAAAGTTGGCATTCTGGACCAAAATGCAACTGTGTAAAATGTGCAGAATTGGAGTGAAAGTTGTCATTTTTGAAAAGATGCAGTTTCCACACCCGGTGTCGGAATAAAGCATGAAGACAGGCATTGGAAAGGTTGTCCAGCAGGGAGCAATGATACATGACCAGAGTTTGAATGAGGTCTGCATATATCATAGATATTTAGTACAGAAGAGTGCCAACGGCTGTTTTGACAAACAAATTTTGTTGTCAATATGGGCAAATTCTACAATTGCATGATATGGAACAGGAATTCCATGTTACGACGAGGGATCAAAAAGAGAAGAATTTCTTAAACCTCTGTTTGTTATCATACTTATAATTATGAAATTGTCATATGGCATAAAAATGTTAAAAATGTAAGGGATTACATAGATGTATATGCACTAGATGGCATCTTAACAAACATTGCATAGTACATGTGGGAATGCTTGTGCATAAATGGGATGTTGCATATTGGTAAAATAATGAAGTCTGCAAATGCAATGAACCACTGATGGAGAATATTGTGGCTTATAATCATTATTGATGTTGGTATTGGTTGTAGGACCAAAGATAACAAAGAGCATGGCTAAATGTGCTGAGGATGTTGTTGCATGAAGCCCAAAAACCTTATGAGGAAAGGATGGTGCAACAAATCTATGATCATAAAATTGGAAAAAGGACTGAACAGCCTGGGTAAGAGGCCAACTGATCAGGTAACATCAGGCGATGTTAATGGTAACCATGCAGGTAATGATTAACAGTGCCCAATTACATGAATGTTGAAAAGGGATTTGGTAAGATCTCTTCAACTATGTTTGAGCTATGTTGAGGTAGTTTGCATGTGATATTGGTTACCGATTGGGACTGTTAACCTACCAAGCTTGGTGAGGTGTGGGTAAGTGAAGGAAATGATCCTTACACCCTATGACTATTTAGAAATCTCAATGCATTCATATGAATTCATATCATGCCATGTGTATGTTGGTTATGTACTTAATAACCAAAGCAAGTGAGGACTGGTGGTCCTGATTATGATAATGCAAGTTATAGGAGATAGTCATGTTTCGATCCTAATATGCTTGAATGTATAGTACTCATGAAACAATGCAAGGTAGTATTGAGTAGATGTGCATTAAGAGATTTTATAAATCTTGTGATGCATTGTATGAATGCATAGGGATGATGCATATGTTATTGCAAAATAAATAATGAATGAAATGATGAATTGATGATAATTCAAGGATCACTTCATGGGCTGTTATGAATGATATACTGTAAAATTTGATCTAGAGCTTATGAGGAGGAATCTCATGGTTGAGAGCTCTAAGTTATGTTAGTAAGAACAGTTGTAAATATCAGATTTGTAATTGTTTCGGATTCGAAATTTTGCTAATAATTGCTAATGACTGTTTGGCTTATATGAAAATGTGTCAGGAGGACATGCTGTAAGTGGATGCTCCCGTATGGCAGCGGGCATAAGACCATAACGGGCAGAGTGGTGTCACTTACAGGAGCCAACCAATATGAGGATAACCTCATGGATAAGAAGACCAATTTCTGTAGTAGACAGAATTGTAAATTCATATTGAATTTAATTATTAATGCTATTGATTGGTTATGGAACAATCATATTTGAAGCTTATTGCTAAATGTTGCTGACTGTTTGGCTATGTGATAAAGTGTGTCAGGATGACACATTGCAGGAAGATCATGTGTGATGGCCTGTAGAAGCCAAACTAGATGGGAAGGATCCCATGCTTTGGAAATGGGTTTCGGGTGAAACGCCATTGTAAATGTTGATAATGTCTCAGACGAACTGCATGTTGGTAAAGCATGTGAGTGAGACAGTAAATTATGCCAAGAAGGCATGTGTGGGTTATGGCACGTGAAAAGATTGGGGTGGCAAACCGAAGGATTGTTGACTCAGAGAAGGGAGTCCCATTCTTCACAAATGCAGAAAATATACATCTGTGAAGCGAATGAGTATTCCGTAACCCTAACTAAGAATATACGTGTCTGGTTATTAGATTTAATATGCAGAGCATGCTCCATCTTATTTATATCATTGCAGACTGCTTGAGTATGATTAGGGCCTACATGGCGCACATCGGAGAGGGGGTGCACACCTTTTCTGGTGCTGGGTCATGATAGGGTTTTCAATATTGACTACATCCTAAGGGAATGGACGCATTCCTGGTGTTTCAATACTTGATAGTGAATGATATGAAATATGATTACAATTTTTGGGCAACAATACTGATGAGCCTGCTTATCCCTCTTGTGCTAACAGCTTACACAAATGCAACTTGGTGTTGCACGAAAGAGGCAAGTGAAGAAGGGTGCTCAAGAGGACTGTATGGGCAGTGGTAACCTTTCTACGCTCACACTAAAGGACACTAGAAGGGATGGATAGGCCCGAGGAGCTGTGTTGCAGAAAAGGGGTATCATCCTTGTGTAGTGTGAGTGGGTATTGTGGGGCCATGCTAGCCTGCAGTCAAGTGAGTCACCTATGGAGTTCCTGGAGGGAACCGCTGGTTGCACAAGAGAAGGAGCCACGTGATCATATTATGTTGTTCATATTGCCTGATAAACCCAGTCGATGTACTGGCTTGGCAATGGTTGTTGTATGCCTGATAAACCCAGTCGGCGTACTGGCTTGGCATTGGTTATTTGGGAGTTGTGACGAATGGTTGTATGCCTGATAAACCCAGTCGGCGTACTGGCTTGGCATTGGTTATTTGGGAGTTGTGACGAATGGTTGTTGTATGCCCGATAAACCCAGTCGGCGTACTGGCTTGGCATTGGTTATTTGGGAGTTGTGATGAATGGTTGTTGTATGCCTGATAAACCCAGTCGGCGTACTGGCTTGGCATTGGTTATTTGGGAGTTGTGACGAATGGTTGTTGTATTCCTGATAAACCCAGTCGGCGTACTGGTTTGGCATTGGTTATTTGGGGAGTTGTGGCGAAAGGTTGCTGGATGCCTGATAAACCCAGTCGGTATACTGGCTTGGCAGTTGTGGCGAAAGGTTGCTGGATGCCTGATAAACCCAGTCGGTATACTGGCTTGGCATCGGTTACTTGCATGATGTGGAAGTATTGGTGAAGGGTGTTATTTCCTGACAAACCCAGTCGGAGAACTGGCTTGGAAATGGTTCTTGTATGCTTGATAAACCCAGTCAGCGTACTGGCTTAGCATACTAATCTTTGAAATGCTTGATAAACCCAGTCGGCATACTGGCTTAGCATACTGATTTTTGGGATGCCTGATAAACCCAGTCGGCGCACTGGCTTGGCATTGCCTATTCGGATGATGTTGTGGAGAAGCATGTGTGCTGGCCAAGAATCCACCCCACAGGTGATCCAAGGCTTGTAAAGCAGAGAAGGAAACCTGTGGAGTAGCGAGGAAATGCACAATACAGATAAGTATTCAATTTCATTCATTTCTTATTTGAAAAACTGAAGGTTTCAAGCATAAATATTGCAACAGTGAGCTGATGCATTGTTGTTTCTCTATTGAAAACCTTGGTCAATGCAGGAAACAGGGACCCTGAAAGAACTGAAAGCTGCTTGGTAAATCCAGGAAGTGGCTGGTTGAGCATTGATTAATTGATGTTGAGAAGTAGCCTGCGTGCTATCCCAACATTCGTGATTGTACCCATAGGAGATCCAAGGCCTGTAGAGCAAAGAAGGGTCCTATGGAATAAAGCGAAGACATCCAATGCAGGTATTGTTGGAAGCAAGAACCTTGAAGCATCTTAAGGATGCATGTGGACATGTAACCACCCTAAAGAGCTCAGCATGAGCAGTAATAAAGGATGGGGCTAGTGGAGCTGTGTGAGTCCTAGCGGCCAAGAGTTAGACCAACCAAGTGGAGGAACTCCATGGTTGAGAGGTCTAGAATAAACCATAGACACTACGTGTCATAGCCAAGAAGAGAAGGTCAAGCATTCACGATGAAGTGAAAAAGGACAGGAGCAGGAAAACCACAGTGGTGGTGTGGGTTCCAGAATGGAACAAGACTAAGAGGAGAAACTCTTACTGCTCTCTCTCTTTCCCTTTTATTGATGCAATTATAGAATTAGAAAAATGCTGAATGCATGCATGACTGAAAGTAAAAGTGTGTTTATTTGATTAAAGTGAATTGTGAATGCTAAGTAATGAATTTCCTGTGAATGGATAAACATGAAGGAATTCATGTGTATGTTGGGCAAGCATAAAAAGTGTGGGAGTCTCATGAGTAAAGCATGGACTATCCATGTCAACTGGGGAAAAACCATTGACTTATTTTTTTTTAATGTTTTGGGTTATGCTTGACCTAACGAGAATTGTAATGATGAATTTCACAGGTGAAATTGAATCAATTGGTTGCAGTCGATACAGGCAGGTGTGCTAGTGAGCAAAGTGTGGTCAGTTGTCTCCATTGACCATGGCAGCAGACCAAGGGCTATTAGGATTGGCCGGAAGTCTTCTTCAAACAATTTCCAAGACCCAAGAAAATCTTGGAGAGATGCTCAAGATGCAAAAGCAGCAGAACAAGATGAACCACAAGGTCTTGCAGGACTCTATTCGTCTGCAGAAAGAGGTAAAAAGCATTATGAAAGCAATCAGCAAGGGAAAGAAAAGTGGATCAGTGAAGAAGCATTCATCCAATCGTCCGATTAAGAAACGCTCCAGGTGGGAAGACTCAAAGGAAATTGAGCGGATAAAGATGAAGCAACCTGTGAAGTGTTGGAATTGTGAGGGGGATCATTACCTCTGCAACTGCCCAACAAGAGAACCTCAAGAGGGTAGCAGCCATAAAGTTTTCAGACTTATGGATGAGCTAGAAGATCCGAATCACCAGGAGCAGCTCGTGAAGATCAAAGGACTTGGTCCTGAAAGTTCAATGTAAAGAACAGAATGCAGGGCAGATCTGCAATTTTTTGTGAATTTTGGACATATGTAAAGTGGGTATTTTTTTTCCGAAGTGTTGGAACACCGAGGACGGTGTTATTCCAAGGGGAGGGGAATGTAATGTTCCCAGCTTGACCCTATTGCATTAATATTGTAAATGATGTAAATATTGTTATTTAGTCATGGTGAGGAGCTCAAGGCCAAGGCCCCACCATTGATTTAATGTTCTATGTATTGGCAATTAGAATAGATGCATAGAGTTCTTGTGCTAGGGGTGCACAGTGTAAAATCGGACATCATGTAAATATGCAATTTTAATGAAAAAACCCACAATCAACTACGCAATGCAACAAAGAGACGGGGGCATGATCTTTACAAGGAATAGGGAGGAAAAAATAGCCAAAACCCTTGATCCATGGTGTTAATCCATTTCATTGAGGAAACCCATGAACTCTCAACTACCCATTTGGTCTCATGCACCCAATCATTTAATCCTTCCAAGAATTGGTTGAGACAATAAATGCCTTGGGATGGGAGAGGTATGGCTGTCAATTTTCGTGCATGGGCAAGCCCTCAACTTGGAAAATCGTGTTTTTGCTTGTGGGGCAAGAAAACCCCCACGAAATTGGCCCAAAAGCCATTCTTCACCCATGGCATTCTTCCTCTCACGCAGTCTGAGCCTGTTGGGGTTTTTATCCTTCACGTTTTCACCTTTCCCTGTGTTTTTCCATGCCTGCAAACTCATTTTGGTTAGCCCATAGGATGGGAGAAGAGAGCCACGATTTTTGGGGTTAGGGAGGCCGTTTTTGCCCACGAAATGCCCATGAGCATTCTTCTGAAAACGATTTTGCTCTCCTGAGGTTGAATTCCCATTTTCTCCTTTTCGTTTTGGTTGCCCACGTTTTTCTGGAACTGTCAGGAACCCATTGTTGGGAACTTCACTATAGAAGCGTTTTTCTCATGCCCAACACTTATGCTTTTGATGATACATGCACCCATCTCTTAACAGCCTGAGAAACCCAATTGCTGATTGGCTTGGCTGATTTTGATATACCTTTGGCTATGTGAGAGCCTGTTTTCCCCTTTTCCTTGTGGAGATCATGCCCAGCTCGGGGGGTGGCAGTGGTGCTGAGATATTGAGAAGCACACTGGCCTACGGTTGGGTGGAACGTTGCAGAAGCGTAGCTGGTTTCTTGGGATTACTCCATTAAGATAAGTATCCTCTTATGCTATCTTTCAATTGTTTAATGTATGAATACCTTGAATGTGAAATGAATGAGTAATTGAAATTACTTCTGCTATGTTTTTAAAAAAATCCTTATGCATCTTCATATCTCCATTTAGTATGTGATTGCTTGTGAAATAAGTTATGGGGCTGGATGCCCGGTTTAACCTCACGATCCTCTCCATTGCACTAGTATAATGGGAGGGGACGTGACAGGAGATATGTTGAAAATACGAAGAAACGGGTAACTTTTTTCTCTCTTTCTCCAAAATTCATAAATATTATTTATTATTTTGACTATTATTTTATTAGTTTCTTTAGGAGGCCCATTTTAGAACCCAAATTTGGTCTAATGTAGCATTTGCATGGAGATTCTTTTGATAGGTGTCCAATTGTGCATGATTTCAGGTGTATATAGATGTTGCATAGTAGCTCGTTTGGTTAATCCAACTTTTGGATTTGCAAACTCTATCCATACAAGGTCAATAATTCCTTTTGTGTAATATCTAAATATGCATTCTACACCATTTACCAAACCATCTTAAATCGCATAATGGCCTCCAACCAATTCAACGAGCACATTTCTTTTTAGCACAATTGCATATGGCTATTGCGCTATTTTGTGTCCAAGTGTGGTTTTTTCAATAGGATCAGTTTTCCTGTCATATGCTATTAGTGTAAATGTCGTTGTTTGCATAATTGCCAACATTTTTTCATTGTGTTCTTGAACATCTTTGTTACTATGAAAGAGATAAGAAAATTATGGATTTATTTGTGGCTGTCTATGGCAATGTTTGTTTAGAAAATCAATATCATGTTTTGTTTGAGAGCATGTTCTAATTCTATTTAGAATATATACAAATACTTTCTCTTTTTGACTAACCATTTTTTTAGGTCATAGAACTTGATGGTATTTGACCAAAAGCTATATGGAATTATTTGTTGCTGGAATTTTGGTTGTTCAAAAATCCAAGGATCATGTACAGGTTGTGCTTGAAAAAGGTACCCATAGAATATGATTTCTACAGATTTTTTCTGTGTTGTATAGCATTCAAGATCCAATTAAGGATACTTCATCTATTAGCAATAATCGAAGTTGTTTGTATTATTTTGTTAACAGATCCAGCATTTTCGAATTTAGTGGAAACATATTTGATGAACTTAATGGAAGTCATAGAGTTGAATGGACCATGATTCCATTTGCATTGTATGCTTTCTTTTCTAGTAAATGCAACTATAATCCCTTTTTTTTCAAAGGATTACTTTTGATATTTTTTTCATAGTAGAGCAATAAGCCATCGTATATTTCCTTTGTAGTAAATGTTTTCCTTGTGCCTACTCCTCTTGTAAAAACCAAATAGATTGGAATGACATGATTGTTTTTTTCTTGCAATTATTTCTTTTGTTATTAATTGTTGTTCCTCAATGAGTTTTCTTCTAATGGCATGGTACTTGTCTATGCTTCTAAGAAATGTCTTTTTTGTCAAGTTACAAGTAGTGATATGATGCATTTGTTGCAATGAAGTTTTATGGATAAAGTCATGTTGAATGTCATTGTTTTCATAATAAGAAGCAAGTGAGCTTAATCACTTGGAATTCAAGTTGCAACAAAGAGGTCTTCACGGTACCATCTCACTCACGCAAAGAGAGGATAGGAGTCTCATTCGTGGCAAGCATGGTCTTTACACTTGTTCAAGTCACAGAAACCACAAGATGGCACAGTGCTACAACTCGAGTCTCCACGATGGGTGGGCAAGCTCGCAGTAGTAGAAAGGATGTAGAGAGCCCATGCTAATGGATAGATAGCCCACGCACTTAGAATCTCCTTTCAAAAGGAGAAATTGGTGGCTACACAGTCGAGATGACAATGGAGAATGGATAGAAAATGTTGCAGTGTGCAACAATATGCAACAAAACAAAAAATCGATGCCAAAGATGACCGTAGTAGAGTATGAAAGGTCACCTGACAGAATACGAGGCTGGGAAGGGCTCAGATGAGGAGAAAAGTTTGGTAGAGGAATATTGCAGAGAACACAGACATGCATTCAACATCAATTACGGAAGAGCACGTCTGAGCTCTGAGGAAGGACGCAGTGCCAAAATTGGCAATCTGACCAGCACAATAATGGCAGGAGTTATGGCATAGAAGGTCTGGCTCTGATACCAATTGACAGGAAAATAACTCCCAGATTGATTATTTCATTCACCAAGCATTGCATTTATACAGATAGACTGCTCTTGCGATGTTGGATCATGAGATCTCATTTGTAGTTCTTACATGAGAGGATCTGCTTAGCCACTAGGCCAAGGCGTAGCTTCCTTTTGAAAGTTGTTTCTCTTATTAGCAAGTGTTTGTGACCTTTGGAATTCATATTCCAAATGGTCCGTTAGAGTCTTCTCCAAGACTCTACGTATTCTTAAACTAAGATTTTATTTATTTACAAATTCCACTAGGATTCTAACACATTATATAATGATATTTCATCATTTAAATGGTCGATTAGGGAAAAAAGAGGTTGGATCGTGGCAGTTTCATGCCCCAAATCTGTGGGATAAAATCATGAAAAAATAATCTTGGTAACTCGATTTTTTAATGCTTTAAACACACACAGACATAAAAATTCGTATTCTAATTTTCCTGTATTTACTATACTAGTCGACGTTGAATAAACATGTTCCGAGATATACTAGCATAAACACACACAAAGACATTCTAAAGACATTCTATTTTTCTTATGGAACTGATTAAGTGTAAATAAAATCCTACAAAAGAAAACCAATTGAACTTAATGGAAAACGGTACTTGAGGATCCCTTACCTCAAGTTCAATGGACAAGTTGAAGAACTGAATGACCTGCTACACTAAAATGTGAATCAAACTAAGACAAAAATGTTAATTAAGCTAAGACAAGAGACAAGTACGCTTCAAACATTTCATATAGAAATGGTCGCCTCTAATTTAATGGAAACAAGCTCTCTATTTTTAATCATGAAAGAGAATGAAGAAAAAAAGCGGAAACTCCCTATTTCCAATCTTAGAAGTGAATCTAAAAAAGGCCAAAATTGCTATTGACATGGAATTAACAATAAAAAAAATGAAATCACGAAAAAACAGGAAAGCTCCTAAAATTCATGTTATGCCAAAATATTTAATAAAAAACCATAAAAAGTAAACATACAAATCACAAGGACATATCTAAGGCCATTAAACATTAACACAGGCATATGCGAGGACATTAAAGACATCTTTTACGCCACTCGATGTAGCGTAACATTTACAATTATGATCAATTTGACATATTTTGGTTGCATATTCTATGGTCACCATGTTTAATTTAGCATACCTAAAGAACATATTGCCCAATATAACATGAACAAAAATGTTGATATGAGCATCCAAACAAATATTCGATGTTAAGTCCCAAACTTAATATAATTTTATACACAATAATGATTAATTTTATTATTACTACAATCTTTGATCTAAATTATGATTGACTCTTAAGCTCGGTAATATTAAAAAATATGAACTCTAAATTATGATGACTGTTAAGCTCAGTAATATTAAAAAATATGAAAAGTGAAGGGGAAATGCATTTAAGAAAAGTTAATGGATTATTTTTCAAAAATGGAAAGAAATCATGAAAAAGCAGGAAAGTTGAGAAAATTCATGTTATGTCAAAAATATTTAATAAAAAAAGGAGTAAATTAAAAATAATAATAACATATTACAAATTAAAAATAATAATTCTATATAGTCTTGACCAAGCAAATCTCACATTTCATATTTAAAATCGGAAATTGCTATTGGAAAATCAGAAAAATAGGAAAGCTTACGTAAGTTTCCATGCATTAATGTTTGAAAACTTTTTTTTGGTTGTTTTTTAAAATCTTGATTTTCATGGTATGGCACCAATTAGATTTGAAAGAGTCATATATAAATTAAAATAAATAAATAAAAAATTCAAAACTATAGTTGCACTTTGTTGATGTTTATGTAGCTTCGGGAGGTACTTCCGTAAGCTCATAATATTATTAATAATGTATTTATTTAGTGAAAAGGTAAAATATACTGCTAAAGGTAAATTCATTATTGAACAAATTGATAACAACAATTTTTTTTCAATACATTAAAAAAACCAACATGTTATCAAAGCCAATGGTTTGGTTAGTGGTTCTAGTGGGGACAGTTGTTCTGGTTAGAATGACTTGATCAGAAGGGACAAAACTTCTCTTATATTCATACTGACACCAAGGAATGGCCGACACATGAGGTCAAGGCAACTGCAGAATGGCCGACACAGATTATATCCTTGAACAGTGAGCATGACACAAGAGTGACTTAGGTAGCTTTTAACACAAAGAGACCACGATACAAATCTGCAATGTAGGAGACATTAACAGATTCTCCAAATGATTGGAAGACTAACCAAAACAGGTGCTTTGTTCAAGGAGATAATTGATTTACTGCCATCATATTGAAAGATATTTTAACATTCTTCCCTTCCCTTTCCTTTTTCATTTTTTAACGAGCTTGACAAAGAACTAAAGCATGCTCGACGGTATTTTCATATTTAAGGAGTCTGAGAAACCTAGAAGAAACCTCCATACACCTATCCGTGGATTTTATATCGAGCTCGGATTGGTCTATGCTCGCCGGTGTTTTCTTTCTTATAGAGTTGAAAAACTTAAACAGTCCTCTATACACCTATCCGTGGATTTTATATCGAGCCCGGATTGGTATGTGCTCGGCAGTGTTTTCTTGTTTATAGAGTTGAAAAACTTAAACAGCCCTCTATCAACCATCTCGTGGATTTCACATCAAGCCCAAGTAGGTGAATGCTCGCTTGGTGTTTTCACATTTCGAGAGTCTGAAAACCCTAAAGACGACTCCAAAGGTCCTTTTTCGTAAAGTTAGTCTCCTTCCCCGAAAAAGTGTAAAATGATGGAAGAAGAACTCTTCTAGCGCATACAAGAGTATACCTAGAGTATACCTTTTCCGTAAATTATCCACCAAGGCCCGGAAAAGGGGTAATTCTATACCTAAGTGGATGTCGGTTCAGTTATTTTAACGAGCCCGAAAAGACAACTATGCTCGGAAAACTTTTCCTATTTAAGGAGTCTGAAAAGGGCTTAAAAGAACTCCATAGGGATCTTTTCCATAAAGGTTTAACGAGTCCGAAAAAGTAAACTGATGACCTCCTTACTGTTTTTAATGAGCTCAAAGGAGATATAGAAAATGCTCATAGCTTCCTTACTGTTTTTAACGAGCTCGAAGTGAAGATGAAAGAAATGCTCATGGCCTCCTTACTATTTTTAATGAGCTCGAAGGAAAGGTGGAAGACTGCTCATAACCTACTTATTGTTTTTAACGAGCTTGAAGTAAAAGAAGAATGCTCGAAATGGGAGGAGACGAGTGTCAGGGACATGCAAAACTAGCTCCAAGCGCATGGAACAAAGCTATGCCTAATGCAAGGAACATGAGAAAGATAAGGACACTCAGGGTGTGTCTCCTCTAGGTAAAAGGTGTCAAATTGCAAAGGCAAAATGATACAGGGCTTAGCGGAAATGAGATCAGAGATGGAGTCTTATATAACGAGCTAAAAGCGTGGAAGCCGGCTTCAGGCTCATTAGCGCAAGCGGGATCATAACAGATGCATATGTAATTTGAACATAAAGACGGGAGCCTTATCAGGGATGGCCAGAAATATATGAGGAAGAAAGATATGAGGCTTATTCTCAAAGTCATGGTAAATCTAAAAAGGCTCCCGAGCCTATGAGAAAAACTCAGCATGGGCACCAGAATGGCATAAGGGTGCTGACTAGGGTGACCCATGTTAGGTAGGCTCTGCTGTCGGACCGGTGCACAATGCATAAAGAGATGGCTAACATACCAATATCCAACAGGTTCGACCCTATGGCGAATTCGGATGGAAAAAGGTTCAAATGCAACATAACAACGGAGAAGCCTAAACCTATATGCAAGGTTCCGAATATACCTGACATGGTCACAAAAGGTGTCAAAAAGGACCAGTAAGCAAGTATACATCTAGCTAAGAATCCTGTCTCCAAGAAACATCAGTTCCAAGATCATATCTAAAACATATGTAAAGAAAGACCCGATACAAGTCACTATGGTAGAAATACTTTCAACTTCACTATCATCAACAACAGGCATAAACAAGGCAGAGTTTTCAAATGAAGACTCTATGGTACCCAAGCTCGAGGACTTACAATCAACAAGATCAACTTCAGGATGAAGATCAAAGTTGAAGGACATGATGGAATATGCAGAAACAAATTCATCATCACGGGAGTTGAAAATTCTAGAAGCAGAATCCAACTCAGCAGGAACACCGATTTGAGGATCTATAAGAGAGTCCAAAGACTCAACAGTAGGAAGATCAGACTTTAAGGTCAAACCAGGGCTGGACATAACTACGACTGGATCAACATCTAAATGAATGGCAGACTGTACTATGGACTCTAGGAAAACTTCATCGTAAGGAAGTATATCATCCCAAATAGAACACATATCTAAACATTCAGATGGAGGTGTCACTTGGTCAAAATCTGGGACCAAGTCCCGAGAAGGTAAGCATGAACTCAGAGACTTCTTCTCAGTAGTAGTTGAACTCAAGGAACAATATGCCACATAAGTCCCATGTGACATAGTAGTGCCTAATGACGAGGGATTTGACTGGTCTACAATTGGGTAATAAGGAGGATCAACGAATTCAAGCTGGTCGATAGTGACGATGCTTTCGTTATGAGGGAAATGCATCACACGAAAGAGCGTAGACACCACAGCATGCATAGCATAAACGTAATCATGCCCGAGGATCATATCAAAATACACAGGGTCCTTTAAAACCATAAAATCAACTAACACTATTTTTCCACCCAAAGTAACAAGTGCCTGATGGAGGAATCCGATAGGTTCACTAGGTCTTCTATCAAAGGTCAACGACCAACTAGTAGCTGGAATAACATTAGGGAAACCCAAATCTCTCCAAGCATAAGCGAATAAGATACTAACAGAAGCACCTTCATCAACAATGCATCGATCAACCGTATGGTTCCTGATATCAACTTTTATCTGGAAAGGTGTCGAAGAAGGAAGACGAGGCTCGGCTAGACTATTCCAATGAAAGGAAACAATCCTAGGGCTTGGTAGGGGTTCACATGGCACAGATGAAGTGCCCCCTTTTTCAGGAATATCCAAACTGGTAATGCAGAAGACTTCAGCAGTAGGTGCATCAATCTCCAAAGGACTGATGGGATCGGTCGAAGATTGCATCGATTCGATCACTTCACTCTCCGAAGGAAGAGTGGGGTCGACCAAAGATTGCATTGGTTCAACCACTTTATCAACCAAAGGTTGATTTGACTGCAGGGAATCTATAGACAAATCAGGAACAGAGGTTCCTTCAGACATGGACCACACTCTTCGTGCCTCTGGAATGGCAGGGCATCGGTGAGTAAGGTGATCTCCCTTACAAAGTTTACAAGGGAACTTTGGTTTTCGTCCTATAGGTTTAGACTCCTTTACAACGTCAGTACTCTCAACATGACTAGCATTGGCTAACAGCTTGCCCCCAGCATGACTGGCAGTGACTAGTTGCTTAGAAGCAGAAGACTTTTGAACTAAGGACCACACTTTTTGCACTTCTGGAAGTACAGGGCACAAGTAAGTAAGGTGATCTCCCTTGAAAAACTTACAAGGGAACTTAAGCTTCTATTTGTTTGGTTTGTCGACAATGTCAACTCCCTCAGCATGACTTGTAGTGGTTGATTTAGTGTGTCCAGTATGAATCACAGGAACTAGTGACTTGTCATTAATATGACTAGCAGTGATCAATGACGTGTCCTCAACATGACTTGCAGAGGTTGAAGACAAAGTTTCAGTATGATTTTCAGTGACTAAAAGTTTTCTCCCATCATGACCTCCAGAGACTGGGTAGGTGCCCCCTGCATGACTTGCAGAGGAAGGGTGCTTGCCCCCAGCATGACTTGCAGAGACTAGGTTGTTGCCCCCTTGTTTTGGCATCTTCTTCCTATTCTTCCTCTGTCTATTCCTTTTAGACTGATGGCTACTATTATTGCTACTTTCGCCACATGAGGTGGAAGGAGGAGGAGAAGATGTTATTGGCAAAGGAGGCACAAGGTTCTGATGCTCTTGATTTGAGGTGCTCACAAAAGAAGCGTCAGGAGCATGCAAGGCATTTGGAGTGGAAAACAGCCAAACCGGCAGCCCTATGGTGAATCCAGGAAGATTCAAAACAGCCATTAAGGGAGTACCAATGTTTCCAATGAATGGAATAGCACAAGGATCCCCCGGAACAGGGGTACCTTGATTGGCACTCGCCAGAATGCTAGACATAGTTTCCTGCTCAAATGAGCAAGAAGTTCTCTAAGGAAAACTAAGACAAGTAGCACAAAGAGCACACCACTAAAAAAGGTCCTAGGTAAATCAAACTAGGAAAACAGATGCCTTCCAGAGAAGAGTCTGGGATGATGAGGGCCCAGAACAAATCAACGAAGGATGAAGAACAGTTACCCAGGGTCCACAATACAATGACTAAGGGTGCAAGCGCTGGAATCACCCAACTGCCCTCCCAAAGACCTACAAGGGATTTCCTCCCACGTCTGTCCTAGGTACAGCAGATATACCCTCTGCTGTCACTTGTGTATGAACCTATGGTCAGATACTAAGGATACCACCACACCGAAAACTTCTGGGGGAACAGTCGTTGGTCGAATCAGAAGGTGTGGGCAGGGTAACTAGGCCCGAAACTCAAAAGAGTCCCCAAACGCGATCCAATCCTGGTATATGCTTGAAACAGAAAGTAGGAGGAGTATTCCCAACAATCTAATCTCACAAGACCTACTGCATAGATCCTAGGCAAGCTTTGAATGAATTGGGTGTACCTGTGATAGTCAAACTACGATTTTTGCGTTATGTGTGATCTTGGGTGGTTTAAGGTGTTTTAAACCCAAGATCCTAACCAAGACTAGTTGGTGTAGTGTAACCTAGAAAAGAAAATGTTACTGGTACATTTGATTAGGGTTCATTTTAAAGGTTACTTGCTTACTCAAAAAGGTAGTGGGTGTGTGAGAGTGGTTATAATAGAGATAGAGTACTGAAAATGAAATATTTACCACCAAACAAATCTTTTCTTTTCAATGCAAGTCTTAAAATTATGATCTAAAATGCATATGCAAATGCAATTTTTAATCTTTTGAATGCAAAAAAGGTAAACATAAAGTCTAAACTCAAAACCTAAGAATGCAGCTACTCAAACAAATAGGTATGCAAAAGAAAACTTGTTCTTTTTGATGCAAAGCACTCTAAAATCTTTTAAGCCACTTGCAAGGTACTCTATTCAAAAAATGAATCAAAATTCTTTATGCTTTTCAAAGGTAAGAAACAAAACTGAAACTACCCTACTATCAAAACAAAAGCAAAGAACTTTCAAGTTCTCTTTATTGAAACAGTAAAAGCTACCAAAAATGACTTTCAAATTCTTATTGATGTAAGCATGCCAAACATTGGGAAAAGAGTACAAAAACTACTTTTAGACCCAAACGAAGCAAATGACCTACGAAGAAGTATGGTTTGGTAAAGTCAGGTCTGCAGATAACAATGCAAACAAGGTCTTGAACAATAGCCAAAACACTTGAGCTTTCACTACAAAAGAAAACTTAAAAGCATAAGGGAGGATAAAAAACCAATCTAAAAGAGAAATTTCACTCAAATAGATACAAACAGGGTCAAGAAGACTCAAGAGGTTTCAAATCTAGTGGAAATGGGGAAAACAGGTTCAGTCAGACTCAAATTAGGGTACAAAACACCAAACGGGTCCACAACCCCCCAACTTGGGTCAACAAGCCCCAAAACTTTCCAAACAAGCCCAAATTGATAAAAAGAGATTCAAATCATGAATGTAGGATCAGTAAAAGGATGGGAGACCACTTACAGGGGTTTAACACAGACCTAGGGTCATCAGGGACCACCAAAAAGCAGCTAGAACCCCCAAATTTGGGTCCACAACCCAAAAACTCAAAAAATTTAAACCCAAATTTTGAGCGCTACTGTGTATGAAGGAGACTAGCGCCCAGGGTGCTACTGTACTGCACAACAATAGCGTACAGGTTGAAAAAATTGAAAAAATGGGGTTAAAACCCCCCACACCTAGGTCCACAAGGGTTTGCAAGGGTCGGGAAGGGTCTGTAAAAGCCCAGCAGGGTCAAACAGAGCCTACTAACTAATTCTAATCAAGAAATTGAACAAAGACCTTCAAACAAAACTAAAGAAATGACCTTGGATACCCCTAAGCAGTTAGGCTTTCCCCAGCGGAGTCGCCATTCTGTTGTGGGGAAAATGCACCTATAGTTTAGGGGAGAAACTACCAACTTACGGTGATAAAGATAGACTTACAAGCATTCTGCAAGTACAACAAGTAAATGAAGAGATTAGGGTTTAGAGATGTAGGCACCTTATTCAGAAGGTTGATCCTAGCTTTGCCTCCCTCGCTCTTCACTGCTTATCTAATGTTGCAATGCCCAGACCTACAAAACAACTTGATACCTTTCTCAAACACATTTGACTACATATATAAGACTGATATCCATGACACAACAAGACATCAAACTATAATTAAACAGTAATCAAATCAGAGACATACGAGAATACGTCATATTTGGAAAGGAAAGAACGTCTGATCTTTATTGATGAATGAAATCAAGTACATAAAGTTATACCTTCCTTCAAGCTTGGCACTTCACGAAACCTAGATTCAAGGTCTCCTGCTTCCGTTCTCCAAGGATTCCAGCGTCTAATCAATTGTGCTAGAGTTTACCAAAAACTAAGCACAAGAGAGGGGGATGAGGGTCTCCATTCCTCCAACATAACAATATTGTAGACTTGGTCCCCTCACATGGCCCTTCTACCCTCCTTATATAGTCAATAAGCAAGAGGAAAAGAAGTTATAACCACTCAAGAGGTTTCCCAACCAACTTAACTTACTCAAATTTCGAGATTTTGACCAAAAAAAGGGTGTACTCTACTCTACAGTAGACAAAGTAGCGTACATATGGATTTGAGCGCTACTTTAATGAAGCAAAGTAGGGTTCACACACAACTATCATGCCTGTGTACCAGCGCTCATGTTGAAAAATGGCCAAAACAGGCTTTTCTACTCATTTTCAGGAGATGGTTTGGTCTGGAAAAATGTTCCTACGGGTCATATACATCAAATGGGTCAAGAATGAGGTAATTTCAACCATTTTTAGTGTCCCAAATGACTCCTCCATCCACAAATGTCCTGCTGTGTGACTGAAACTTGATCTCAAGAAGTGTCGTCATGCGACCAAGGGAAGCAAGTGTCGTCACGGACGGAGAGGTGTCATTTCAAGCTATAACACTATTTAATAGTGGTAAAGTTAGGTATGTAATCTCTTTAAAATATCTATATAATATAATTTAGAAATTATCCAAAGCACTTAGGTTTCCAATATCCGCAGGTAATTCTTTTAAACCTGTAGCACTTAGGTCTAATAATTTCAGGGACGGTTGATGTGCAACTCCGGACGGTTGTTTCTTCTTCTATCTGCAGATAAATGGTGTTAGGATTTCAAGAAATGGACAATAAGTCAAAGAATAATGAATTTCTAAGAATGGGACGAGTTTTTCTTTTTATAGTCTCGTAAGCGGTTTTCACTGCCCAAGGTGGTATCGCATGGTCCATTGAGTAGTCTTCAATACCATTTTTACATATGCGGATGACATGGAGAGTGACACGTACGAAGGTGGTTTCTTTTCCGCACCGGCTTTATTACTTATCTCTCGAGCTCTTTGGCAATGCAGGTGTCAATGTGGACCATCGATCTGGCTTCTCAACGCTGCACCGTCGATCTTACCATAGTCCCGTTGCACGTTTCAATGACCTGATCGATCTGGTTTCTAGATCACTGGTTGTTTCTCATATGAATTTGTTCTTACTATTCTATTTGTCAGTTAGTTAACTGCTACAAGAAGACTCAAAAAAGATGCCAGAATTTGTTCTATTTTCCATAGGTCGTTGCCAGAAGTTATTCAATGCTTCCATGAGACCAAACAGCATCAAGTTTGCTGCCACACAAACATTTAGAGCTGCGATTACACCAAAACACAGTCGAGTTTTGAAATTTAAATACAGAGTATTCACCGAAGTTGCAGCAGACGAGTTACAAGGAATTACAAGTTTATTTATCTTGATTAGAATCGGCTATCATATTGCAGAAGGATATGGTGAAGATGGTTACAAATGCCATGGGATTATTTCCATCATATAGTCCACAAAGGGGGAAATTTATCGTTTATTTTCTCCAGTATTCTCTCTTTCACGATAAATTTCTTATTTAATTTCCTTTTTATATTTAATATGCAGATTTATTGATAGGAAGGATATCATTAATTTCTTTTATTATCATCATGATTGCAGAAGTTTTCTTTTGTATGAGTCAAGCGTTAGAAATTAAAAGGACTATCTACAACTGGAAGCATAGAAGTTAACGATTAGAAATAGATAGGATCTATTCGCCAACGAAAGAGGTTGTTACACCAGGTTGCAAGTATTGCTGAAGATTTTTAGCAAGCATATTGATGGTTCAGTTAACACACACCAAACACAAGTTGGTTTTCATCGTCTATAAAGAGGCCAAGTTCAAGGAGGAAGGTGCCTGGTATCTTAACATGAAGCACCCATGAATTATGATTCCAGTCATATCTTTGTTCCTTCTTTTATATGTATCTGCAATGATTTTAATGTAGGGGATTAAAAGGTTTATGTAGGGGATTAAAAGGTTTAGGGGATTTTAGTCCTGGTAGCATTATTGCTGATAAATTAAAAAAAAAATCTTTCCTGATAAGTAAATCAATCTTCCGAAACGGTCTCTAAATCTCTCTTAATTGAGCAAAATAAATTCTCAATGAGATACTTCAAATTCAATCATACAGTCTTTGATTTCTAACATCCCAATAAGCTTCCCGTGCAATTAAATTTAACTCGTGCTATTTTGACACTCCCGCTAGGGTTTTCATCTTTTCGTTTGATGATGATTCCTATGCCGTCTAGAGTCTGGCATAACTCCAAAAATTGTCTCCCACTGTAGGAAATCACAAAGCTCCTTCATATCACGACAATCTACCAGATCAAGAGTTTCTTCTTCCAAATATTTCTAGTGGTATGCCCATTCAAGTGTGAAATTCATCCAAAGCAAAACTTCTTCATGCAAATAAATTCCCTTTTATTTCCCCTTTCTATGATCATCCCATTCATGAAGTTGTGATTGGGCGCGATACATAAGCTGAGAGAATACCGCTCAGCTGACAAAATTTATGATTAAAACACACCAGGAGGTTGCGAAAATAGATACTTTTAATCTATGATATATTACCATAATTTTGTTTTTTAATATATGAGACGTTTACGAGTACTATGAATGATCCGATACTTTTATTTTCAGTAGATTTCAATAATAATAATAATAATAAAACATATTCACTGTGAATAAAATGAAATTGGTTCATACCAGTTTTGGGAAGAGGGGTATAGTTCCGATCCTTCTTCTTATGCATTTTTTTTCACAGGGTTTGCAAGCATATTTAAAGGTGCTCAAGCTAAAAGGCAATTCAATCCATGTGGCCTGTGATAGTAAAACTTTTTCAAAATGGTAAAATTTATTAAATAGACCTTCACTTTCATACCCCTATGAGTGCACTACGTTCCTCAAACCCACAGGTACATATCATGGAGGTAAAAGAGAAAATATAAATCTCAACATATCATATATTAGAAGAAAAGAAATCAAAGAAACCTGCTTATATAAAACATTCGTTAAAACGATACGCCCAGACCTCCTTTATTCTACACAATCAAAATATTTCAGAACGAAAATCATTATTTATCAAAAATAATGTTAAGAAGTTACACTCAGCAATTTCACGTAATAAAATTTAACATCCGATTTTAATCCTGGGAACTTTAAGACTGGTTGCTACTTGATGTGTGGCGACGAAAAAGCTATCAGAGCCGATGTAAGTGATGGGGGACCTCCTCACAGTACGATCCATGTACAAGCCTACCTACTGAAACCCGCCTGGATCGCTGCCATGGATGAGCTTTAGAACTGAACACCTAGAGAGGTGCCTCTGCGGGAGGGGCGTGCATGCAGCATGCGTGGGCTGCCCCGAAGAAAGTAGATAGGAGAATGGGGAGACCAAAGGTGAGGCCGCATGGCCTTTGGGCCTTCAACCTCCAAATTCAACTTTATTTTTTATTTTTATTTTTATTATTTATTTATTTTTTTTACGCTTAAACAAACCTAATTTAAAATTTTTATTTTTTATTTTAGGGTTAGTAATAATTGTTATTATTAAGGTTGTGAATCTTTTTATTTTGGGTTATAATAAATGATTAATCATGTTATAATAATAAATTATTAGATTCTAAGAGAGCCATAGAAGCCTTAAGCATAGTGAAATTGTTGATACCAATTTTATTATCATTATTATTATTATTATGTTTTACTTATTTATTTTTTGAATTAAATCTTATTTTTCCATTAAAATTATCCTCGTTGAACGACAACTTGAGTGTAATCCTCATATTAGTTATGTGCTCAGATGGCCTAGGAAACAGGAAACAATATTCTGCCCTACCGCTTATATCCCATGCCCGCGTCCAAATGATTCGGCGGCCATAAACATGTCCATTTTAAAATGATAGGGAAACTCTTCCTGTGGCCACTGAGTGTAACAAATAAAGCTGAGCAGATGCAACTAAAGGCAAAAACTCAAAGCAGCACTCGCCAATGCTGCTAAGGCTACGGGAGGGAGGGTCAACAACCTGACAGAATGGCTTTAAGCGATGGTTATGGGGAAAAACTAAAACGCCTTCACAAAAGCTTAAATGATAGTAAAACATCAAAATCTCTAACAAAAACCCACAAAAAGGGTTGTTTAGGGAACCTACCTAGCGGTAATGGAATGGCTCGGTGAAAAGTCACCTTCGCAACTACTTCCTTGCGTAAAATGAATGGCTCCCAGCTCTTCAACGTTCAAATGGAAAACCCTCTTCTTCTTCCAACAAACAATGATAAACAAACAAACTTCGTTTTCCTTTAAATAGAGTGGGCCATAAATGCGAGCGTGCTTCCCAAAACAAAGCCCGTTGGTGGCTTCGACGACTTCACCCTAACCACTGCGAAACAGTCAGAACAAAAGCACCAATTGGTGCGACAAAACTTCAAACTGGCGAAAGGGTCGGGCGTCGTTGTTCAAAAAGGGGCGACCAGACGAACGAACGCCTCACGAGAAATGCTTGGTCGCTCCGAGGGTCGGCAATAATATCATAAAAAATGCGAAACGGTCGGTGAGACAGTTGAAAGACAAGCGACTGAAGCACCGCGAATGGAAGTAAAATCTTTGGGCGAAAAAATATGATGTGATGTGATCGCTGGCGGCAGAAAAAATTGGTTGACGGAAAAATCATAAGATCTGCGAAACGGTGGGCTGAAAAATCATAAGTCATAAAACACTCAATTTTAAAAATTTAGCCATACCATTTTTTATAAAGTCGATACTTGGGCTAAAAGGTGTTAAAAATCAAACCTTCATAAAGTTTTTGACTTTGGCTTATTCATGAAAACTTTAAAGCCTTTCTCCCTTTAGGCTTAGGTTTTAAAAATCCTCTAGGTCTTTCATAAAAATTCAAAGGCTGAGTTCTCGAACATATAGAACTTCTTCTTCCTTCTGCAACCTTGGTGTCTACACCCGAGGAGAGATACCTCTTCTTCAGCTAATTTTTGAAACCTCCACCATGAAAAATCTTCTATTTTGCATCGTCAATGCTGTCAGAAGAAATTTAAGCACAAAATTTATTCAGTGTTAACAGCAGCTCTGTGTTGGAACTCCTGGTTAATAAATTATTGTGTTCGGAAGTATACTCAAAGATAGAAAGATTTATATTGTTGTTCATTTCAAATCCGATTATGCAAGGATTACAGATGATGTAGCAATAATTCAGTGTGAGGGATGGAACACCCAACGCCGCCTATATAAACAATGCACCATTTATCTCATCTGCACCGCACTGCTGGTCGTTGGTCGAGGAGGTAGCTCGGTCGCTGGTCGCTGGTCGCGTTGGTCGTCGGTCGCTAGTCGCGGGTCGCGCTGGTCGTCGGTCGCTAGTCGGCGTGAAAGGGCCATCGCGGGTCGCCAAAATTTTGTTAATTCTGTGCCAAAACGGGTCGGCGATGGGCGAAATGGTCGTCAAAATGTTGTTAATTTTGCGCCAAAACGAGTCGGCATTCGGCAAAGAATTTTTATTTTTTGCTTGAAACAGTCGCCAGTCGCCAAAATTTTGTTAATTCTGTGCCGAAACGGGTCAACGATGGGCGAAACGGTCATCGAAATGTTGTTAATTTTGCAGCGAAACGGGTCGGAGATCAGCAAAGAACTGTTATTTTTTTGCTTGAAACAGTCACCGATATTTTGTTAATTCTGCGCCGAAACAGGTCGGCGATCGGCGAAAAATACAACCACCAGAATTACCATGACAACAGAAATATGAAACAAAGAAGATTGGCCTGATTTATACTTTCAATCCAATTGTTGAGTTACCTGAATTAGCTCCATAACAAAATGGACATCTTTGGTGTATAATTCCGCAAACAAAAGTTTGACTGCTTGGTGCAATTCTTCTGTAAGAGGGTTATCTTTAAACTTGGTCTTCCTAATCTCTTCAATGTGCTGCCTTGGTGTGGCCATCTCCACAAAGGCAACTAAATTGGATTCCAATGGCCAGAAAACACCACAAAACCAACCCCTATAAGAACACACAACATTTTCAGGACTTAAAATGTCTTCATTTTCCACCTATAGAGTATTCTGGAGACGATCTGAGTTTCTGACTATTTCAGTACCTGGAAATTTGATTTATCCTACCACCTGTGCTCCTATTCTTTAACTATCAGTCGGTTATGTGCCAACCTTGTGAGAAAATATATGGGCGCCGTTATTTATTTGTGTTTCATCCCTTTGCTCCCGTCTATTTCAATCTTTGACCATTTTATGAATGTAATATCAATTTATGCAAGGCTTTCTATTTTCCCATCGCGTTCCTCATTATTTGCAACCATTGAGCAAATAACAAAAACAATGCATTATTTAACCTAATAAATAACTTTGGGAAATGGTCTTTTCGCACATGCAAAGGGTGGTTCCGCATCGCCTTTGGATGGTTTCCAATACCATCTTTCCCACATGTGGACGTATCAAGAATGGACATATGCGATGGTTGTTTATATTCTGCAACCACTAATTTTTCTATCTCCCGAGAATGTAGACGATGCAGAATACATCATGAGCCGTCGATTTCTTATTTATCTTCATCAAACGGTTGTGCTTTGGACACCAGGATCATATGTGCAAATTATATCAACTAAAGGTGGTAAAAACAACGACGCCGACCCCAACAGTCTCTTCCTCGACTACAGAAAGATGGCCGCAGCATTTACCCTTGTCTATTATTATCTCACAAAGTAAAGCATTTGTATCAGCCAGGAGGGCAGCATCCATTCTTTTTTCCAATTCAGTTTCAAACATCGATATAAGCATTTTTTAATCTCTATTTTTGCGACCTACACATTTCCACGAGGATCCCTTTCAAGCATCAATTGCTCCTGAATACTTCCACGCAATAAGTCAAAAAGCGTTTGGGATTGAGATTGCAGTTTTGTTTCCAAAGGCCACCTTCATCTATTACATCATGGGCCAAAATCTTATTCAGCTCAGTAATCAACCATTGCACCTCTGGAATGAAGCCGATAAGACCCTCTGGTATAACTACAACATCATAATTGTATCCACGGTCTGCTTGTTTACAAATCACATCTGTAATGTAATCTGTGACACTTTTAAGAGTTTGTTTCTTCACAGCTACCTCATAAGTGATTCTCACAAAAATTAACCTAATCTCAGCCACGATCTTAATCAACTTCTATCAAAAATACATCCGGTTCATTCTCAGATATAGATCAGTACTAACCAGTGAGCAACTTCCAACAAACACCTTGTTTGAAAGAAGCAATGTAACTAAACATCTTACGATCATAAGAAAAATCTTCTCCGACTAGTGTCCATGTCTGGCTTGTGGACTCTTTCATATTCTCCACCTTTTGTATCAAATGTTCCATGCTGCAAACTAAGCAACTTTAATGTGAAACGTGGACCACATTCCTTATCATCTCTGCATAACTATTTCAAGCTGCGTCGAACCCAAAACTTGTTGGAACTTCTTTAGACTTAAGATCACCATCAATTGCTTTTGGACAACCAATCACCCGTGTTTTAAGTTTTTATCCTTGAATTTATTTAAGAAGACAAACATTTGTATTTGAATCATCCCCACCAATGAAAACAAGATCATCTAAATCAATATTTTTAGTATATTTTCATCCGGTTGCCTGAACTGTTCAGGAGTCTCAATTCTGTCTCAGCCGCTGCAAACAATGTCAAAGTCACCCTGGTTTTGATATGGATACACAAACTCTTTCGTCATTTCACCATATTTATATTTCATTATTCTTGCTGAACGCCTGACTGAAATCTGCATGCTGCATCGACAAGTAGTGGAGATCCTTCACACATCACCAAAAGAATTGACGGATGCGCACTTTAATCATGGTTTCTTTGCACTTTATGTTGTTTTACCTTATGGGTATTTATCCCACATTTACCCCGCGGAAACACATGGCAGAATTTATATATATCACGGCTCCTACAATATTTCGATGAAGTAAGCCCAAGGCTTTGACATTGGAGTTTGGCACTTGTGTGCTAGGTTTCTTGGATTTGGTCATATGCTCAGCATTGTGTGTGTCGCTTGTGGAGTTTAGCAAATAACTGGAGATTGGTGTCAAAACCCAATATTTTTGCTAAAAATCAACCAATAATAATGAACATTTGAATTAGGTTTTAAAATGCCAAAATTTTTATATTTTTTTTTATATTTTTGCACCTGAGAACAAAATAAGAAACTCCTCTTATTTGTCAAACCTGCAAAAACTCCTTATCAAATGAATCAAACCTCAAAATTACCAAGGACCTGTGGATTTTTCTTTCAAAATTTATAAGGTGATAATACCAACCCCCATGAACATAAAATAGTGTTAACATCCGCCATAAACAAAAAAAGAATAATACAAAGTAAAAAGTAAATATGAGGGAGATCTTGTAACTTTGTCAAGTGTTTTTCAAGTAACAAAATAATACAAAGTAAACAAAAAAAAATAATACAAAGTAAAAAGTAATAAATATTATGTCGGCCATAAACAAAAAAGAATAATACAAAGTAAAAAGTAAATATGAGAGAGATAGTGTAATTTCTATTTCTTATGTCAGCTATAGTAATTTATTTTTACTAGCTCTTATTGAATAGCTCCTTGAATGCAATACATGAGCGGAGGTTTGCACCTCAGGAGATTTGATCCCTCTCGATGCTTGATAGAGCCTAGGATTTGGATCCATGCTGGTTAAAAAATAAATTAAATGATTTTATTATACATAAAAGATAAAAATAAAATAAATAAATTATATGTTCAAAAAGATTATATATTATTATTATTTGTTATTAAAATAATTTAAGTTAATATTTTAAATTAACTTAATAAAATATTTAAAAAATATATTTTTATTTAATTTTACTTAAAAATAAAATAAATTTTATTTCAATATCTTTTCATACTATCCCATAAATAATCATAAAATAAAATCAAGGTATTAGCATTCCCTTTACTCCTTGTTATTCCATTAAATAAATATGAAACATAATATTACTTTGTATTTCATCAATTTCATGTCCTCATAAAAGAATCTATAAATATAATATTAGTTTTTTCTAAAGTTTATATTATTACATAAATGCATTATAAAATGTAACAATACATCTATCTTTTCAAACCATGTCATAAAGAGTTATGAAATGTAAACCATACAATAACTTTTTCCATTAATAATTTATGAAACATGGTCTTACTTTGTATTTCCTCAGGTTCATGTCATCATAAAAAAAGAAATCATGAAATATAATATTACATTATCTTTTCCTAAATTTCATTTTTCATATTTCCTAATTGTTATATCCTGTAAAGTGTCAATTTCATTAATGCCTTAGTGGTTTAACTAGGACCTAGTATCTTTATACCAACCTCGTTTGAGGCGCATGCGGTTTTGGCTTGAATTTAAAGCAATTTTAGGAAGTCTCTCATTTCCCATATTATTTATCTTGTTCTTGTACATTAGGTATCTAATCATGGCTCTGCTCTCAATGGGGGGAAGACCTACTTCAATAAGGAGAATAGGGTAAGGCATATTACTTTTAATTTTGAGGTTATAAGTTATGAAACGCTTATGGATTTGTTCAATCTTTCTCCAAGAATCCCTAGAAATTATGCATCCCCAAAATTCACAACCATATAAGATAACGGAAATGATAAGAGTTTCGAAGATAAATTTATTTTTATCCAAAATAACAAGGTTGGCTAACTTACAATTTTTTTCGAGGCCAAAGTAAACTTTCCAACCACCATTGATTCTTTTCTCAATACTATAGTTCCATTTGAGCTTGTGATGGATATCAATACCGAGATACTTGTAAGAAGTTACTTCCTCTAGCTTGCTGTTGTCGTAAGAAAAGATGGCTGAGGTGTCTTTCTCGGATTTTATAATCATAACTTTAGTCTTTTCAGTATTAATAGTCATACCCATAGTAGAACAAAAAAAAATGAGAATCCTTAATTGTTTGTCAAGATCAGAGTGACACATTTCCATGAGGACAATATCGTCTGCATAGAGCGAGAGGATGATTACTATCCTGGCTAAGAATGTGTCCGCGCAGCCTGCTTCTTCTAAACACTCCTATAGTTTATCGATGTAGAAACCAAAAAGGGTGGGGGAGAGGGGGAAACCTTGATTAACTCCGATATTAAAATGGAAATTCACACAAATGCAATTTTTCTCAAATGATCAAAAGCCCTTCACAAATGGCAATTCACACAAGGATGCAAAGACACACGTTAATTCAATCTAAAACCCATAACATGGTGTCATGGTGAAAGCAAAGCTTGGGCCATTTTTTGTCTTGTGGAAGCCTATAAATGGAAAATATCTCTTTGGAAGGAGAATTGTCAAGTCAATTGAAATCATTATTGTTGAAGCAAGCTAACTAGGCATCATGTTCATACTTAACTCACACATGGTGTTTTTGAAAAAGTGTGGAAAAAATGGAGATTTGGGTTTTTCCAGTGATCATTGGATAAATTGCATGAAATAATTTGCTTTTTTTAGTTTTCATTTTTTTACTATTTATTTTTTATTATTCAAACATTTTTATTGTAGAAATAGAAATAGATTTAGTGTATATTTTATTAGAATTATGCAATTTTAATAGCTTATATCTATACTTTAAATACCTTGAAAATAAAATTGTTAAGCAAAAAAAAATAGCTTATATCTACAATTTCAATAACTCGAAGATAAAATTGTTAAATAAATAATAATAAAAATACAAAAATCATCATATATCAATTCTATACAAAATATGAGAATGAACGTTGAATATAAAAACAACATGAAATTCTATAAAAAAAAAGATGAGAATCAAAGCATGAATATAAAAAACAACATGAGATCACACATGTTTACTACGTAATGTGAGTAAGAATTTTTTACTTTGAGAATATTTTTAAACCATTCATATTTAAAATTTTAAAATTAAATTAAACAAAAACTTATAAATTTTTATGTTTTACTTTTTGAGGAGAGATCCATTCCATTGCCTGCAAAAAGAAAACCAAGAAAACTCTATATGAACCCTCCATACCAATGCGACGATAAAAAGTGCCACCTTCCTTTACCATTCACTCCTATTTGTATGACCTGTGACCAATAAAGAAAGGTCGAACTGAGTCAGAAGTATTCTCCATGGTATATTGCTGACATCACTCTTTTCTTTGCAGATCTAGGCTTTATGAAGGTTGTCACAAAAGCCACCATACAATCATATTATGAAACCAGGTCAACTGCGCTAGGGTCAAACCTTTCAATGCTAGAGTCTCATTTGAAACTATTTTATTTGTGCTTAAGAATATAACATTTATATTATTATAAGAGGTTAACTATATTTATTTGTGATTATCAATTTCAGTTTTATATTTTTAGAGAAATTCTAAACAAAATTGTTAAAATTGATATTTTAAATAAAATTAATATTTAATATTTATAATTATCAAGTTTAAATCTACATTGTATTTCACGTATTTAAACATTTAAAAAGAGGAAGTAAAGGTATCAACAAAAGTATATGTGAGGCTTCCATCATCCATGTCTTTTCTTTTGGATGATTATGTTATTATACCAGAGTGGCTAATGTTTTTATTGATTAGTCTTTGCATGTGAGAAGGGACTAAGTGTGAGGTTCTCAACCCTCGTTAGCCCTTGATGTAATCTTGAATATTGTTAAGTTCTATGTTGTAATAAAAGTTTTGATGTTGTATATATTAATGGCTCATTTAATCCTATGAGGTTGATATTGGATATGCTACTTGTTATTTGAGTTGTTCATTCATTTGAAGGGTGTCTCTCTTAGTCATTTTCATTATAATCTCATGATATGATTATTTATTCAATATTTAAGTTATACATTAAAACTCATATTCCAAAGTCTTTTGACATGTTGAAGTGCTTGGCCAAATGGTCCTTAAAGGTCTAATATTCCATGGAAATTTGATTCAAATGTCACAACGAATTGAAAAAAAATGAACCTGAATTGGATATAGAAAAATAGTGAATTCCATAAGGAATACTAATCCAATGGTACATATGTTGAAGTGACCCACTAATTAAAATTTACTTTGTTGAACCTTCTACCACTAATTTAGGATAAGTGTTTTTCCTTCTTTATGTTCTTTTCCACTCGCGTTCCTTTTGCCCCTCATGGGGGCAATTGCTCTATGGAACATTGACCTTCCTCAACTCTTGGATTTGATTGTTTCTATTAAGAAATAGAAGGAAATGTGCACACAACAACTCACCAATACAACCCATTGACAACTTGCACATGCAAGGAAGCATTTTTATTCTGATATCACTAAAACAGGAGCATGTGGCAATAATGTGAACAACAAGAAGTAGCTCATTCAACATTCAAAGATCCACACTATTCTTCACTGGTTGCTTTAGCAAGATAGAGCATTCATCATTGATAGCATTAACGCCAATGCAAATAGACATCCACCATCATCTCAACCATAGATTGGACTTTGTGGTCGTTCATTCGATGCCCAGGAAGATCTTCAATGCAGGAAGACTTCTTAGCACAGGATAGAAAATATAATACATAGTAGCTTCAAGTGAAGCGCAGCTCCTAGACACTCCATCCCCATGCAGCAGAAGCTCCATGCAATCACACTCTTTAATGTTCCTACAAGTATCCTTCAGTGCTTCAGCCTATGTTTTTGTTCCTTCTAACTCTCCTTTTTCCCTACCGGTGTTCCTTTTTGCCTCTCAAGAGGAAAATGCTAGTTTTAAATATTTAAATTAATAAAAAGATCTATTTCATGCCTTTGGGAATGTTATTGATCATGAATATGAGTAGACTTTATAAAAAAGATGAGGATTTGGGAAAAAGGAAACTTGGTCATAGGAGGGATTTTGGCTTGGTTTTCAACTTGATGAGAACAAATTAACTTTCTAAACACAATCGAAGAGATAATGGAATCTCAACTATTTTGGGCAGCGCATGTTTTGTGAAATCTGACCATTTTGCTGTCAGAATATAAAAAAAATTATAGAGCATATTTTGGTACCAACAGGGAGTACCCAAAGCGAGAACATAGAATAAATTTCTTGCTAGTTTTGGATTAGAATCAAAAGAGTGACCTCGAGCCAGTAGTAGAGACCCGGGCCTGAGCCGATGACATAATTTATCGATTCCATCATGATAGGAAAATAACTCCCGGATTGATTATTTCATTCACCAAGCATTGCATTTATATAAAGTGTTTGTGACCTTTGGCATTCATATTCCAAATGGTCCGTTAGAGTCTCGAAGACTCTATGTCTCCCTAAACTGAAATTTTAGTTATTTACAAATTCCCCTAGGATTTTAACATTCCCACCCTTAATCCGAAGGGGTGTTTATAAGTCCGAGCATGGTTCTAAATATTTCAAACTTTTATCATCCAAGTGCTTTGGTGGATATGTCTACAATTTGATCATTTGTGGAAGAATGACGTAAATGGACTATCTTGGCCTTTACATGATGTCGAATCATATGATACTTTGTGTTGATATGTTTGGTTCAATCATGGAATCTAAGATTCTTGGCCAACTTAATTGCATAAGTGTTGTCAATCAAAAGTGGAGTGGAGTCTTCTTGTTTCTCCTGCAAATATTCAAGTATCTTCTTGAGCCACACAATCTCTTTGGTTGCTTCTGCAGCAACTACATATTCTACCTCTGTTGTAGAATCTGTTGGGACTGATTGTTTGCGTGATCTCTAGGAGATAATTATTAATCCAAGACTCATCGTGTATCCAGAAGTGGACACTCATGTTTCTCTGTCACCATCGAAGTCTAAATTAGAGTACCCAATAAGTTTGAATTCATCCACCTTAGAATATTTGAGTCCAAAGTCTTGAGTCCCTTCAAGTATCTTAGAACTCTCTTTGTTGTAGACCAATGTCCTTCACAAGGTTTGTGCATAAACCATGAAATAATGCTAACAACATAAGAAATATCTGGTCTGGTGGTAGTAAGGTAGATAAGGCTTCCTACAAGCTGTCGGTACTTGGTTGCATCCTTGAATCATTTTCCTTTACTTGATGAGAGATTTAGATTTTGTTCCATTGGAGTTGATAGCAAGTTGCAATCTATCATGCCAAATCTGTTCAATAGTTCTCCAATATACCTTTTCTGGGAAATGAAAATGTACTTAGGATGTTGAGTCACTTCAATTCCTAAGTAATAGTGAATATGTCTCAGATCAGTCATTTCAAAGCCTTTCTTTAAGTCTTTCTTTATGGATGCTATATAACTTTCATTGTTCCCTATCATCAAAAGATCATCCACATATACTACAAGAAACACAACAGATCATCTTCCAACTTTATTTACAAATAGTGTTGCATCATCAAGATTGTAATGTTTGAAATTCAGCTTTAGAAGATGATTGATTAGCTTTTCATACCATGCTGAAGGTGCTTGTTTCAGGCCATACAAGGACTTAACAAGTTTGCATACCTTGTGTTCTTGTCCCTTCACAACAAAACCTTTGGGTTGAGACATGAAGACATTTTATTTCAAGTCTCCATTCAAGAATGCAATATTTACATCCATCTGATGAACTTTCCAACGATTTTGTGCAGCTAAGGAAAGTATAGTACAGATGGTGCCCCATTTTGCTATGGGAGAGAACATTTATTCATAGTCAATTCCTTCTTTTTGTGGATAGCCTTTTTCCACAAGCCTTTCTTTTTGTTTGTCAAGTGATTCATCTGGTTTGTGTCTGTTCTTGTACACCCACTTGCTGCCAATTGGTTTGGTTCCGAATAGAGGATCAACCAGCTTCCAAGTTCCATTCTTTATGAGTGCATCATACTCATTCTGCATGGCTTCTTTCCACTCATCATGAGTAGCAACCTCTTCAAAGGAAGTTGGTTCAAAGTTAGCAGAAAAATTCAATTCACAATCAAATGAGACATCCATGTCATCACCTGAGTTCTCTGCATTTCCTCCATCTTCTTGTCTAGTTGAGCTTCTTGTTCCCCTCTTTCCTACTTCATTTGCATGGACACTTTCAAGTGTCTTTGTGGCCCATTTCAGAATCCTCCTTGATGGTCCAGGTTGATCAGATGGTGGTGAATTATTCTCTTCTAGGTTCAATCTTCCAATCCTCTCGATTACATCATCCAGTTGAGTCTCTTGTTCAGTTGAAGTGGCAGGAACTTCTTCTTCATCATTCTCTTCATGAGAGGTTGTTGGTGCTGATTCAAATGGAAATTTCATGGATTGATCCAAGATAGGGACCCCCCTTCAATTTGTGGAATTTCATTATCACATTCATAATATGTCTTTAGATGAGCAAACCTCTCTAGATGATCAAGTTGTCTTTCAATAGAGTTGTAATTTTTAGTATTTTCAAGAAAAATGACATCTCTGGAAATAATAAACTTCTTGTTTACCTCATCATAAAATTACGATATGCCTTGGAAGTTTCTGAGTATCCCAATAAAATGCATTTTCTACTTCTTTCACCAAGCTTGTTTCTTTTCTCCTTTGGTATTAAGGCATAGCAGGTGGAACCAAAAACTCTGAGATGTCTGACCAAAGGAAGGTGGCCAAACCACATTTCATGTGGAGTCTTATCTTCCAGAACATGAGATGGAATTCTATTTCTCAAGTATGCTACAGATAGGACTACATCACCCCAAAACATTAGCTTCACATTCTTGAAAAACATCATTGAGCGTGATGTATTCATTAAAGTTCTATTGATCCTTTCTGCTACACTGTTTTGTTGGGGATTGTATGGAACTGAATTTTGATGTGTGATTCCATATTTGCAAAGATAGTCTTCAAATTCCTTAGATGTATATACTTTACCATTATCAGATATGAATGTTCCAATATGTGCTTGTGCTTGATTTTCTATCAATGCATGGAACTTCTTGAAAGTTTGAAATGCTTCAGATTTTGTCTTCAACAAGTACACCCAACACATTCTACTATAGTCATCAACAAATTTCATAATGTACCTATTACCATTTGCGGAAGGGATTGGCATGGGGCCACATAAGTTAGAATGAACAAGTTCTATCTTTCTACATGCTCCGAATTTTGACTTTGGAAATGGTTTCTTACCATGTTTTCATAATATGCATGCATCACATTTGTTCCTTTGCTTAGGAATGGTGGGCAAACCATATATAGCATTTTTTCTTAACAATCTAAGACTGTTATAATTTAGATGACAAAATATAGCATGCCATAGTAAATTGGATGACATATTACCTTCTTCATGCTGAGAGATATAGAAAAAGTTTTGAACTCTTGCAGAAGAGCCTCTCAACTTTATCAGTTGCCCATCTTCATAACCAGTCACGATGACCTTGTTGTTAGAGGATTTTCTTATCTCCAAAATCCCATCAAACATGTGGATGGAATGGCCTTTTTGTCGAATCAGCACTAAGGACAACAAGCTTCTCTGAAACTCTGGAATATAGAGAACATTTTTTAAAATGAAATTAGGGAATCTAGGAAACTTAAGATTGATTGAGTCAATTCCCTGTGGTTTGAGGCTAGATTTATCTACAAAGTACACTATGCCATTCGCAATGTCATTCAATTCTTCAAAGCAATATTTTATAAAATTCATATGAAATGTTACACCAGTATCAAGCAGCCAACAATCTTTGTAAGGTGAATGAGAAGTCATTTCATTAATTCCAATATTACAATGTGCAACAATACAATGAGAAGAATCAGGGGTTTTACCACCCTCTTGTTTTTTTTTTTATCTTATTTATTCTAATTATTTCTACCTTTGATGGAGTTCCAATATGCCCAACGCTGATCTGCTTCATGTCCATTCTTTCTGTGGCGTGTGCACTTCAAATATGATCTTTTACTATAATTGTTTCTTCCTCCTCTTCCTCTGAAATTTCTTCTTCCTCTACCTCTTTTGCTGCAATCTCCCTTGGAAGGGTCTTTAGGCTTGTTATTTTCTTTCTAAGCAAAGCAAAGAGATTCTGTAGTACTCTCTCTTGTCTTCTTTCCAAAATATTTCTCTCTGTCTACAATATTTTCTACCAGGATGTCAAAAGTGAGGTCTTTGAACTTGTCGCTTGCTTGCAGGGATTCAAGGTAGTTTGAGCGAGTAGAATAGAGAGATATTTAAAAATGTTGCAAGTGGGAGGTCTGGTTTCATACTAGAGGCTTGAATCTTGTGCATGATTGCTCTTATTTCAGATGCAACCAACATGGGGTCATTATCTTTTACTTCAAGACTAAATAGCTTTAACATGAATTGAATGAATTCCATTTCAGAGTGTGAATCATATATATCTTTTAGATTTTTTAAAGCTTCATAACATGTCTTTGCAGGAAGAATATGTTGGCTCACCTCTTCACTAATAGTGGCAGAAATCATGGCCAATGCATTCTTGTCTTTGGACTGCCAAATATAAAGCTCTTTCTCTGATGTTGGAGGATTTGAAGCTGAAGTGACTTCAGTGCCTTCGTCGTTGAGAGTGGTCTTTCCTTCGCAAATGTTGTCCCACAAGTCATTGTAGACATACACATCGTTGATCTTCCTCCACCATTATGGAAATGTATATTTGTTGATGACTGTAGCACCAACAATCAATGCTATTGAATACGTCTTGAACCTGCAACTTATACAACTCTTGAAAAAAATATAGGATGCAGGCTTAAAAAAACCTGCTCCTAGCTTACAAATTACGAACTTTAATTTTGCAAATGTCAAAATAAATTTTCAGCTCTATTCTGCAACTTATTACATACAAATTCTTCCACGCTATTTATACAATATTTCTCTCTCACACCTCTTAAATTCTATATAAATAAAAAATTACAATATGTTAATGTAACAAATACATTACATTGTGATGGACTCACTTAGACAAAATTTCATTCTCAAAATCTGTAGAAGGAATGATGCTCAAAGCAGCAGAATCGTAATCACGTGCTTTGGAGGAAAGTTGGAAGCTCCAAGGTGTAGTCTCCAAAGCACAGTGGAGAGAGGTCTTCACATTGATCACAACTCATCCTCTATTCAACATCACATCCATTGCAACAACTCTAGCTCTTCAAACTCCAAGCACCACCAGAAAAGGACCGCAGCAATGGCAAACTTCACGCATTAAACTATAGCCACCATTCTTAGCATTTCTACAACGAGTACACAGATCTCCACACAACCAACTAAAATCATTTGTGGCTTATTTTAAATGGAGGCTCCTCCTTCATGCAAGATCCACGTGCTCATATGCCCCATTCACAATTATATAGTCTCCACCAAAGTTCCGCGGTCCACGCAACATTATCAAGCAGTCTCTGCAGCTTCCAATCGCAATGACTCAAGTCACAACTCCAATACAATGGTAATAAGAAACAAGTGAGCTTAATCACTTGGAATTCAAGTTGCAGGAAATAGGTCTTTACAGTACCATCTCACTCACGCGAAGAGAGGATGGGGTCTCATTCGTGGCAAGGATGGTCTTTCCACTTGTTCAAGTCGCAGCAACCATGAGATGGCACAATGCTACAACTCGAATCTCCACGATGGGTGGGAAAGCTTGTAGTAGTAGAAAGGATGTAGAGAGCCCATGCTAATAGATAGAGAGCCCAAACACTTGGAATCTCCTTTCAAAAGGAGAAATTGGTGGATACACAGTCGAGATAGCAATGGATAAATGGATAGAAAATGTTGCAGTGTGCAACAGTATGCAACAAAATGAAAAATCAATGCCAAAGATGACTGTAGTAGAGTAGGAAAGGTCTCCTGACAGAATACGAGGATGAGAAGGGCTCAGACGAGTATAAAATTTTGGTAGAGGAATATTGCAGAGAACACAGACATGCATGCAACATCAATCACGGAAGAGCAGGTCTGAGCTCTGGGGAAGGACGTAGCGCCAAAATTGGCAATCTGACCAGCACAGTAATGGTAAGAGCAGGTCTGAGCTCTGAGGAAGGACGTAGCGCCAAAATTGGCAATCTGACCAGCACAGTAATGGCAAGAGTTATGGCAGAGCAGGTCTGGATCTGATACCAATTGACATGAAAATAACTCCCATATTGATTATTTCATTCACCGAGCATTGCATTTATAGAAATAGACTGCTCTTGCGGTGTTGGATCATGAGATCTCATTTGTAGTCCTTACTTGACAGGATCTGCTTAGCCACTAGGCCAAGCGTAGCTTCCTCTTGAAAGTTGTTTTCTTATTAGCAAGTGTTTGTGCCCTTTGGCATTCATATTCCAAATGGTCCGTTAGAGTCTCCAATACTCTACGTCTTCCTAAACTAAAATTTTATTTATTTACAAATTCTCCTAGGATTCTAACACATTATATAATGATATTTCATCATTTAAATGGTCGATTGGGAAAAAAGGTTGGAGTGTGGCAGTTTCATGCCCCAACTCTCTGGGATAAAATCATGAAAAATTAATCTTGGTAACTAGCTTTTTTAATGCTTTAGACGGTCGAAAAGACATAAAAATTTGCATTCTAAGTACTTGTCGATGTTGAATAAACATGTTCCAAGATATACTAGCATAAACACACACACATGAATATTAGACACACACAAAGACATTCTATTTTTCTTATGCAACTGATTAAGTGTAAATAAAATCCTACAAAAGCAAACCAATTGAACTTAATGGAAAACGGTACTTGAGGATCCCTTACCTCAAGTTCAATGGACAAGTTGAAGAACTGAATGACCTGCTAGACTAAAATGTGAATCAAACTAAGACAAAAATGTTAATTAAGTTAAGACAAGTACGCTTCAAGCATTTCATATAGAAATGGTCACCTCTAATTTAATGGAAACTAGCTCCGTATTTCCAAGTGTAAAAGAGAATGAAGAAAAAAAGCAGAAACTCTCTATTTCCAATCCTAAAAGTGAATTAAAAAAGGCGAAAACTGTTATTGACATGGAATTAGCAATTAAAAAAGAATGAAATCATGAAAAAGCAGAAAAGCTCGGAAAATTCATGTTATGTCAGAATATTTAATAAAAAACCATAAAGAGTAAACATAAAAATCATAATGACATATCTAATGCCATTAAACATTAACACATACATATGCAAGGACATTAGAGACATCTTTTACGACACTCAATGTAGCGTAACATTTACAATTATGATCAATTTGACATATTTTGGTTGCATATTCTATGGTCACCATGTTTAATTTAGCATACCTAAAGAACATATTGCCCAATATAACATGAACGAAAATGTTGATATGAGCATCCAAACAAACATTCGATGTTAAGTCCCAAACTTAATATAATTTTATACACAATAATAATTACTTTTATTATTACTACAATCTTTGATCTAAATTATGATTGATTCTTAAGCTCGACAACATTAAAAAATATGAAAAGTGAAGAGAAAATGCATTTAAGAAAAGTTTATGGATTATTTTTCAGTAATGATTTTTCAAAAATGGAAAGAAATCATGAAAATGCAGGAAAGTTGGGAAAATTCATGTTTTGTCAAAAAAATTAATAAAAAAAAAAGAGTAGATTAAAAATAACAATAACATATTACAAATTAAAAATAACAACTCTACATAGTCTTGATCAAGCAAATCTCATATCTCATATTTAAAATTGGAAACTGTTATTGGCAAATTAGAAAAAATAGGAAAGCTTTACATTCACTTAAGTTTCCATGCATTAATGTTTGGAAACTTTTTTTTGGCTGTTTTTTTAAATCTTGATTTTCATGGTATGACACTGATTAGATTTGAAAGAAAGTCATATATAAATTAAAATAAATAAATAAAAGATTCAAAACTATAGTTGCACTTTCTTGATGTTTATGTAGTTTCTAGAGGTATTTTCGTAAGCTCATAATATTATTAATAATGTATTTATTTAGTGAAAAGGTAAAATATATTGCTAAAGGTAAATTCATTATTCAACGAGTTGATAACAACAATTTTTTTTCAATATATTAAAAAAACCAACATGTTATCAGAGCCAATGGTTTGGTTAGTGGTTTGGAGTTTATCCCATTTCAACCCGGGTATTTCATTAGTATATGGTATTTATTAATTTCTATTTACTATGGATAGGTTTTGTATGTGGACTTTTCACGTATAAACATGGTTTTGTATGTGGGATTTCACATATGAACACAATTTTCTTTCCAACACATGGTTATACCAATTGGTTGGGTGATTTATATGCACACCTTAAAAATGTTTTTACCAAAGTTAAAACAATGATTACAAATAAAGGAAGTCAACAATAAAGATAAGTATTTAATGTCTTGAGTAATAAGCCTTATTTACTTAAAGATGATGTTTTGTTGATGATTAGCATAAATGGTTAATTAATTTTGGTTTACTCCGGTCATGGATATCCAGTGTAGAAGCTCAAGCATGGAATGAAGGATGAGTTGGATACCAACTCAAAGTGATGACAAGAATAAATCAAACCAGAATATTTTCTTGATAAGGAATATAGCATGGACATAGACTTCAATATTCAGAGGGAGCAACTACCTAGGATGTAGCAGTGAGGCTCAACATCAAGAGGAAGCTTGGTACTCCAAGATTAATGATGAGTTTAGGCTTAAGAAGGAGCAAGAGGAACTCATTTGTCAGAGGGAGTTGGCTTTAGATCCCAGGATAGCAAGATGGCTTCTATGAAGAAGGAGCAGAATGCTCAGATGTAGAAGGAGTAGGATGCTCAGATACAGTAGGAGCAGGATAGGCACATGCAGAGGGATCTTGGTGCTCCAACATAGAGGGAGTAGCTACAACACGCGGTTGAATTTAGAGTGCGAGATGGAGGGCCTTGGCTTGATTCGAAGTGTGGCAGAGACCAAGAAAAATATTCCTCAAACAAGTAAAGTACATAGTTGGGATCCTGAGAGATTCAGGATGATGGACTACAAGTCCATGGCTAAACCTATGAGGAGAAATCTGGAGAAGTTGAGTGATTCTGCTTCCGATTCAAATTTGTTGAACCAAGTCATGTGTTGAGGTACCTATGTGGTATAGTTGGATATGTCATGAGATATGTCTTGGACAATGAAGTGAGGTTGTCGAGGTATACAGGTTATGATTGGGTGGAGTGTATAATGGACAAAAAGAGTGAGAAGCAGATTTCTATAGCACTCAGTACAACATATGTGGAGTACATCGCAGCCAATGTCGCAAGTCGCGAAGCAGTGTGGCTTCAGGGAGCTTGTTGTAGGAATTCATCAGAGACATGGTGCAAAAGGGAGCAATGCAGCTCCAGTACATATCCACGGATGAGTATATTGCAGATATTCTCACCAAGCCTCTGTCCATACTGAAGTTTGTATACTTCAGGGACAAGCTTGGTGTGATGGAGAATGCTTTCCTCATTGAGAGGGAGTGGTATCATGTTGATGTTTCTCCAGGGTGTAGCATCGGGAAAACATTCTACTAGATTGGTCATTTGATTTGACCAAGGAGAATGATACATTCACTCATAGAAAATGGCCATGTGATTTGGCTAGTGGTGAATAGACTTGGTGTATACTTGCTTAGCCATGTGATTTGGCTAGGTGTGATTAGGTCTCGAGGTGCTTGCACAACCTTTCTTAGTCATGTGTTTTGGCTAAGTGTGAATAAGGCTTGAGGTCACATTGCATACTCTGTGAGGGAGTGCTCCGTGATGGAGTGATCTATCTCATTATAGAGCAGGTTTGACTTGTTTATTTGATAGGGACTAGCGACCCCTTGTGGAATAAACAATGTCTAGTTAATGTGGGTGCACACACATTAGAGCCCTATACATGAATAGATGTGCATGTAAGGAATTAATGTTACAAATCAGCGAGTCATTCTCCCTATATAGGGAGAATGGACAGATCAAAGGATCTGTCACTTATGCATTTGACCCTGGACTGGGTCAGGTGAGGTTCCAGCCCTTGCTAATGCGTTTGTCCCTTGGACGCTAGAGACCAGCAAGGTGAAATCCCTTGTCATGCATTTGACCTAGAGGGGTCAAGTGAAGTTAAAGCCCTTGTGATGCATTTGACCTAGAGGGGTCAGGTGAGGTTAAATCCCTTATGATCATCCATGAGGTTGAGTTCACATTGACGATGGATCCATAAGATTGAGTTTATGTCGATCTTGGTGATCCATGGATTGAGCCATGATATCCCACGCCCACCTTGGGATGAGCCAAGTGGACTTGGTCTTTGAGAAAGACCCTTCACTGAGGAGAAGCTCTAGGTAGAGTCTTGAGAAGAGACTTGAAGTGCTAACATTGTGTATGTCAGCATAGGCGCATATTCTCTTGTTGGTCTTTTAAGGAGAAGCTCCCAGTAGAGTCTCGAGGAGAGACTTGAAGTGATAACATTGTATATGTCAGCATAGAATCGATTTTCTAGTTTCTCTTTTGACTAAGGAGAAGGCTCCTTTTTGGAGTGTATCCTTGTGTGGGGTGATCCGTGTGTGAGATGTTCTCCTGTGTGGAGCACGAGCACAAAGGGGTGGACTAGTTGTAGTCATCATCGCCTTCCAGTTGTAATGACTAGTAAATTGGAAGAAGAGTCTTCCTGAGGAGTGCAACCTCCTTTCGGTTTTAGACTGATAAAGTGCATGAGGAAGTAAATCCTCAGTGGTCTAGGATGACTAAGCTGATCAAATTGATCAAGATATATTCTTTGAGAAGATGATGTGGTTCTAGTGGGGACAGTTGTTCTGGTTAGAACGACTTGATCGGAAGGGACAAAACTTCTCTTATATTCATAAGACAAGAAGAAAGCCAGTGTTGAAGATCATGCCTTAGAGATCTATAGACATACCTTGTTCTACTCCTTAGAGGGAGTGCTCCATATATACTGACATGGACTTATTATTCAGTTGGAGAGATTTTTATAAATGAAAATACCTTCCTAGCTAAGAGGAAGTGTTGATGTTTATGTAGCTTCAAGAGGTATTTTTGTAAGCTCATAGTATTATTAATAATGTATTTATTTAGTGAAAAGGTAAAATCACTCAAAAAAATAACTTTACCTAAACCTTAAAGACCTATATATTACTAAAGGTAAATTCATTATTGAGCAAACTCATAAAACAATGTTTTTTCAATACATTAATAAAAAACCAACACACTTTAAGCCTTTCAAATATTAAATATCATTCCATAAAAATAATGGAAAAAATGGGAAGCAATAATCTATGCCTACTACAGAGATTAATAAAAGGAAAACCATTTGTAAATCATATTTCCATAGCATTTTAATAATAATTTCTTTTATTTTTAAATTTACATAGTTATCCACTCAAAATATTCTCTTCAAATAATGAAATAGTTATCCATTCAAAGAAAAGTAAACATATATTCCAATATAAAGTGAATAATATTTGTTAATAAAATATTGACATCGAGTTCGATCTCAATTTTGATAGCTCATTAAACAATTTTGACGATAAGGCTAAGTCTAGAGTAATTGTAGTTATTTTTGGAAAAATAATTATTAGAAAGGAAAAGTAACTTAAAGTTATTAGAAAAAATATTGCTTGGCATCTAAAAAAATAATATCTTTAAGTAATATTACGAATTAAAAAAAAAAAATCTGATTAGATCTCCATCTCTTATCAGAATTTTATGATCACCCAGATAAATTTAATAAATATGTCATTAACAATATAAATTATAAATATTCGGGGAAAAAAACAATATAAATTATAAATATAAATTATAAGGTCAACTATTTACATCATGTAATCATGATAAAGTCACAGTAAAGAATTATATAGTTGACTATTTATAAAGCAAAGGTCATTTTCGATTTGTTTGAAAACGATGGTATATCTATATATATACATGATTTTTTAAATTTGAAGATGGAGTGTTTATTTAAAAGATTTTTAAATTTTAATTTAATTTATTGTAAATAAAATTTGAGGATTTGATTTGGATGAGATTTTTCATTGAAATTCGATATTTTTCATTTTGCAAAATATGAATTTAACTATGTTTTAATGAAGATTTTGATGGTAGAAATAGATTCAGCACCATCAAAAATCCATAGGCACCAAAATTTTAAAGTTTGAGAGTTGTAATTAGGATTTCTAAAAAAATTTCTAGGATTAGAAATTTAGACTACCAGATAAAATTTTATATAACATTTTTTTCCTTTTCTTACTAATGATGGTGGTTGTGATTATTAATAGTCCATTGAAATCAACTTTGATTCATAAAAAATGTGAATCACTTTTTTTTTTCTAGAATTCTTTTATACCCTAAAAACTTTAATAAGATCATTATTATTAGGAAGTTTAATATTATAGCATGTGTTTAGAAATTGTGATTTCATGTGAGTATAGGACATTCTAAGAGAGATAGATTTTCATCTTCAACATCTTAGTGTCACAAGATAACAAATTCTTTCATCCTAGACGTTTTAAGAATTGTCCAAAACCATATTTTACTATTTAAAATAAAGAGATACTTTTACTCTTCTAGATTAGGGTTGAAAACATCCTTATATATAGCATCTTAATTTTTAATTGCATCACAAATTCTTCTTAAATTAAGATATAATAATATTTTTAATATTATCACTATTATGATGGTGACCTTTTTCTTCTCGACTATTATCTCTACTATTATCTAAAGCTGGTACAACCACAAACTTCACACCCATATAAAATAATAAGAGTAACCATAAACTCAAAATTGAGTTTCTTCTTATCCCAAAGTCAAAGATTTTCCCATTTATAATTGTTTGTGAATCTATAATAAACTTTCCACTCTCCATTTATCTTTTAATTGATATTATCATAATTTATTTTTTTAATATATTACAAATTTATAATCGTACCCCTTAGTATGGTTGGATTTTAGTATCCATTGAGTTTAGAACCTGCGATTATGGTTGGATTTTAGTATCCACTCAGTTTAGAATCGGCGATCTTTCCGCTTAGAGATGTCTTAATCCGCTTAGAAATGTCTTAACCATCAACTGCCACCTTCTACATCTCACGGATATAATTTTTTTTAATTTTAAAATTATTATTATTATTTTTAAATAAATATCTACTTAATTTAAACTTGTAATTTTCTATTTACAACATTTGATCTCATTCATTCATTACTAATTACTATATTCATATAGATTCTTAATTTTTTAAAATTTTTATTTACTCAAATATGAATAATTGTTTTTACCAAAAATATCTATTGCCTTAGTATTTATAAATCATTATTAAGTAAAAATATATCTCATATTTCATTTATTAAAAATATGTAAATCAATTTATTACTATTTTAAATTAACGACCCTTACATAGACATGTGGAATACTCGTGAAAGTGAAAAAGACGTTGTAAGCTTCGCTGAACCGTTCACTTCAATTTTCCTAAACTTTGAAAAAGACGTTGTAAGCTTCGCTGAACCGTTCACTTCAGTTTTCCTAAACTTTGACTTCTTCCATGAAAGTTATGAGATTCAGCGTGTGACAGACGCGTAGCATCTAAAAAGAAAGAAAGAGAAGTTTCCGAGAAGTTTCCATGACGCACACTCTACCTGTAACTACAAGAACGTTCCAGGTTTCTATATCTTCCAATCAATTTGCCTACCTCTTCCTATTCACTCCATCTTCCTCAAATCTCATTTGGATTCCTCCCCCAATTTGATCCAGCGAATTCATTCATTTGGATTCCTCGCCCAATTTGATCCAGCGAATTCATTCGTTTTCTTCTTCTACTGATTTTCATCCCCCAATTTCTTCCAGGGAATTCATTCGTTTTCTTCCTCGACTGAATTCGACTGAATTCATCGTGGTGCGATGGAGTCGCGGAATATGGAAATAACGTTGATCTCGGCCCGTGATTTGAACAGCACGAGCATTCTCTCGAAAACAAAGGCCTACGCAGTCGCATGGATCTCCACTGATCACAGAAACAGGCAACGGACGCCCTTGGACAAGGACAACGGCACCGATCCCAGCTGGAACCACGTTATGAAGTTTACTGTCGACGAGGCCGCCCTGCAGCAGGGCCACTTGGTTCTCGAGGTCGCAATCTACACAGACGCCACCTTCGGCGACAAAGAAATTGGCCGCGTTAGCATCCCTTTGAAGGAATTTCTGAGGCCCGCCAGTGGCAACAAGGGCGCCACCACCTCCGCGCAGTTTGCCAGCTACCAGGTCCGGAAACCGTCCGGAAAAGCCAAAGGGGTTCTGAACCTCTGTGTGAAATTGGCCGAAAAAACCGAGGTAAGGCAGCAGCCGCAAGCAGTCGCAGGGTCATATGGCGCGGCCAAGGCGGAGCCCGTGACGGCGTATCCAGCAGGGTCATATGGGGCGGCAAAGGATGAACCCGTGACCGCTTACCCAGTCTACCCGCCGGCTGGCTCGTCCTCGCACCTTCCTCCTTATCCGCCACCGAATAACCAGTACCCTCCACCACCGTATCCACCCCAGGAGGGTTATCCCCCGCCTCCGCCTTACTACCAGGGTTACCCTCAGCCTCCCTATCAGGGTTACCCTCCCAACCAGGGCTACCCACCCAACCAGGGCTACCCACCCTACCAGGGTTATCCACCTGTTGTTCCTGCAGCGCAGCAGCCTCCTAAGAAGAATAATAGACTTGGAATGGGTTTGGGGGCAGGCTTGCTTGGTGGAGCTCTTGGCGGTCTGTTGCTCGGAGATCTTATCAGCGATGCCAGTTATGGTGGTGGTTTTGGCGGCGGCGATTTTGGCGGTGGTGATTTTGGCGGCGGCGATTTTGGTGGTGGATTTTAGGCCTTTACTTTCCGAAATCAGCCGTAGCAGACTGCTGAAAGACCAGATTCTGGAAATTCTTGCTTTTGGCAGGTTTTTCTCAAGAAGATATGTAATTGTGATAGGTTAGTAAATAAATGGAAAATATGTATATGTTCCGCATCTTCAATTCAATTGACTTGATTTTGGTAAAGTTGTTTTTAGCCTGCTAAAGTTTTGGCCACCACCACAGAGCAAGCGGTTGCTTGTCTTTGAGGATTTGTAAAACATGCTAAATTTGCAGGGCTTCTGTGAAATAGAGTGCAAAAATATATTTTGTATTTTGCTTTTTGTTTATGGAATCAATAATTTTTTGAATGGAATAATGTAAATCAGTGCTTTCAGTTGTTCGTCTTTTGTCATGGATAAAAATCATCATTTACAAACGCTTTCTCTTCAGATTTCCAGAATTCTTTTTACCTGAGGCTTCCTATTATATTATCTTCTCTCTGTTCGAGGAAGCATTTATTTTAGAAGAGCTTTCCCTTCTGGTTACAACATATTTTTTTTTTCCCAAGGTGCGGCGAAGTCATGGGTGAGATGTGTTTCCAGTGGTTTAAACCTTGGTGGTACCAAGATCTTGTTGACATTACTAGAATTTAGTTGGATGGGTTTTTTTTATTATTATATAATCTCCCATTGTTTTTTCAGTTTTATTTCATATTTATGAACCGCTGATTAATCAGAAGCCAGTTTTGTTCTCTATATAGATTATTCTAATATTTAAGGCCTTTTTTTAAAATGTTTTAAGATATTCTATACAATATTAATAATTAGTAACTATTCTACTGGTTCAGTGCAAGGGTATGGGAGTATCAATCTAAACTTACCGAATATCAATTCTTGCCATTGCTTGCCAATTGCCATTTACTGCTGGGCAGATCGCGTTCCTGTTAATCCCACCCTTCTTTTGATGTTATTGTTTCTGAAAGGTCTTGAGCCCTGACTGAAAGAATAGCAGCCATAATGGGTAGATAGATTCTGATGTTTGGCCGCGACAGATACTTTTAGGTCCTGCCCTGATTTTGTTACTGTGCACGCTTCTTCCTCGTTCCTTGGGGTGGGGATAGAACTTCCTGTGAAGTTGCGTACTGTTCATTATTAATAGATGTCATGGTCGATCAACTATTCACTCTCCTCGAATTGAGGTTGTGTTATGTCTTGTAGTTTTAAGAACTTAATGTATTTTACCTTTAGGAAGATGCTTGAGATCTTCCATCCTCGACATTATTTTTGGGTTATTGTGCAAGAGAAGACGGTCTATAGTTTGGGAGGTGGGAGATTTGTCTTCATGTGAGTGTGCATGTTCTTGATGGTTAAAAAATCAGTGAAACTGGAACTCTTATTTCTCTTACTGTATTCAAGTAATAATATTAAAAACTAGCATGGATTCATATTAATCCCAGATATATTAAGCCCTAAGATCGGGGATCTATGCTAATTTATGATGTTTCTTTCAGAATCAGGGCAGAAGTTAAGGTTAAATCAGATTTGGGGTGCATTGGCCTCTACAAGCTTCTTTTTCATTGCTTGTGACAGTTATGTTCTATGTTGTTTCATAGTGGCATGTCTGTGTACATCTTACTGAAACATATTTTTCCTTTCTAGTTTTACATTTTCTATGAGACTTTTGGGTACGCAGTAAGGTCCCTTCCTTCTAAGTGACGGATCAATTCTTCATGAGTTGGAAGGGTTCAGTTTTTTGATATTTCAATTTAATAGCGTGGTAAATCTCCTCAAAGGGAGGATGCATTATGTATTGTAGTTTTAAGATCGCATTATGTATTGTAGTTTTAAGATCGCATTATGTTTTTCAACGTTGTTGGGTTATTGTGCTAAGATAAGTGAGGTGCTTTTACTGATCAGTTGGGGGAGATGTGTCTTCATGTATATGTGTAGACCTCTATAAAGGTAGATTATTTCTCTTACTGTATTCAAATAATTATAAAAATTAATATAAATCCATCTTACTGTATTCAAATAATTATAAAAATTAATATAAATCCATCTTAACAGCAGATACATTAAGCATTGAGATTGGGGATCTATGCTAATATATGACATTTCATTTAGAACCAGGGCCGAATTTAAAAGTGGAATCATATTTGAGTCAGTGTTTTAAAAACCGATGACTCGGACTTGGACTCAACTGAGTTGATTGGCCGGGGTTCCAAATCGGTCACCTAACCAGCTCCGCCGATTGGCTTGTTACCAAACCGGCTGAGTCAGACCTTGACTTGGCCAGTTCCGTACCAAACTGGTCAAACTGACTGAGTTCCAAACCGGTCACCTAACCAGCTCCGCCGATTGGCTTGTTACCAAACCGGCTGAGTCAGACCTTGACTCGGCCAGTTCCGTACCAAACTGGTCAAACTGACTGAGTCCGACTTAAGTTTGGCCAGGTTGATGTGTTTCTGACTGGGGTGCACACATGAAAGAAAAAGCTGATGTGGGTCTGACTGGGGTGCATATGTGAAAGGAAAAGCTGATGAGGGTTTTTCTAGAAACAACTTGCTTGGTACTAGATGGTGATACAAGCTGACCTGGAATGACAATATACCCTTTTACATGATGAAAATAGAAATTCACATCCCATCCAAAATTCAGCAGAGTCAGCAGTTTTCAGAATTCCAGTTAACTGAATTGAACCAAACTGAAGACAAGTCCACTAAATCATCAAAAGACACCAAATGTCACCCTACTCTTCCGACTATATGCCACCTGTGAAATGTAGACCTATTAAAAAATAGACATGCCAAGGATCCCATTTCCATCTATGGTGATAGGTTTCACGATTGATCATGTTGATCAGTGATATGTAGTAGGCTTGTAGCACGTTGTGTTTTGGATTTTAGAGGCCATTAAGCTTTCTTGATTATGTATAATGTTTCACACATGTATTGCACTTAGTGTCATTTTTATATATTCGCCCTTACATTGTATCTACATGAGTATATTCACCCTTACATGGTATATACTATATACATGAGCAGACTTTGCATATTTTGTCTCTAGTTGTTTGAAATCTTTAAAATATATTTTTTCATTAAAATTTTAATATTTCATGTATTTTTTTTGTAAACTGAGTCATTAAGTTCAAACTGGTAGGAGTCCGAGCTGACCCTTGGTTGATTCCAAGTCCAAATCCGAGTTTTGAAACATTGATTTGGGTTGCGTTGGTCTGTGGCATTTCAACAAGCTTCTTTTTTCAATTTTTGCGGCAGTTCTGTTATGTTCCATCTTTGTCATGGTGGCATGTCTTTGTACATCTATTGAAACATATTTTTCTGGTCTACTCTTAAAATTTCTCCAAGACCTTTCAGTTGGGCAGTAAGGTCCTGCCCTTCTAAGGTAAAAGTCTGAAATTCTGGAAAGGTCAGTCCTTCATTTGTTAGTTGGGTTTTACGATTTTTGATAGAATGGTATTTCTCATCAAAGGGAGGTTACAAGAGCTTCCTATATATTTCTTTTAGGAAGATACTTGATATTTTTCTTCAATTATTGTTGGGTTATTGTGCCAAGATAAGCAAGGCGTCCCCCAGCCCGGGTGGGGGGAAAGATATCTCTCCATGTGGGTGTATGTTCTTATGCTAAAATGAAACAGTAGACTTCTTATATTTCTCTTACTGTTATCAAATAAATTAATAATAATTATAAAAACTTGAATTGATTTATCTTGATTCTTAACGCACATATATATTAAGCATTGAGATTAGGGGTTTCTGCTAGTTTAAGTATTGAGATCAGGGCAGAGTTAAAGGTAAAATCTGATTTCGGTTGCATTGTTCTGCTGCATCTCTATAAGCTTCTTTTTCTATGGTTTATTATAGCAGTGCCCCTAATGTTCTCTCTTGTTCTATTTTGATTGTCTGTACATATATAGTGAAACACAGTTCTCATCTACCTTTAAATTTTCTCTAAAATATTTCAGTTGGGAAGTAGGGTTCGGTCTTTCTAAGGTAAAAGTCTTAAGGTAAGGTCGATCCTTCATTAGTTAGAAGCGCTAGGTTAGGTTTTATGCTGATTGTGAGATTGTTATTGTCAGGGAAAATAGCTGTCTTCTTAGCATGATTTCAACTAGTTGTTTAATATTTGGTTAAATTCTACAGGTTTCTGATTTTTTTTTTACGAAGAAAGTACTTCCACTTAATTTAATCAATTCTGATGAATATTTAAATATATCTATATCAAGTGGTGCAAGTGGCCCTTTGCTAACCTAACAAGAGATGAATTGACTTTTGCTCATTCTGTAATCTGAAATACGTTTTTAAATAATGCTACTCGGTGACCTTTTTGCTGTTGCTGACTATAATTTTGGAATTGATTGGAGCTGTTGCCATGAGTTTGGTCTTTTTTAAGTTGTGTCATAGGTTGCAAACTTGCAATGTTTCTTCAGACCAGGTTGGAGTTTGGTGAAACCTTTCAACTTGTTAACAGTGACCACCCTTTCATAAGCCAGCTCACAGTTTCGTCTATTGTACAAAATAGACAAAAATCAAAGTTTAAATAAATTTATGCAGTAGCTGAATTTTTTTGCGTCATTGTTTAGACATTTGTTTCTTGCATCCTTGGTGCTGCTGTGTTTTGGACTCTTGGAGTATAGGCACTTTTGTTCCTTGTTTGAAAGAGCCAATTTCACAGTCGCAGCACTATCAAATATTGTTGTTCAATGTTCAGTGAGTTGAATGTGTGATTGGGGATAATATGGCCATGGTGCTTATACAAGATCAATGGAGCTGCTCTGATGTTTCTTTAGCTCTATCACAAGCATTCTTTTCTTAGAAATTTTTTCCTTTAAACTAAGTTTTACTGGATTTCTTTGTTTTTCTTCTTAACGTTGGTTGATTTCAAGAATTCTTTGTCATTCCTGAGCACATACATGTGCTTTCACGTGATGATATAAAGATTAAAAAGGCGCCTTCCTGCAAACTTTTATCACATGAGAGTCTTAGTTGCTTAGATATGCAATTAAACTTTTATATTTGACATTAGGCTGGGTCAGAGATTGTAATAATGTAGAGACATTGCAACCAAGTCTACAACATGAAGTGGCAGTGAATCTGCCTTCCAGGTGCTGCTGAATATTTTAGAGAAGTCAGGCGATCATAGGCATGCCATCGTAATGATTATGTTTCTTACGACTTATTTGATGTGAAAACCAAATTGGCAAATTCTTATGTTAATAGTCTAGAGCGTTTAGTTTCAAGCATCTTTAGAGAAGAGTTTTCTGGCCTCTTCAAAGTTGCAAGTAGAGGCCCCAATAGAATGGAGATAACAAGGATTCAAAGAAATTAATGCTTCCAATTGATTAGAAGAGGGTTAGAAAATTGCTTTAAATTTGGATGTGTTGCCATAATGGTTATGGGTGGTTGAATTTGGGAAAACAAAGCAAACGTTAAATATTGTTGATTGAGATGACCAATGGAATTAAAAGTAAGAAGGGTAAGAGGGTCAGTGGGTTGAAATTCCTTGAAACCCACTTCTCGTTGTTAGACTCCATAATGCAAGAATTTTGATAACTGTAGTAAGCCCATAAAAAATGCCCTGGATATCCAGTTTGCATACTAAATTGCCCCCATAATGCCCTGTATATCCACTTTGTGTAATGAACTGTCCCTATATAGCTCCCTTGCTCTCGATCTTCACTTGGTTTCGCTGGCAAATTCATCTTGCAAATCGCATGTCGAATATATATATATATATGGATATAGATATATATCCCTTGCTTTCGATCTTCACTTGGTTTCGCTGGCAAATTCATCTTGCAAATCGCATGTCGAATGAATATATATATATATATATATATATATATATATATATAATATAGATGTGCAATGGAGACTGACTTGGAACGGGGAAATAACCATGATTATGGTTTGTGATTTAGAAAACGTATTCATACTTCGAAAGATTAATGCCTATAGTGTAGTGGCATCAGTCTAATCTCAATGACGGAGTCCTAGATAGTTGCATGGATAAACAATGAGCAAAAGCTGCAAAACAACCTAACAAACAACTACAGGCATAGAACAGCATTGATCCGATTTGGAAACACCTTATACCATGTGCACCCTATTAAAAAAGTGCGACCTTGCCTTGGATAGGCAATTAGATCTTGAAGTTGATAAGAAAGTGTACAAAAAACCTACAATCTGTTCTAGGTTGGTTGGTTGGTTACTCGATTAGGAAGTACATAGTGTTCCTTCAGGGACAGTGGTCCATCACACAAACTTCAAAATTACGTAGGTAAACCCCAATTCTCTTAGTTCCCCCTTTTATCTCCTAGAGAAGAAGGATCCTATGTGTAGTTTATGCTGCGGCGATTCAAGCACAATATGCAGTCTAAATAACAAATGTCCAAACTCTATTCAGTCTCAATAGGAATTCGAAGCCAACTTGTACTGTAGACGAGCGGAATGTAAGGAGTATGGGAAAACATTTGGAGTAAGCTAAAAGTGTAGTCAAGGGAAATCATTTTAATTTTCAGGTATGGTCGGAGTTACACCATAATCTAAGTTTTAAGTTTTATGTATGGTGGAACTTGTCTTAGGAGTTTTCTCTCATTCTAAATCAATTTAGATGCTTGAAAAATCAATTGAAGTTTTATGTATGGTGGAACTTGTCTTAGGAGTCTTCTCTCAATTTTAAATCAATTCAGATGCTTGATAAATCGATTGAAGTTTTATGTATGGTGGAACTTGTCTTAGGAGTCTTCTCTCATTCTAAATAAATTCAGATGCTTGAAAAATCGATTGAAGTTTTAGGTATGGTGGAACTTGTCTTAGGAGTTTTCTCTCATTCTAAATCAGTTCAGATGCTTGAAAAATCAATTGAAGTTTTCAGATTAATCGAAATTTTAGATTGTAAGAGGGAAAATTGCTAACACGTTTAGTGAACTTCTTTGTAGAAAACATTATTTGCACTTGCAATTGAACCCTGTAATTACTATGAAGGACCCCACTATTTTGTCCTAAGAGGGGACTTGTTTCCTGACTTGACACTTACTATTCTACTCGCTGAAATGAAATAATTGAGAGGGAGGGGAGAGGGGCCAGAAGTTGAGTGGGGTCCGTTCTGGGTTTTGGCCTCTCTCCCCTATTAACTGGAAATTAAGGGGCCTGAAGTCGAGCAGAGTACGTGCCTAGGTACTGGCCCCTTTTCCCTATTAATTGGAAATCTGAGTCTGAAATTGGAAGGAAACTAGAGTACAAAATTGGTACAGGAAGGAGAAAGTGTAGCAAATTTTTGCTACCGAATGAAATGGGGAAACAAAATGATTTATGTGATTTTAAGTCAAGCTGCGAGACTTCTTCCAAAATCTAGCTTAGGTGCGTTGTGGAAACTAGATCCAACCACCAAATCAAGCAAGTTGAAAGCAGACCTTGTTAACTAGGTTAGATATTCGAAGAAAACAAAAGCACTGAAAGATGGCTTTGGAGACTTAAATAAGCAGGCCTAAAGGGTCTTGTTCAAATCCAAAAGCTATAGAGCTGGTAGGCATATGCTGGGAGAGCTTAACCAACCACCAAAACTAGATCCAACTACCAAGACTAGTAAATCCAACCAAAACAAGTAAATCCTGTTGAGGGGGTTGGTATTCCAAGAAAACAAAAGCACTGAAAGATGGTTTTGGAGACTTAAATAAGCATAAGTAAGCCTAAACGGTCTAATACAAATTCTAGAGCTATACAGCTGGTAGGAATCTGTTTGGGAGAGCTTAACCCTGAAGTCTATTTTGATTTTTTAATCTAAAGAAAAAAAAATGAGATATGAGAAAGACTTCGAAAAATGAAAAAGAAAAATGAGATATGAAAAAGACTTCGAAAAATGAAAAAGAAAAATGAGATATGAGAAAGACTTCGAGTGAAGGTCATAGCCCTGTCATAAGTTAACCATTTTCTAATCTAAAAGAAAAATGAGATTTGAGGACTTCAAGTGAAGGGCATAACCATGTCATAAGTTAACCATGAAATTAATTAGTTATTAAATCATTACATCCCTGCAAGGAAAACAAGTAATATGAACTATTTTGCGATAAAATTATTAAGTTGAATTAGTTATTAAATCATTACATCCCTGCAAGGAAAACAAGTAATATGAACTATTTTGCAATAAAATTATTAAGTTGAAGGAGGAAAGTCTTGAAAGCCACCGGATTCCCCTATCATTGTTATACCAGTTCCAAAGATTACAGATTTTGTTACACCAGTTCTATAGATTACAGACAGATTTTACTGGTTAACTCTTCTATATTGAAATAGAAAATCTATAAAACCATGAATAACATTGCATATGACAAAATTATAAATCACAACCACTTAAATACATTTCAAAATAACAAAGATAACAAAATCATCACAACCACCTAAATACATTTCAAAATAAAATAACAAAGAAAACAAATCATAAATCACACACTTAAATACATTTCAAAATAACAAACAAGCATTTCAAAAATATCATAAATCACAATCACTTAAATACATTTCAAAATAACAAACAAGCATTTCAAAAATAACAAGCAGCATTAAGCGACAACCACCTACTTGTATTATTTTAAGATAACAAACCAACGTAGCCCTAAACAACATGTTACACAAGTATCTTTGAGATTTATGTAGAATTTTGAAAAGAATAATTAATGAATACCAAACTTTGAGATATTTTTGGGATTTATGTAAAATTTTGGTGTGCACCCTTAATATTTATTTTGGAATTTACATATGAAGCCCCTTTTTTTTTCACACGGAAAACTTAAAACCACCTATGTACAAGATAACAAGCATGAAAAGAGTTATTAATCGATGCTAAAACAAATATCTTTGAGATTTATGTAGAATTTTGAAAAGAATAATTAATGAATACCAAACCTAGAGATATTTTTGGGATTTATGTAAAATTTTGGTGTACACCCTTAATATTTATTTTGGAATTTACATATGAAGCCCCTTTTTTTGTCACACTGAAAAAAATCAGCTTTCATATTAAAGACAAAAGCCGACCACAAGTAGTGATCTACAAGAGTTTCGACTGTTCCAACAAACTATCGTGCAAGTTTCATTACATCATAAAAATAAAAGCAGTACATCCCCCTAAACATTGATACAAATCGGAAAATAACATGACGGAAGCCAAAAAAGATGTGTAGCATCACATAAATGCTAAAAGAAACCATGGTACCCAGCATACAGAGACATACAGATCTCAGCTACATAAAAGAACGATAAAATCAAAAGAACTTCATTTGGTGGGAGTTGAGTAGAAATCCGTCTTATGTATTCTTCACATAAGAGGAGGATGTTCATAACTCCCAGAGATCTTCGAGACAACCTATCCGCAATCACATTCTGTTCCCTGTAGATATGATGGAAATGAACATAGTCAAAAGTAGATAGCAACTCACCCACTCTACTCTTCCAGTGCATCAGAAGTAAGGAAAAGAGATGAGCTCCCTTGTCCACCCGGTCAATAATACATTGGAATCTCCAAAAATCTAAATGGAATGTAAAGAGATGGACTGTGCAAACCAGAGGAGGGTCCATAAGGCAATCAACTCGGATTGAGTGTTAGAACCAAAATCAGCGGCAGTTGATTAGTGAAATGATACTGAGTGAGAGAGGTATAGCACCGCTCCAGCACCACACAAACCTTTCTGCTCGGCCCTGTCGAAGTAGCCTTGAGGAAACGGAAAATCAGCAGCGGAAAACAAAAGGAGCCTTGACTTCGTGGGCACAGAGTTTCCCAAATAAGCATTGTAATATGAAATAATAGTTGCAACCACTCGGGGTAATGAGGGAGTGACGTTGTTGAATAACGCGTTATTCTGTGCCTTCCAAACATGCCATACACAGTGTAACACCAGAGAAGAAGTCTTTTTATGCTTAAGAGCCCAAGACTGCATGTTGTCCACAAAAGAAGCTCTATTCTAGGAGAAATGAACATTCATGATCAAAGAGAGTTCACAGATAATAGCAAGGAAGAAAATACAGTCCCCAAAAAGATGCGAAGTCGAATCACAGGACTGCAAGGATAAAACTCATCTACTAGGTTCGAAAACACCTCTTTTTTGTAGATTTCTTCAGGATAATATCTTATCATTTAAGACAAGCCAAAAGAAAAGCTTAACCTTTAGTGGAGAAGCCACCTTCCAAAGCCAGGGGATCCACCTAGGCAAATTTGCTTGAACTCATGATTCAACATATTTTTGGTAGGCCAAAGACGGAGAGACATCACCAGAGGACGAGTTATGGGTCCAAACAAGTGTATCCTCTTGATCGGATAGATAGATACCTGCATGAGATAAATGGCTCACAAACAGATCCCACTCGGCCGCAAGTACACCATCAAGGTGAAGATCCTCTGAGTTTAACCATTGTGACCAGGAGCCAGGCGTCGTGGTATAAAACTGATTGATCACAAATAAATTCTTGTCATGAAGAGTCTTCAGCAGACCAGGAGAGAGCGAAAAGTTCATGTTAAGACCCGAGATAGGGTTGATACCGACGAAAGCCTGTGTCCCTCGACCAATGACTCAAGCGATGGATGCCTGAATCAAAGGCATCGTCTTAAGAAGACTTCACCAAATAGTGGATACCCCGCAAGTTCTAGGGGAGTGATCACGAAATAAATATTGGACAGGTAACCGCTTCAAGTTACTTCATACGAATAATCTTACCCCACAGACCGCCAATGAAAAGTACCCAACATAAAATTTTGGCGCAGAGAGCTTTATTAAAATGACTTAAGTTCTTGATGCCCTAACTGCCAGCTGATTTTGGCAGATAGTATAGACTCCCATGACACCAATTGAAGCTTGAAGAGACCAAGTTTTCCAGCCCAAAGGAAACAAAAGAAAACCCTTCTTAGAGCAGAAAGAACCCCCTCAGGTATACAAAATAAGGAGAACCAAAACACCAGGATTCCCTAAAGAACCTGTTATCACACCATAGTAGCAGGGCTACTATTCTTGCTTAGCAGATATCTGCACATTCCAGAGCTTCTATTATTTAGAGCATGGCTATGATGATTGTATATTTTGGATCACTCATGATCAGAGCAGTATATTATTCAGACTTATGTTAGACCTTGTGTCAAGGCTGAGCCTTGAGAGTTCAGATTTGATGACCGATGTGACCCTTTATCCCATACAATTTCAGTTCAGTGCTTAGAGATGTATTGCAGCATTGTTTCAGATGGTACATGATGATTATTACTATGATGATGTTGTATGATCTATGGATATCTTATCACTGACTGTGGAATATTATCTTGTTGATTTAGTCATGTTCACAGCATTTGCTTGGTATATTATTCCTGATGTGGCAAACTGTTTAAAATGAACTATAAATCATAAAATGGACAATTGCTTGCACAGTTAGGTCATTCAACAAAACCCACTGGTTTTCCACCTTACATAGATATGGTCTTTCCCGACACCAGTTGTCTGCTAGTGTAGGCTCCATATTCACTTGACTGCATCCATACATGACTTTCATATTTGACTTTAAACCTTGACTTGTCTCATTTGACTTTCTGATACTGAGGACTTCCCCATTTTTCTACCTCTGTGTTTGGACCGCATCCCTGTATATTCAGTGTCTCGGCTCTAAGTTGGTGACAAAACTTGCCTTTGGTGAGTTGGATTGTAGGCCTAAATCATTCTAGTCGGTTGTACCGATGTTTGGCATTGGCTCGAACTCCCCCTAGTCACTTGAGATGTTGTTGGCTAAAACTGAAAGCTCATGTTATACCTATGGAAACTTATAAATTCGCCCATGGAAACTAAAAAAAGGGCAAGAGCGATGAACAGCTAAAAATACTCCTCAAAGAGTATAAGAAAGGTCCAAAAAGCAATGGTTCTTAAAAGGTATATCTAAACAATTGCTAACCTTATATGTATTTGAAAAACATGCCCTGGATGCAAGCTGCAACTAGTTGTGCTTATCAGCGCACCTGAGATCCGAAGGGTTATGTAGGCCAAAAAGGCCATGAAATAAAACTGAATGATCCTAATGAACCTGGATCAACTTGATGTAGACATGATGCCTAAGTTGAATAAGCACTCTCTGAACAACTTATCCATTTGTGAGGCACAGCCATCCCCCGTGTTATTTTGTCCAGCACAGAGTTTGTAGCTTCCCCCTTCTCCCAGTCCAAAGTATTTTTGAGTTAAGTTAGACAAGTCCACCCCTTGGCCCAACCTTGTTCCTAGCCTTCATCCTTCACTAGCAGTTTGACCATGTCCAATGGGTGAGTTTGTCACTTGAACTATTGTGCAAGTAATTTTATATAACAAAGGAATATACTAACTTGATTAATGCCACTGAATGGATCTTATACTTTGAGCTTGGCTAAGAAAATGATTAGAGAAGCATGTCTTAGTGTCAACACCCAAAATTTCCGAAAAATTTAAAATTTTTAAAATAGCATATAATCTTATTAATTCCAGTCATTAGCTGTTTGATTAGTTTATGTTATCCGAATTGTAATTGAATGTTCTTTTGTTATACTTAAGTTTACAGATGAGTCTCTTGTCAGTTACTAATTGTTTTACTGTTTTGCAACCACAAGGGGGAATTGCCATAACAGACTGGGCTTACTTAGCTTCCGAGCTAATGCAACCGATTTTCTTTCTCTTACAGATATACAGGTAATTTTCGGGTTGCTGCAAACAAATCTTTAAAGTATTATAAAACAATTTGTTGTACCAATTCATTCAGTAAAGTATAAGCATGCTAGCCAGGTTATCAAGTGTTTAAAGGTAGAACTCTTCCTATGATCTTCTTATAATTTTACTGATAAAGAGTTGGAAATTACTAGATAATATGATAGCTATTTTCTTTGATAAAAGAATTAAATAATCCTATGGAGTATTGGTCCATTGATGAGATTACTGAAATGCAATAATTTCTTAACTAGCACTTTAGAATATGACTGGGTTACCATATTCAGACAAATTTTTACTCATCCATTGTTATCGTATCATGTCATGTTTAAAGTTAGAATATATTTTGATTTGCAACTTCAATTGTAAAGGATCTGGAGTCATCAATATATACTTTTCTTATTTCTAGCAGTTATAAGGTGTACTGTCAGATACATGTCTCCTCTTAACATTTTTAAGGGTTTGCATGGATTGGAAAACTATTCTTATTTCCATGATTGACAATGGAATAGTGACTATAACCTATCATGATTAAACTCGTTGAGTCTAAAGGATAACAAAAGTCTACTTGTCAATACGAGGAATCTGAGATTATTAAGAGATTGTTATTAAAATGTAACAACAAATGAAATGGACTAGAGTAACCCTAATCCAAAATTGCGAGTTATGTAACTTGAATCCTACAAGTTAAGTCACCTAAAGAAGGAATGGCAAGTCCTATACCATCTATGCAAAGCTATAGCAATTGTCATTATAGTAGTAGAATTGTAAATCACTATACCCAACATCACTACACTATCTTAGAGACTTAAAAGAGATGTAATATATCTTGTCTTTTCACATGAGGCTAGGGTATATAGTGATAAGTTTTTATGAACCACTTATAGCTTAACATTACACCCTTATCCTTATAACTTTTATAATGCAAATCAATTTCCTCTATGTCTAGAATACTTCAAGACTTAATTTTGAACGATATTTATATTGCATGGTTTAAATGAATATAAAGCAACGTTTTCATTATATATTATGCAAGGTTCAAAGTATTATTCTAATATTTTGATTGTTTAATAGTATGACAGGTGAGCTATGGTATCGCAACCATTATGGAATATCCATGCTATGATTTTGTTCACCCCTGCTATGATTTTGTTTATCCATACTATGATTTTGTTTGAAAAAAAAAAAAAACAATTGAGAATCTTGTCGTAAGACTTTAGAACCTCGACCCATTTGCATGAAATAATTTGGATGCTATGTGGTCGTTCCAGAGCCAGGTGTTGATGACTATAAAGCCGTTGACTAAACCCTAGCTTGCCATTTCTCCCTCGCCTTCGGGCTCGGTCGCTTTGTGAACCCTCCTGATCCAGGCTTTGCTGATACACTGTTGGTAGCAGCTTCCATGCTGCTTCACTCCTTCGTGCTTGTCAACTGCATTGTGTGGGGGTCATTATACAACGTTGTTGGCGGCCATACGATTGTTGAAAACCTAGGGTTTTTCCTTTGCTATCATTACTGACCCTGTCACGGCGTGACTGTATCTCTCGGCTTGATTCTGTTAAGGCTTCCCTCGTGGAAGGTACCCTTTGCTTCTGCCAGCTCGTTCTTTCGGTGACAAGGGTGGGGGTTTACACTTATTCTGCTCGTGGTTATCAGGCCATTTACTGTGTTTGCAACTTCTTTCAATCGCTGGTAAGCTACAGAATTACTCCTTCGTTTTCCAGTTAAAAGAATTGGTTTTTAAAATAAAATTTGTAACTGATACTATTCTGTCGTTTGCAGGTCCTGGCTCCACTTAAGGCGTGGATGGCACGAGCTTCGGCAGTTGTTTGTCTTACCTGGTAAGCCTGGTTTTCACCATGGCGTTTCCTCCTTGCTGGTTGTTAGGATGGTTAGGTTTTGGTATGAGTGAGGTGACTCTGGGATCCCTCAGCTCTATTCAGTCTTGAACTGTTTGTTGTAACTAGTTCTTTAACAGGTTTACCCTGTGTTGTGAAAGTAGGTTATGGCTTCGGTCAATAATGTAATTGTTTGTCCTTCTTGCTGGTTTGTTTGGGCGGTCAAGGGTTTGGCTTTGATTAATGCGTCTCTGAGATTTCTTCGGCTCTATTCAGACTTTTAACTGCATGTTCAAATGGATTTTTAACAGGTTAAACCCTGCATTGTGTAATGATGTTGTGGTTTCGGTTAAGTTGTCATTATTCGTCTTTCTGTGGTATTTAAGGGTTTTCTATAAAATAAATACTGTGTATAAAGAAAAGAAGAATGCAAAGACTGTAAGCCTGCCTGTAGATGAGGTTACGGCCTCTTGATCTTGTGTCCTTTACTGTACTAAAAAACAAATGTTCAGGGTTTTCACCCAGGGTTTTGTAATATGACTTATGATAACGTTTTCCTGTACCTTTGGGCTGGTTTATTGCATGCCAATTTAAATTCTATGTTTTCATAATCACTTATATTGTGAACTTGCGCTGCGGCTGTAGGTGAAATCAATGTCTAAATTCTTAGTATTTATTTTACTTGTAAAATCTCGAATGATAGGGTTCAATCCGAATCTTACAGTTGAGATTTTTGTTTAGTTGCTTATTCTATTATTATGATTATGACTCTGTTGGTAATTTGAGAGTCAAGTGAAAGATATTAATATGATGTTTAAGCTCGATATTGAGCTAAATACTGTTCTGCTATTTCTTTTGTTTTTAAAACAATGACTAGTTTATTTAACTAATGATAAATTCTTCTTAATAAATTTATGTTAGGGTTTTGTACATTGATTTATTTGATAGGTGATGACTGGTTAAATTTTAACTAGGGTTTGTACCCTGAGATAGATATTCTAACTGTGGCTACAATTCTTCTGCAATGATTTTTGACCATGATATAAATACTGTAATTTTTATTGTTATATTTTACTATTGTCTCCTATGATTGTTTATTAAATTTGGTAAAACACAGAGTATAAATATTTGGTACATAACTCTTACTTATTACTTCGTCAAGTACAAATAACTAGGTTTATAATTACGATTATAAATTATTACTACTGTGTTATTATTATATTTTATGTATTATAAACACATTATTAGTAATACAATAACTATATTACTTCTTACTAAGGTATGCTGAAAAACACAGTAACTCTACCAAATCTATCTACTGCTATTCTGAGATACTAACTTTACTAACTAATTACTCCTCAGACATATAGAAAATAAACACATCATATATCTATTCATACTTAATAAACATAAGGAAATAAATGGCAGAACATGTTTAAGTTGTGGACAACAACATCAATGGGAGGCAGTTCCTCCCTACCAACTCTTGGAGAGTGCTCAGACATCAACTTCTCAGCACCCCCGAGCTTGCTATGGTCTCCCTGGCTGGAACTAGGTGCAGCAAAGTCAATTCTCTCAGCCCAAAAGCTATACTGGAACCAAGTTACTACAACAATCCTGCTAAAACAACTTCCTTACTGTATATCCCTCTTCCTCAATGGATTTCCTGAATAACATTCCCTGAATGAATTCTCTCCATGGAAAAATTCGAGCCCCCAGCTCTCCTCATTGAGTTCTTTTAAAGATTGCCTAGGTCTTTGTTGGGTTAACTGTCATTTAATGAGCCACCTGCTCTGATTCCACTTTTTTGGGGAATCATGACCCCAAATATAGGGAAGTTGCTACCTGCAACTTAGGAAGTGTTTGAGGATGCTGCCACTTGTCTTTTGCCTTTCCACCTAGTTCCATCCACCAGTTTGACCAGTAACCTCTTTTTAACAGCTCTCCCATGCTGTTGTCTCCACAATTTATTTATTAATAATAAAATATTTTGAATTACACTCCACTTCTGTTGACTCTACTGAGTCATCCATCCCTACTTAGCGTTAAATTTAACATAATGTCTCAGGAATATAATAAAACAATTACATAATTTTTACAAAATTGGGGTCTGTGACACTTAGTCTACTGATGTGATTTATCCTTGGTTGTATATTATTGGGATCTATGATGATGTGGGCCATGTATAGATGCCTATTGATGATGATTGATGGTCCTACATACTTGATGATGATATCATATGATGGACATATGATGCAGATGATGATTGATGCAGTTCAGCAGATTTATTTATTACTTCAGATCAACAGATTATGCATTGTCCATATATGGTGGACCCTACAGCTGGCCCAATAGGGAAACCCATGGTGTATGAGTACACATTCCTAGTGGATTTGGGTCTTCTGGATCCAATGAGACACTTATCTTTCAGTTCCGGGCACTTCTGACAGTGATTGATGCAGTTTTACACTTGTTGACCAGATTTGGGGCTGATTTCCCAGCCTGAGCAGCAGGGACCATGAATGGCCAGTTCACCTAGGGCGCTGTATGTGGAGGGGGTGGTCCAGCCACTTGTTTTTACCATTTACCCCCCCTTCTGGAGAGCCTGGTGGGATCAGATGGACAGCGCAGATGCCCTAGGAGGCAATTTTGGCACTTTCACAGTTACCGAGGTAGTTAAAAAATGGGATAAAGTGGTCACTAAGGAATTCGATTTGGGCAATTGAGGCAAGGTTTTGGCATTTGGTTTTCATAGAGGTCTTCCAGGGTGATCTCACTATCTTCCAGCCAGTTTTCACCATGTGGGTATGCCCACATCGATCATAGGAGGTCATTTACTGCTTGTCTGTCACAGATTTTGAGGACAGATTTGATCATTTATATTATCTTGGACATATTTTATTATTTTATTGTGCGTTGGGGATGAGCTAGTAAGGATTGATGCCTCCTAGCCCCACCATGTGCTTATTTTGTCATGTCCTAGTCATTATGAGGTGGATTTTTGTATTTTTACCCCTCTAGTGGATGACGTCATACTCCTATTGTACCATTTAGTTAGGACGTCATCATTATATTGGGTGATCCATGTGATGTATTGTTATGATTTATTATTAGCCGTTGATTAGATCTTTTGATCTTTTAATCTTAGCCACTCATGTAAAAAGTGGTTAGGATTGTACTCTCTCCCCATCCTATTTAAGGAGGGAGCCTCTCATTCTAAAATCATCTAGAGATTTTTGGCTCTTGGCTCTTGGAATAAAATTTCTATCTTTTGGAGTACATGCTTGGATTGGAGTGGATGTTGGTTGTTTCAATTGTAAATGCTTTTGTCCATTGCACTGGAGGATCTATTGTAGCTATCTTGCATATTTGCCATATCTTTTTTACAGGTTAAGAGGACGTTTTTGACAAGTGCGAATTGGTGGGGAGGCTTGCCCTTCAAGCTTAGAGGAAGACGTTTTGGTTAAACAGGGAGCAGTTTTGTCTTTGCACCAACTATTCTTTGCTTATCTCTTTCTTGCTTGTATCTACCCTCAATATGTTAAACTGATTGATGCTTTGCTCCTTGGTTTTGACAGGTTAGAGGGACTCATATGTGGTTTGGAAAAATCGATTTGGCAAGAGGGCTTCAAAAATTCTCCATTTGATCTTTGGCAAAAGTAATCCTCGTCTCAACTAACATTCATCTCTTCATCCAGGTATGCTCCAAAGGTATGATCTTCTTCTTCCTTGAATCATCCATAATTTCTAGATCATAAAAACCCTAATTGATTAAAACCCTTATTTTTGGTTTTTCTTAGATCTACTTAGATCTAGCCTTGCTTTTGAAGAGATATTAAGAACCCACCTCTATAGCATCCACCCCTAGTGGGATCTATAGTTTGGTGGTGATTGGGTTAAAATTGACACACTTTTCAAGGCAAAAAGCCCTCTTGAACCAAATCGCACTTCCTTGGAGAGGCTTGTTTTGGCTAGATATAGCACATGGGTAGGTGAGATCCCACTTGATTTGCAATCTACACACTTGATAACCTACCCCCAGACTGTTACTTTGGTAATTTCTACCTTGTGGGCATCATTCCACGTTTTAAGGGATTAAAACCCCCTTTTGAATTTCTTGGCACCTTAAAACTCAGATCTAGTAAGATCTAACCCTTGGATTGACTTGATTTTCTAGATCCACATAGATCGATGCACAAGCTACTTGGATCTACAGTTTGGTGGCCATTGGACTTGATTTGGTCCACTTAATCCACCTTTTAGCCCTCCTTGAGCAAGGTCGCACTCCCTTGGGTGAGTGAGTTTGCCCACTTTGAGGAAGTGGGTGGTTGAGATTTTTGTGGATTTGGAACGGCCATACCTTGAAACCTAGGTCTAGAGTATCATTTTGTGACGATCTGCCTCGGGGGTAGCATTCCTTGTTTTAAGGGATTGTGGTCCACTTGGGTCATTTCATGAAAACCTAGATCTAACAAGATCCAACCATTCTATCTCAATTAGCCCACTTGACTTGGCTCCTAGGTGTCCCGATCTACACTTTGACATACCTTTTGACTCCATTAGCCCATCCAACAAGGCACTAGTCCTCCTCAAAGCAAGTCGCACTCCCTTGGGAAGGTGAGTTTGCCCACTTTGAGGAAGTGGGTATTTGAGATTTATGTGGATTTGGAACGGCCATACCTTGAAACGTAGGTCTAGAGTATCCTTTTGTGACGATCTGCCTTGGGGGTAGCATTCCTTGTTTCAAGGGATTGTGGTCCACTTAGGGTCATTTAATGAAAACCTAGATCTAGCAAGATCCAACCACTCTATCCCAATTAGCCCACTTGACTTGGCTCCTAGGTGTGCCGATCTACACTTTGACATACCTTTTGACCCCATTAGCCCATCCAACAAGGCACTAGTCCTCCTCAAAGCAAGTCGCACTCCTTGGGAATTATGTCAAACCCTAGATCCCGTACATGGGTACTCCTAAAATCAACTTATATCTATAGATCTACTAATTACATAACCTCTAGTACCAATTGCCTCCCTTAGCTTCACCTTGTGGGTCCACTTCAAGCCATTTCACATATCCCAAGAAAGTAGGATCCACTTGTGTAGCATATGGTGATGTACCTTAATATTATACCTAATTATGTGGCCTAAATCATACATCGGTTGAAACACTAACAATCTCCCAAACCACCTTCAACCATACTTTAACATCTAGGCCCACTCAACCTTGCATTGGTTTCCGTAACTCTTCATTTACTCATTCTTAGAAACCTTTGTTTGGGTCCAATCAACTGTGATTGGTTATAGGGTCTCCCCCTAGGTCTTGTTTCACCTTGACCTAAAGCGAAGAGTGCCTAGGTTGACGTGACTCCCACCTCGCATTGGGAACTGTGGCATCTCTTGGGTCACCTCTTTAGTTGCCTGTCTCCTCTACCGTCCTGGATGGGATACCACTAGGGGCAACTACAAGTTGTGTGATAACAGAACCAACATGAGCAAAGTGAGCCACCCCCCCAAGAGAAAGCCAGCGAAATAACCAGGAAAGAATCCACATGTGAACCTTCAAGAGTGAGCCAATGCCAGTCTGTCTTTAGGTAGCCATTAGGCTTCAGGAAAAAACCCAAATACCTGAAACCCTCGTCTATGTCCACCCACTTATAGGGTAATAGCTACTTTAAAGGAAGAAGGACTTCAGGATTTGAAACCTGATGAATAATAGCGGATTTAGGGAGGCTAACTTCCATTCCCGACGCCTTGCAGAAAGTGGTGATAAGGCCACGAAAACACTACCATTCCTTCATAGTGGCTCCATCGAATAAGAGTACATTGTCCACAAAAAGTGCATGAGTGATGAAACAAGCACTTGCCACCTTGATCCCATTAATTAAACAATTTGATTTTGCATCCTTGATTAATAGGTTGAGACCCTCAATAGCAAGAATAAACAGGTAGGGAGGTAGGGAGAGAGAGGGCACCCCTGCTGAATTCCACGGTTGCCCTCAAACTGAGCAGAGGGGGAACCATTAACAAGAACAACAAACCTTGCTGAGGTGACATAGGCCATAATCCATCCTGTGATCTTCGAAGATAAACCGATTTGTGTAAGAATAAATCTCAGGTAATTCCAATCCACATGGTCATAGGCTTTAACTAGGTCAAGTTTTAAAATGACAGCTTCCAGTTTCTTCGACTTGATAGAATGTATGCCCTCCTGAGCCAAACCAACCGCACCAAGAATCTGCCTTCCGGGCAGGAAGCCGAACTGTTCATCAGAGATAAACTTTCCCAAGTGAGGCTTAAGTCGCTCAGCGATGACCTTGGCAATTATCTTGTAAATAAGATTGCATAAGGATATTGGACAGAAATCGTTGAAGTCCACCGAGTGGGGATAAGAGTAAGGTAGGTCGAGTTCATGAAAGGGGGGACCCAAGATTTGGTAAGTGATTCATCAACGGCCGCAGTAAGTTCATCTCCAAAAAGGTAAAAAAAGTGGAGATAAAATTCGACGGTCCAGCCGTCCGGGCCAAGTCTCTTATCCTTGGAAAAGCAGTTTAAAACCTCAAGAACCTCCTTTTTCTTCACAGCTTTACCAATCTCCACAGTCCTCAGGACCAAAATAATGAGGGTAATTTAACACCGTCTTCAGCTGGCAAATAAGATCAGGGGGATCCTCCTGCGAAAATATACCCTTGAAATGCACCTCCACTACCTTCTTAAGAGAAGATTGATCACAGATCGTCCGGACATCAATAGAAAGATCCCAAATCGAGTTGTTAAGACGACCCTGATTGGAAAATTTCTAAAAGAAGAGGGTATTATTATCACCAGCTTTTAACCAAAGAGCCCAACTCTTTTGTCGCCAGGATTCCTCCCAGAAGAGAAGGATCCTCAAACGGTTAGCTTCCAAATTAGAGAGATGAACTTTACGGTCCTCAGAAAAGAGACCATCATCCAGCTGGGTAGAGAGAGTGAGGATCTCCCTCTCCAAATCCTCACGTTCAACATGCAACAATTTCTTCTTATCATAATCCCACCGCCGAACCTCCTTTCTCTTTGTGCCATAAGTTTTTCAAAGAAGATCCAGAAACACCTGCCGACAGTTTTTGCCAAAAATGCCTAACAAAAGAGCTGAAAGAGGGATCTTCCAACCAAGCCGAATTGAACTTGAATGGATAGTAACTATAAGTACTGTTGAAATCAAATTGAAGCCCTATGTAGATAATCATTGGGTAGTTGTGCATATTAATTAATAATTAAGTTTTTAACTTTTATTAAGAAATAGGTAAGTTAATGTGAAAAATTGATAATTAAGTTTTAATATTTTAATAAATTCATAATTAATATGAATCACTTTTGAAAAATGTTTTGTTAAATTTTATTATAAGTATTTTATTTTAAAATTACACAGATTCCAAAAGCCTTTAAGAAAAAAAAGTCAAGAGTTTAGAATCACAATGATTAAAAAGATTCTTGAATGAAGTTGTTATAAAACTGCGAGCATTCATTTAAAAAATAATCACAGCTATTAAAAGATTTTTGAATGAAGTTCTTATAAATTAAAGAGTTCTTTATAAAACTGCGAGTATTCATTTACAAAAATAATCACAGCTATTAAAAGATTTTTGAATGAAGTTCTTATAAATTAAAGAGCAATTTTTTTAACAAAAAGAGTGGCACTATGTAAAAGAGCAATGTAAACTTGAATAAAAACTATGTTTCAGAATTTGTCAATATAGTGTAGGAGTATGCTACGCACTCAAATTGTCTCATTTTCAACACGGGTGAAGTTTTTTTAGAGGTATAGTTCCATATATATATATTGTAATTCAGATGATGTGAGCTGCCTTAAAATAGACTAAAATCTCAAAGGCAAAGTTTCCAACAATGGGGGTGAACCTAGATATATTTTATCAAATAAGAGAGACAGTTTTAGTACCCTTCTCCCATCTAAAACGTGTGGAGAAGACAACTACATCAGAGAAGAGAACCTCCCTTCATAAGCGGAATCACCAAGGAAAAGAGTTGCCATAAAAACAACCAAAGTGTTAGAGGGATAAGGAGAGCCAATTAAACTCATTGCCAAACCACACACGACCCAAGATCTACCATGGAACAATAAAACCCTAGCTAAGTAGTACAATCCAACCACCACAAGATGAAAACAAAATCCATATAAGTTATTCATCACATGAGTGATCTAGTAACCAAGATTCGCCATTGGTGCCACACCCTCCAATGTCTTGTTGGACGCAGTGACTTTATCTCAATGATGGCCACACATATGATCAAGACTCAAGCGATGACTTTGTCACAATGATGGTCACAATGATGGGCACAGATGATCAAAACTCTACCACTGGCCACAAGCCACAAATATAAACCCCAAAGAGAAGCCAAGTCATCAACCACAACTACAAGTCATGGGTACAACCTCGAGCGAGAAGCCAAGCCACTTGTCGCAACCCATGGAGAACCATACAAATAACCTCTCTCTACCCAAAGCCATGCATTAGTGTACACAAGTCACAAGTAGGTTGGATATAGTGACCCTCCTTATTTCTAGTTTAGGAGCCTTGAGATAAAGATCTTGGGGTTAGAAGCACTACCACTAAGATAATCTATAAACTAACACAATTGCTTGACTTGTGGCTTATCTATGACAGGTAAATACAAACAGTCCACAAGTCAAGTGCCACTAAATGTCCATTACCCATGCCTCAACTACAAGTTATCTCTCTCACACACACACATATATATATATATATATATCACACATATATATATATTTTATGATAGTCATTTCAAATTCAAAATCAATATATATATATAGATTTTGAATTTGAAAAGACTACCATAAAATAAATCTTCATACAATCTACAATCTAACAAAATGCCTCTTCCTCGTCCATCCCTAATTATAAAATATAAATACCTATAAATCTATATCTACTCGAGTGTTTTCCCCACTAATATGGAGGGTCCACATGCCTCACACGATTTTATCATCTTTCATACTTTCATACTTTCATCCTATCATCCCTCTTATTGTAAAAACTTGTTGAAATAAACTACGGCTCCATAAACTGGAACCCTGTGTAAATAAAGACGACAAGAGCATAGCTTGCTCTCAATCTAGATTCATTAATGATAATAAATTGATCGATCTTCGATGATTTTAAGGCCCTGTTATATTATGGTGTTCCCTCATGTGTCCATACTAACGTTGATAATGGGCATGCAATGCACTTATGCACGAGGCCAGACAACAATGGGAATATAGTATCGTTCGCTATAGCAAGTTAGTCATGAGTTCAAACTGGAGATCCCTCGATCCTCACTTCTTAAAACACAAACGAACATTTGTCTCGTATCCCGTTATCACTTATTAAATGCCAACGATTTTTCACAAATATTTGAGAAGACAAGAGAGTTTGGTCAGATAGGGATGTTACAGTTTGCAGTAGCCTATTTTGAAGTAGACCTCTTGGAACACACCGTTGGAGTCTGGCAAAAATGCAACAGAAAAATTTGGAGTCATTTTAAGGGAAAACTGTCATGCACTATGGACAAATGGCAACAACAACACAGCCCTTGTCTTTGGGAAAAAGCAGCAACAGAGCTTGAATTATTCAAGTGGAAAACCTGTAGTAATCCGAGAAAAATCTCTATTTATAACAAAGGGAAGAGGTCCGGAGAACTATTATAGCTGGTTAGATAAGGAATTACCTATATAAGCGCTTACCCTTGTGACAACTATACATTTGGCTACGTTCCAAAGTGACACTTAACACTTCCTTCAAGTGAAGAGTAGAGACTAAAGAAAATAAAAATGGGTTCCAACAGTGAGATAACAAAATGGGTCCCAACAATGAGACTTATTAAGATATCTATGGACAAACTCTTATAAGTGGAGAAAATGAGAAAAATCCATAAGAAAAAAGCACCTTCCCCAAAAAAGAAAAACACCAATGTTGTAAATGCCTTGGTGCTAAAAGTGAAGAAAATATATAGGCATTACAAATTCCAATAAGGAAATATGACAAATTCTAAAGAAGATGGCCAAGTAACTTCAAAGAACATGGCTGAATTCTGAAGTTGAAGATGATCCATTGCAATGGCACAAGAATGATAGATACTAACAACTACCAAAACAAAAGCATTTGTTAGGAACCAAAACAAAGGCTTCAATTAGAGGCAAACACCATCAACCATCAAAAGAACAATGAGGCCTGTGGAGGTTGATGGTATTAGAGCAATGAGGCTTGTGGAGGTTGAAAACTCTACACAAGGAGTATGGTTGAAGCTCTAAAGAGGGCCAAGTAACCCTAAGTTGACAGTGCCATCAAAGATTCATATAAGAACTCCAAACACAATTTTCAAAATCCTCAAGAAAAGTGAAATGAATGCATTCAAAACCCCTCTTTAAGAGCAACTTAAGGAAGAGTGAAAAAAATGATTGATCCTCTAAAATGAGTGTCCCTATATATGGCAATTCATCTCATCAAAGTGCATGTGTAATTGGCTGCTGCAATTGTTAAGTCAAAATAGGAATTGATGCTATGTACAAGGCTCACTTTGATGAAAGTTCAGCTCAAACAAAACCATGAAACATAAATAATCACTTGAGAAAGCATTGCAAAGTACCCCCACAATGTTGAATTAGGTGGACATAGATGATGACAATGAATGTCATAAATGATGATAATACTAGGGAGGTATGAGATGAAGTGGTTAACAATATGAAGAAACCTAAGCAATGGATGCTTCCAAGTTGTTAACTTAGAGAGATTGCAAAGCAAGGCAGTTCACAAACATGGAGGCAATATAAGTCTCAACAAAGAAGACCATGATAAGTAACCATATACAAGTGAGGAATGAAATATCTACGTTGTAAGGTGTTTTCTCTTTGAAGAAATTTATGTTTTCTTTTCTTCACGAAGTTTAAGAGTCGTAGATACTTGTTAAACGACCATGGAAACTATTTCAACCGTTGATGTGAATGCCAAGCGCGTCCATATTGCAACAACTGTCCATTTGTCCAGTTGATATGAATGCTAGACGCGTCTCGCTGTCTCATCTACCTCTGTCTCAGCATTTCTAGCGTCTTGCTCAAGTTTCATCCGTGGTCCTGATTTGGAAGAGCAGTTAAGCAGCTTGGGTTTATTTTCATGTGTGTATTGAATTTGGGTTTATGTCTATTATCCGCCAAAAACTAGGGCCATTGTTGTACTTTGTTTCTGCAGTACAAATAGTGATTTACATTACTTAGATTTAAAGCGGGGTAGGGTGGTTGTTTTGAGATTCGTCATTTCACGGTGTTTGATGGGTTTCGAGCTATTCCTGTAAAATTTCTCACGACATTTTCAAAGTATTTTGTTAAAACAGGGATTTTGGTTTCGTTTACTCAATACATATTTTTTTTCAGGAAAAAAAAACAACTTGCTATTTGAAGTGTGAATCAAAGTTATACATATTTGATGTGAGTTAAATTAGTTTACATGCCAATTATCCAAAGAATATGTTAAATAAGTAAAATCCATAATGGAGTAAATGTACATGAGTAAAAATGTGAATGATTTATAACTATAAAAAAGCCAATATATATACATTTCATTGGGTTGTCTTGGCACCTTTAAAAAAAAGCATGACTTTTCGATTTTAGATAATTTATTTATTTGATCATTTTTATTATTTAATTTATTGCTTTCTTAATGTTATTTTATATTTATATATATACTTTATTATATAACATTGCCTTCCTCTTAAACATGCTTTGTCCTCAAAGCATAGTTTATTGTAAGACCTTGTCTTCTTGCTCGTAACGACTTTTCATGATGTTGTGCACTTAGAACTGCAATACCTAATGAAACTAGGCGTTATAATCTTTAGATTCCAGGAACTGTTTGATGATCGTCTGCTCGTATAGAACTTCTCATTTTAGGATTCCATAAAGGTTGTCAATATTGTCTTCATTCTTTTTCAATGTTGTAGTTGGTTTGTCTGTAAGAAGAACACTGCTTATTTTCCTCTTGACTTTGACATTGGTTGTAACGACTTTTGTGATTTGGGTGACAATAAGGCATTCGAGCTATTTTTGGAACCCTTGCAGAAGCTTCAATTGTTTGTGCTTTGTGTGATTTATTGGTTGATAATAACTCTGGGGATTTTTCTGGCTACTCATTTTTAAGTTTTTTATTTGTTCAATCAACCCTTGATTCAAATTTTTTAAGCGAGTATTTTCTTCCTCTTTTTCTGATAGATTCTTATTGAATTCTTTTTGGAGATCTACTTCCTTTTTGTGGAATTTCTCTTCTACTTTTTTTTTTTAATTTCTTGATCTGTGCGTTCAAGTCTTGAATATGATTCTTCAAACGGGTAATTATGCCGAAGGCGTATATTAAGGGGTCGGCTCCCCTCAATCCATCGTCGTCTATCGACGACCTATGGGGAGCCACCACCTGTCGTCCGCCACCTGTCACAGTAATAATCCACCTTTGAATTCAATTGTATATACAAGGACTCCATTGGGAAACTACAGTCAGGCGTGGCATTGTCGCTGAGCGAATCCTATCTGCTCCTATTTGCAAACCATCACTGTAAATTGGGCTAGAGTTGGAGCTGGCTTTTCTGACACTTGAATACGATGCTAGTGGCTCTGATAGGGATTTCTTTAGGCTTTTCTGTGATGGGTATGCAAGCGTAGTAGAAACGCTTCTATATGCATTCACCCTGTCATTGCATTTGGAGCGCTGCCAAAATAACCATGAATTCTTCCATGAAGGTTTCAACTAAATTTGCTCTAAAGTGTCATCCTTCAATAATCTTGCTTGTCTGCACTTCGACGTATGCCCCAGTGACGGCCCAGATTTTGTGGATGAGACCGTCGTTGTCTTTTAGGCAAGTTTGCTTCGACCACGAATTTCTGAGCCTCAGCTAGGACCTTCATTCATGACCAAAACTAAATACTATAAGAAATATAATTAAGGTAAGCAATCCCACTGCTGGCACAATCAAGCACATCTATCTATCTGGTATCAACTCTATCCACCATTGGAGGATTGTTACGATTTTTGCATGCCAATATGTTACTTGATCTTAATACGTACGAGAGACAATACCATGGGTAGTGCATTTGACCTAGATCTGCGTTGTGTAGATTCGAGTGGGTAGGATACATATATTAAATAAGGCCCTCACAACTAATTGAGTGTAGAGGTTTGGTCGTGTGTAAACACTCGGATTCATAGCATTAAATGCTCTGTAGCAATAGTTCGATTGAAATAAATTTAAGTCGAGTGGTGCACACCCCACACTGCAGAGAATTCAATGCTCTGCAGTCGGGTGCTTAGATTCCGAGTTGTAGAAGTTTTGGGTATGGGGAGGTGATGGCAGTTAAAGCCCTTTTTTTTTAATTACACACTTCTTTATTACTAGAGTACATCTCAAAATTAGCCCTAATAATAGTCCTTAATAGTGTTTTTTGCATCTCAAACTAAGCCTTGCTCACATCTCAAACTTAGCCTTGCTCAAAGGCTCAGTGAAGACTGAAGACATCAACTAGATTTTAGTTTGTCACAAAACATCAAATCAATTTCCTTTCACTGGACCTCCACTTTGACAAAATGATAATATTTTGAAATAGCATGGTATATTGAGTTTCTTTTTAGTTTTATAGTGCTTTGGTTGACACAATTAATAAATGTAGGTCCTTAATTTTCTCTTGTGTTTTTCCAGATGAGATTCAGCTAAATAGCCTCACAATTAGCACTACATAATGCTTTGTTTTCAACTTCAATGAAAAACAAATCATACTAAATTGCTTCTTAATGCTCCAAGCAACAACTCTTCAACTCTTATCCAAATGTGAAATCAACATATCTTGTAGTGAATTTTCTATCAATGGAAAACTAGCCCAATCAAAATTTAAGTAACTTGTCATCTCAATAATAGAATGATTAGTAAACTCAATACCAAAATCTATAATTCCTTTTATGTATCCAAGAAACCATTACATTGACTTTCATATGTCTTAGCCATGAATTCGCTAAGCACACTAACTGAATATGATATGTCTTATTGTGTTGTGGTAGCAATTCCAACTAACCACCATCTATCTATACAAAGTAGTAGTCACCTCCTTTGTATCATTAGCAATGCTAAACTTCTAATTTTGTTCTAATGGAGTAGAGATTGATTTTATTCATGCATGTCAAACCTTTCACTTGCATATTTGCTATGAGTAATCATGGTTTTTCCTTCATCCCTCCATATCGCGATGCCTAATCAATAGTGCATTTGTATAAGATCTTTCATTTCAAACACTTCTGATAAATCATATTGACATCATCTATCAAATTTGTAACACTTCTTGTCAAGAGTAGGTCATCAACATACACGAGATTAAAAAAATGTTTCCAAGATGATCTTCTTTATGTACAAGTTAGGATCATCCTTACTTCTTATGAGTCATCTTTGAAAGAAGAAGTCATATCATTTTCCATACCAAACTCTAGGCGGTTGTTTAAAATTATATATGTTTTCTTAAACTTGCATGGTAGATTTTTTTACCCTTTCTTTACAAAACCTTGAAGTTGCTCGACATAAACTTCTTCACAATAAATCCCATTGTTGTTTTAAGATCTTGATGCAAGAGCATCAATTGTTTTGCATGCATTTTAATTCATAGGTGGATGCGTAAGCGTCAGAAGAATCTCCAATTCTAATTTCAAGGTATGCACATGTCTAATTTGCCTTAGAAGGCATGCATTTTCTTAATTGTTAAAATAAAGGCAAATTTGTTTTCAAATGGATTCATGGCTTAAGATGGAAATACTTCATGGAGAATTGAATATATGACTTTACTTTATTTACAAAACTTGTTTTGGATCCCTAACCTGGACTCAACATGCATTGCATTTTTGTGATAATGTTATGCATGTTCTAGAAATGTCAAAAACAATGGCAAATGCAATTTTGCATGAAAACTATGTGTATTTGGAGACAAATCAAGTCCAAAACGTGGATTTTGTGGACAACATGGCAATTTATCAACTATTGATGACCATTCACTAATATCATGCATGAAAAATACTTGCTTTCAACAAATTTCGGCGTTTCCTTTCCCCCGCTTTGGGGGTATGCTAGTTTATTCATCCTTACTGGCGACAACATTTTCAAATTATTTATGCTTCTTTTGTTCTGACTTATGATTGTCCTGTGAAATCACCTTTGATATATCCTTGAAGTCTTCAGATGTTGGAGCTAACTTCATTATAACGTTCTGCAATGTGATTTTCTTCTTCTTATAGGAAAATGTCAGAAATTTCTTTTCGGCATTTAAGTTGAAAGTCCCCAATTCTTTTATCCAAGGTAACCCAAAAATTATCTCACTGTCAATGCTCCATAAGGAACTAACAATCAATTGCGATATGACCATATAATCTCCAACATTCAATTGTAAACCACTTATGTCAAATTGTTTCCCACCACAAAATTCTATCTGTTAGAACATTGTTACAACTTAGGACCTTAGTCATACATCAATTTGTTGATTAATTGGTCCAAAATAGGTTAATAATTACAATCCCAGGTTGTTAGAAGTTAGTTGGGGCTAATTATGACAATTCCACCACTTTTGGGCCAAAATATGGTCAAATATAGTTGTTGGGTGCCCTATTTATGGCCACCTCTAGCATTTATTGCCACTACTTGAGCAAAGGAACCCTTATCCCTTGTTTTATGGAGTTGTCTTTGACTTAAGGCACCCATGCATTGTATGTGGACATTTTGGCCCTTTTCTTGGTTGTTTTGTCCTACCATTGCCTACCTAACTTCCACCCAATCCTATCCACCACATGTGTGAGCCTCATTTATGTCTTCCCATGCTCACCCAACGTTCACATGGAAAATTCGTACCAGGTTGGGGTGATTTGGAAGCCTATTGGTCAACCTAGGGGGCATTGAGGTCCATTCTAAGCTAGCCACTTGTAGATGCCTCCAAAGGAAATCGAATTCTTCCAAATGTTATATAAGGATGATCACAACTCATTTCTGGGTTGGAAAGTTAATAAACCTGCTATTTGATCATTTGTATCTCTGGTTTTTGATCATTTATATTACTGGTTTTTTATCATTTGTGACTCATTTTTTATCATTTGTTTTCCAGAATTCTTTTTGCACTTATTTCTTGCATAGTAAGTATAAATTCTTGATTGTGAGGTAATATTTAGCTACTAGATCCTACTGTGATAAATATTTCACATGGTATCAGAGCTCTTGGAGCTTCTATTCGAACCAAGACTATTTTAGAAGTGCACTAGAAGCAGTGGAGAAACCACAAAAGTCCCTGAGGCCATTGCCTTGAAGCCATTGGAGAAATCCTTTGGAGTCTACCCAGGGTGTGATGCTCTCCCAAATGTTCCTTCTATCAAGTTGGGTTCAAATCAGTTAGTTTAGATCCCCTCCTGAGTGTTGAGAGTTTTGCATTGCAAGTTCAAAGTGTACATTGTCACCAAGTGCGCAAGCTACAGAAGGTGGAGCAATTTCATGTAAATTTGCTCACTCCATTCAACTATTTTGAATGGAAGGACAAAATGGTTATCCAGTTGAGATCCAAGGGTCTCTTCAGAATCACCATGGGGATTGAGGATGAGCCAAACTCTACAGTAGAGAAATCCAAGTTCTTCAATAGAATGGATAAAGCATTTGGCATGATTTCTCTCAGTATTTCAAGAGACCTCCTGTTTCATATTGATAGTCTTACTACACCAAATGAAGTATGGCTCAAGCTTGATTCTTTGTTTTGGAAGACTGATGAGATGAGGGGCCATCAACTTGAAAATGAATTAATCTCACTGAGTACAAGCAACTTCAAATCCATCTAGGATTTCTTCACCAAGTTCAAAAGCTTGGTTTTGCAAATCAAATAGTGTGGCATTGATAAGAAAGAAGAACAGTTGGTTCTTTCCATCATTTCGAAGTTGGGTCCTGAGTACTCAATCTTTGTCTCTACATTTCACTCCACCAAACTTACAGTTCGCAATTGGAAGATACCATCTTTGGCTGATCAAAAGCAAGATAAGTTGGTTTTAATGGGTTCCATTAAGCAAAAGGACCAAGTTCTTGTTGTTGGAGATTCGAGACAATCTAGAGGAAAGCAAAATACCAAGGGTTCGAAACCACAAGAGAAGAAGAAAGACAAGGAGAGGCCCAAATCTTCTGATGGGGGTTTGAATCTTTTCAAAGACAAAGGAAAGAAGAAAGAAAAGGCCAAATGCACTTAGTGTAAAAAGGGTTTGCACCCTGAGAGTGCATGCATGAATAAGACTATTGATATGATGACCCATATCCTACAGAAGAATAACATTCCTCTTCTAGAAAGTTCAAAGAAAAAAGAGGGTGTTTTTGAAGACAAGGAGAGGTGCCATGCATTGATGGCTAGTACCTCATAATATTCTTCCTTCATCATAGATTCAGGTGCCTCAAGGCACATGGATTTTGCAAAAGATTCTTTCTCTACTCTTTCTCCTTACAATGGTCCATCCATTCTCATGGGAGATGACTCAGAAATCCCAGCTAGAGGCATTGGGAGAATCACTCTAGAAAATGGGTACTTCAGTGATGTACTGTATGTACCATATCTTGCATCAAAATTAATCTCTATATACCAAATTACCCACACTGGTTCAACCAAGAGAGTGATATTCACTCAAGATGATGTGGAAATATCAGAAATTTCTACTGGCAAAGTTGTAGCAGTTGGTGTTGCAGACCATGATTCTAGAATGTACAAGTTCTCTCATTTTCTTGAGTACTCTTCTCCAAATGCACTTCTGTCACATGCTAATGAAGTCAACAAGCTTTGGCATGAGATGTTTGGACACCTCAACTACAGATATCTTCAAGCATTGAGCAAAGAAGAGATGGTTAAAGGCCTTCCAACAATAAGATTTTCCAAAGGCACTTGTGAATGGTGCATTGTTGGGAAGCATGCTGAGCGCAAGTATGAGAAAGGGAAAGCAAGAAGAGATGATCAACCACTTGGTTTGGTCCATTCAAATATGACAGGTCCTCTTCCTACACACTCCTATGGAAACTCAAAGTATGTGCTAACTTTCATTGATGATTTCTCATGATATTGCTGGTTGTTCTTTCTCAAGCAAAAATCTGAAGTCTTCCAATCTTTCAAAGTTTTCAACGCTTATGTGGAAAACTTCAGTGGGAGAAAGATGAAGGTCTTGAGGACTGATAATGGAAGGGGGTATGTGAATAAGGACCCGCAACATCTTTGTGAATAAAATGGCATCCAAATGGAACATTCTTGTAAAATTTGTCACAGCAGATCTAATGAACAAGTAAATCAATCACAACAGATGAACATAGAAAATATGGTGTAAAACTGTGCAAAACATGCAGCATTGCTCAATATCCCAATAAGGGTGAATAATTACAATACAATCTGACTCATGTGAGTGAGCAATTCGAATTGACTAAGTAGGCCATTCGAATCACTGAATGGAGTAGCTTGACTCCAACTAGGAGTCCTCATCATCAATCAGTGGTGGTCATCAATGCACAAGAACCAGTCATCCAGGTGTCAATCTGAGTCTAACTGAGTGTAACAAGTGTAACTGAAGTGTGTAGCACTGATTAAGGGAAGGAGGCTCAGTGGGGGGCGCATGGGAGGCTAACTGAAGTCAAAACAAGTCATCTAGTCAATCTGGAGGTCCAACGGAAGTGAAACAGTCAGTCAGGAGTGAAACTAGCCTCAAATCAGGGAGAATCGGAGCTAACTGAATGTAACTGAAGTGGAACTGTAGTGGTAGGTGAGAAAGTGCGCCCTTCTCTGGCAGTAGGTGAGAAGTGGGAACCTTTCAGACTAGGAGGGCTAAAGAACTGAAGTAAGTGGCTCCCGGGTGCTAGAAAGAGGTGGCTAAGGTGCTGGAGGCATCAACCTGGTGACTGGGATGTATGCAAGGTGCATGCAAACCCTAGAATTTGCATGCAAACCCTAATTGCATGCAAGATCCAGAAAAAGATGATGTGGATATCCGAACAATTCTATGCCCTACACAACTCAGCAAAATGGTGTTGCAGAGCCCAAGAATAGAGCATTGAAGGAGATGTCCACATGCATGATGGAGGCTAAGTCTTTGTCTCCTAAACTATGGGATGAAGCCATGAATTGTGATGAATATGTTCATAACAGAGAACCACACAAATCCTTGGAAGGCATGACTCCATTTGAGGCTTGCATGGGACACAAGCCAAATGTGTCTCATTTCAGGGTGTTTGGCTCAAGAGCTTGGGCTAGAATTCCTCCAGAAAAGAGAAAGGCCTTCCAGCTTCAAAGCAAGGAGTACATCATGGTTGGGCATGTAGAAGATTAAAAGGGCTACATAAGTTTAAAATGGATGAATGTAAGTCTGCAAAATTCCCATTCGATTCCTTTCAGGAGTTAAGGTTATGTTATCACAAATCTTGTAGTTGCCCCTAAAGATGGATCCAAAATGGATGGTAGAAGGGATAGGCAACCACACTGGTGAACCTCGAGAGGCTCGGTTCCCAAAAGGAATGGTTGTCATGCCAACCGAGGCACCCTTCGTTTTATGCTATCAAAACCCAAGATAACAAAGGGGGAGACCCAGATCTACTCCCGACAGGAGAGAACAAACCCAATCACCAGATCAAATATAACAAAATGAAATACGTAAGGTGACAAGTATGGAACCCTAGATTTAAGGAAATGAGACCACTATGGAGGCTTAGGGAAGACGTGACTTGGAAAATATCGATTACACACAGTGATTCAATGATTAAGTATAATTCCAGGATTCAGGTGCTAGTTTAAAATGATCAAATTCAGTTGCCTTGGGAAACGTGACCCTTAAAACAAGGAAATTGTCCCAAAGAGTGGATCTGAGGTTTAGGGATTTCTAGCATAGCTTGATAGATCGGTGTGACAGTGTCAAAGAACACAATCTCAACAAACAGGATCAAAAGACAGGCAAATCAGACAGCTCAGGAAATGCGTGAGGGTTCAAGGAGACTAGTGCCTTGGGATTTGGGTCAATGGAGTCCTCCAAGTATGACTCCTTGGAGAACCCACCTCGGGATTTGAAAAAGAAAAAAAACCAGAAATGCTTTGCCAGTAAACCAAGTCTTTTCAGCCAGATAATTTTCTGATTAATTTAACTTAGGGTTGTAAGATGAAATGAAAGATGGGTAGGATAGAAGAATAAAATACTTACCTCACAAGCGTACCTGAATCATGGAAATGTTTTCTATGATGCCAATGATTGTTCCCGCAGAGATAAAATGAAATTTTGATGAATTTCCTTGCCTCTGCAAATTTCCCAGCTCCACAAGTGCACCCTCCTCTTCCTGATGAACCAAGGACAATAAGAGATCAACCAGTTCAAGCAAGAATGGAAGAAATATAGAGAAATAACATGAAAACAAGAAGTAAGAGGTGCTAAGACAATAATACTCCCTGAAACCAAAGAAGAGAAGAGAACATGGAGAGTCTCCCCAGCCAATGCGCCCTCCTCACCAAATCGACTTCTTCACCTGTAGATCAAAACGTAGAGAAAATATGCCAAGGATCTTCACCAATACTCTCAGTGAAAAGGAAAAACAGTTTCAATCGACATCAATAGCATCCACAACCAAGAGACAAGAGTTTGCAAAGAAATATTTTTTATTCCAAAAGCCAAGAGCCAAAAGTCCCTTTACAATGAGAAGCTCTCTCCTTTAAATAGGAAGAAGAGATACCAAAACCCTAACCACCTTTGGAATGGATGGATAAGATTAAAAGATACATAAGTTCTAATCTACGGTTGAGATGGGCTCAACAATAAAGTACATGGATCAACTAAAAAATATAACATATACATGGACAAAATCGCCCTAGGAGGGCGCCCCACTAAATGTGACTAGAAAAACATGATAACCCTCACATGGTGGGTCTAGGGGGTGATATCCAACCTCCCTAGTGTGTCCCCATGGCACAATAATAACATATGACCAACCCAAGCACCAAATCGTGCTCCTTCGAGAAAGTCATGAGCCTCCAAAAGCTCCATAACACCATAAAATGTGCTGGATAAGTATGTGAGGGCCCCACTGAATGATGCAACTGCTCTGGAGGGTGTGGGAGACATCATACTCATCATCAAAACAATTCTTATGCCATTTCCTTGAGTCAATAGCTCAAATCAATTTCTTCTATAGTCATTTTTGCCGATTTTATGCCTCAGTAAATCCTCTATAAAATATAAAAATGCCTGTAACTCTCTTCCTCATCACCCAGGGCCAGATATGACTGCACCATAATGTCTGGGAGTATGGTATAATAGTAGAAACAAGTGGCTGGACCCCATACTCCCTCTGTAGCGCCCTAGGAGAACGAAATAGATCATGAAACTGCTCTAACATGCCATTTTTAATGGCAAATATGCAACAGAATGATAAACTAAGGAAAATACCAACTGTAACTACCCAGAACTAAAAGCCAACTATCCAAATGGACTCAGAGAGCCCAAATATACTAGAGGTGTGTACTCATACACCATATGGATCTATGCATGATCATATAATATCTCAAATATAACCAAACAGATAAAAAATAATAATAATCTGTAAATGATCAAATATAATAAAATGCCAGATCATCATCATAAACCTATAACCAATGCATGGAACCATCTGGTGACCTTCAATAGATCAAATATCATCCGTCTGCATCATCCAAGTTCTAATCACCTCATGTCCTATAGCTGACCTTGGTCAAACTAGGTTTGACCAAGTCAACATGACCCATAAAATGACCCAGGCTAACATCAAACTGATGCAAGTGTAGAAGGTTAAGACATGCTCTACAAATCATTTAAGTAGCAATGTAAACACATAGTAATAATTTCTATGGCGATCTACAACCAATTATTAAATGTTTTTTATTATTATTATGGCTCAGACTAGAACCTCAAGACTATACTCACTTTATGACTGTGATCATTTTGCTAGTGATGGGTGAAGGTTGAAGACTATAAGGCTAGGCTAAGGGATGACTGTACTGAGTTGAAACTGTGACACTTTGGAAGTGGGAAAGGGGATACACAGTAAAGCATATGCTGGATAAGCAATAACACAGGGGATGACCGTGTCTCACAAATGGATAAGCTATTTCAGAAGTGCTTATTCAACCTTGAAAGATGTTTACAACTCACATCCAAGCTGATACAGCTCCGTGAGGATCTTTTCTAGAGCCACCATGAATAGGTGCCCGACAAACCGTAACTTGAGACTCTAGGGGACACTTAGAATTAATTGTCCCTTCCTCCATCTCACATGATAACCCGCAGGCTAGTGAGGAATAGATCATTACAACTAAGGCCAGCAATCATTAGATATAGCATTTGTTAAACCATTACTTTCTAGGCCTTTCATTCATTTCCATATCCTTGATCCATGCATGTTGAAAAACACATTCTTGGATTTACATTTATTAGGCTTTTTGATCCGTGTGTGTTGAGAAACACATTCTTGGATTTTTATTCATTTCACTTGCCTTTCATTCACGTGTGTTGAGAAACACATTCTAGAATGGGATTTCATAAAAGATATACATTTCATTTCCAGACACATTGTAATGATGGTAGTACTATCTGTTTCAGGTCTAGTAAACACAACCTAGGAAACTCATAGCCGAGACACAATACAACAGGGAAAATCATCCAACAAAGAGGCTAGAGTGGGGGAAATTCCTCCATGCCACAAGTCAAGCAATAAGTCAAGGATAATGCAATAACTGGAAGGTAATGGATGGATGGAGACAGTGAATAATGAGACCAACACCACCAAGCCATAGGATGGTGGGAATGATCACCTCCATTCTACTAAGGAGGGTAAAAAAAATGAGTATAACCAGGAACTTCTAAGTCTGTGTGGGGACATAGATAAATAAAAGGTACAACCAAACCCACATATCTATATGATCGCCAGATCATGAAACCAAGTGCTAAAACATGCCACAAGAATGAGTATAAAAGCAATAATAACCATAAACACATGATACTACCTGCTTGGTCATATACCTATGCATAAACCATCTAAACCATCATCTATCCACTGAGAACTTGCTGCCGCAACTCTGGGAAATACATAATGCTCTGTAATGGATAAATGGATACATCGGTCATCAAACCTGAGTTTCTTGAGACTCAGTCATGGAATAAGAATATACTGATGTCCATAATCATAGCAGTGATCCAAAATAGATGCCCATCTCAAGCATCTCAGTGTAAAGGACTGGCTAAAAAATATACTGGAATCTGGAAAAATATAGTGGTAGCCCTGGCTACTATAAATTTGATAACAACTGGCTCCAGCTGGGACAAGTGCTCTATTGAATAGAGCACTTGAGAACCTCAGAATCTCTGGTCCTCATCACTCTGCTACTCGTATCCTCGATCGATGCACTCTAGCTTTGGATCAACTACAAAATGTACCTGCTATCTGCAAAATGTCCAGAGCTATACCAAACTCGCAGACCGGTCATCAGAACAATGCATGTTTATACAAAAATCTCAAAATGAAACAGTATTGAAAATAAGATGTAGAAATTAAACACTAATCTACTAACATAACTTCAAATTTTATTATTGTGCAGGAAAAGAAAATGGCAAGTAATTAGGACTAACCTATGAGCTTTAAAGGAAAGCTTAGGGAAATACAAAAGTGCCATACTCAATGGCTGAAAAACTAAACTACTTCCCAATCGGGCTGATTCAGTTACTACCTACTCTAACCTACCAGGAAAGCACGGAACTCCAAGACTAAGTGAGGTCAGGGATGTAATCCCTTAACTCTCTCTGATTGATAGGAAGCAAAATTCATTGTCCATTACTAGCTGTTATAAAACACATGTCTCCAAAGCATTTGCTCTACCGTGAAAGGTCCAACCCAAATTTCATCATCCTGTCCAAATATGATATATAACAAATGATTCGGGATAATGACTTGACTTCTAGTAGGAAATCTATTCCTATTTACAGATTCAGGAACAACTCCAATGTTACGTATAGGAATTGGATGGATCTCAGCAAGGTTTTGCGGTTGCGGTGTGACAATTCTAGAGCTCCTTCTAGAAGGAACTACATTAAATCTGGGTGGACCACCCTCGTTGAGGAGAAACTACATGCTTTACTGTCTCTCCGACAGTCCAGAAATATCTGTGTTCCTTTAAAGGAGGAGGAGTTTGTGATATATCATTAGAATGACTAGATCCCTCCCCTGTAGGAACCAGAAGGTTCATATTTTCTAACCCCATGGACAACACTTATGAATGAGAAACTGAAGAACTAGGAATGTGAGAAGGATCATGATTTTGATAACTGGATGACTCAAGTGGTAAAATAAAATTAGGGATAAGAGGATATGCGGATAAAGCATTGTTTTGATTATGTGAAGGAGATGATTGAAAAATAGCAAGATTGTTTAAAGCAAAATATTCTTCGGGGGCATCATTAATTAAGGCATCCTCTTCCCAGCTTAAGGAATTATCATGGACTTGATTTAAAATACCACCTTCTAAAGATAAATGAGACAAGGAATCAGGAACATCATAATAATGGGATTCATTGATTTCTAAAACATGTGTTTGTTCATAATGGTTTGCCCACGAGATAATAGGCTCAAGTCTTTGACTTTCTCTTAGTAAATTATTATCATAAAGCACATTAAATTCCCTAACTGTTCTTGGAATACGTTCACCACATCTTATATCATCAAAATGTCTACAACTTTAGGTGTTTGATTTTCATTTATTTGTTCTTGATTTATTGCATTATTCACTTCTTTATCCTGAAATTGAGTATCATTACTACTTCTTAATTCATTTAACTCTTAAGAAACCTCACCCATGAGTAATTCCAAATTTATTCTCCTAGCAATTTCAACTATTTCATCCTCTTCATCAGAGGAATCAGTTTCTCCCATTACCATGAATACATCTTCTATTTGCGAAAACTCCCAAATTTCATCATCATTCTTAATCATATTAGCCTTTACATTATTTTAAAGTTCATCCCCATAAGTGTTCTTTATCCATTCCTCAACTGTTTCCAAATGTTTATCGATACAAGGTTCTCTATTAATTCTAATTAGGGCACCATCCGAATTGGGAACACATATATATGATAAATCCATCATGAGGTATCCACCTAAGCCAACTTCCCACTTCCTAGATAAAAGCATTCCATATACTGGGGGCAAGTCTATAACAACCACATCCATCATGGTTGAAATATATGAGCATGAAAAAAGATTAGCCCTCAAGTTCTTGATCATACCATAGGACTGTACACGTCTTGAATCAATGCCACAAACATTTCCATAAGGTGTAGTCACCTCCAAACCCATCTCCTTCATAACATGAAAGGGCATAACATTCATGGCGGCTCCAAAATCTAACATACAATTGTGTAGGATCATATTCTGAATGTGCAAGGTAAGGTAAAAAGAAGGGTGACCACCATTCTTTCTCTCATAGATCGTCGAGTGGATGTTAATGGGTGGATCTTTCTCAACCTTCCTAAATTCTGATCCACTAAGACTCTGGATATGACAATATTCTAAAACACTATCAGGAGTCTTCTTTTGGTTAATGCCTTCAAAGAATTCTTCTACTTGGCTTCTAACTGAGGGAACCTTCATTAATTCGGTTACAGGGATATTACACATGATTTTGCCCAATTCTTTCTTAACATCAATATTCAAATTATAATCACACTGGGCAACTTTCTCTTCTTCCTTTTTATCTTCTTTATTTTCCTTGCGCTTATCTAAGAAAGAAAGAGGATGGGAATCAACATTTCTTCTGTTATACATTTGAATCAGGGAGATTTATTGTGCAACATGATGAGCTAGGTTCATCAATTAAATATTCTTGCTCCCATGGCTCTTCTTCTGAGAGAATTATTCCGAAATCATCGTCAAAAGATAGATCTCCAACTAAGTTGATGTTTTCGAGTTGATCATCAAGATAATTGGTGTCAGAAGGTTCTTCTTCTACTTCATCACACCAATTCACATTATTCTTCTCAGAGTTTTCTGGATACTCAGGATGCCTTCTATTTTTATCTCCCTCATGCCTTCTATTGTTGTTCCAATAAGATTTAGGGCCATAAGGGTTTCTATATCTCTCAGGGTCTTGGAAACTTGCGACATTTTTAGTTAGGACAATTAATTGCCTCATCATTTCTTGCATTGTCTATAACGTGTCCTTTTCTTCTTAAGGCTTGGATACAGGCTCCTTGGGTCTTCGAAGCTTAGGATTAGACTTAGAAGTGGATGGGGAATAATGATCGAAGAAGTTTTGTTTCCCCATAGATGTTGCATTCGACTCAATAGTCTTGGCATTCATTTGAGCAGTCTTTAAGTCATTTGGGTTTTTATCAGTTAAACAAGGAAATAAAGTTTTAAGTGTCAAGTGCAGTTGAAATTGGACAATAAAACAAAGGGCAGAGTCTGCACACAACATTTTTGTTAAAATGCACAGTTTTACAATTTATGAAGATGTGCTGCGAAGCACACATAGCAAGCTAAGTTGCAAAGTAAAAGAAGGAAGTAGAATTATGAAGTTCAATTAAAAGAAGGGAAATGCAAAGCGAACCTCACCATTCACCTAACCGTCAGCGAAGCTAGAGGAAACTAGCTGCCATTACAATTTTGGTCAGAAAGTAGCCGTTGTACAGTACTTTTGGGAAATGGATTTTTCCGCTTTTAAGGCATATTTTTCCGTTGAAGACAAATTAAATGAAGGGAAAGGACCAAGATCTAAGCAATATTTGGCCAACGGACATGGCATTTAATGCTAAGTTAGTCGTTTTTTAGCGCTCCTTAGTGTCACTGTGCCTATAAATAGTAAAGACTACACAGTTACCGGTTTTATCGTGACTTTTAATTTTTACTACATGTAATTTCTGAGCTTTTTACCAGTCAAGAGCAAGAGTAAATTCGACAGTGTATGTCTGAACAAGAAATCCTAGAAGAGATATTAAGACAATTTCGACATTCTGGTTTGGAAGGAGTCATGAAGACGCCAGTGAAGAAAGTAGTCCCAGAGAGAGGTGGAACATCTAGGGCTTCATCGCGAAATATACTAGAGCATAAGCATAAAGATAAGCAAAAGGATACTGAGCAAGAGAAGTCGAAGGCCGCATAAATTTCGAAGCCGTTTCTACCAGAACAACCTTGCGACAGGCCGATTCTGTTCATACCCGAGTACATCCCTCCGAGAAGAGATGTTGCACCAATTGTGTACTTGCGAAGAATCCGCAATACGAGATCCCGCTGCCGCCCATGTCGAGCCATGTGCACGAAAAGGAGAATTTGGTAGGAAGGATTCCAGAATGCAAGTTCCCAGATCATGACTTGCTCCATGAAACGAAGTACCCACAATTTCAGCCAGAGTAATACATGGGTAGGTGACATGATGAAGCCAGTAAGAAAACAACAATTCAAGCTCAAGACTGGATTGTGCCATTACAACCATCAGGATTGTTGAACTTGCTGCGAATTCCGCATTTTGACAGGATGCCAGAGCTCACAGAATTTGTGTGAACATTGCTCTCATGCACGCACCAGGTGTTGATGTATATGTAACTTCGGAATGTATTTCACATATATGTATATTGTATTCCTATAGAGATGTTATTATTCCTCTATACGGAAGTGTCGTCATTTATATTGTAAGTGTCGTAACTTATACTTGATGGGTTATTAGACCACCTTGTTTGGTGTCGGCCCTGTATAAGTCATGTGGGTCAAAGGGTTATTAGACCACCCTATTGGGGGTCGGCCATGTGGGTCAAAGGGTTATTAGACCACCCTATTGGGGGTCAGCCCAGTCAGCATTATGTTATGTGGTTAAGTTCGAGCCTACATGAGTTAGGTAAAAAGGCAAGTCAAGTCAAGTATAAATAGAGTGTGGGAGGCACTCTATTTACTCACTCACTTCTCACACATGCACTCAAGGAGGAGTGGCGTACTTATGGAGGAGGAGGATCTGCTGCTAGGTTATGTCTATCTCTCTTGGTTGGTTGTATCATTACTCTATCTATCTCTGAGGAAGTTATTGGGGTTTTTCACCTTTATGGTTTTCCCCAAGTAAATCTTTGTGTTTCTTGTGTGCTTGCATTATTGTCTCCATGATTGATATGCTGTACATGTTGTTCTCTCAGTTAAGATCCTAGATCAGATTGAAGTAAATTCAGAAAATCTAACATGGTATCAGAGCTAGCCTGAAAGAAGGCATGATATGGCATGTATGACACTTGTTGCACTTACGATGCTAGGGCTTGATATAGCAAAAACCATTCGTCGTAGCACTTTCGCTATAAATCCGTTTTGGAGAAGGTTTCGGATCTGAATTCTTTACAGGTCGAAGATTAAATCTCCAGGTACCTTGTGTCCAAAGGACAACCTCTAATTCGTTGTACTTTGTGATTTATGATCTGTACAATATAGGGTTTCTGCCTCTTCCAGATCTGAGTCAAAATCAGGTGACCTTGGGAAAAAGGTCATAAATTGGGCTAGGAAGCTCCAAATGAAATTTCGTAAAACGTGACAGGTAGTACATAGACTGTACTATCTCAGAAAACTTTTTCAGAGGCCGAAGGTGAACCAGTGACACGTGGCATGCCGTACAAGTTTGATCTCCTGTATTATCCCATAAACAGGTCACGTTGCGACACTTGGCATAACTTCTCTCAGAGAATCCAATTGAGATAAGAACTATCAGGATGGAAAGATAACAGGTCTATCTATCTCATAAAATATTTTTAGAGGCCGAAGTTGAAACAGTGACACGTGGCACGCCGTACAAGTTCGCTCTCCTGTATTATCCCAAAACAGGTCACGTTGCGACATTTGGCATAACTCTCTCTCAGAAAATCCAATTGAGGTCAGACCTGTCAGGATGGAAAGCTAATAGGTCAGGCTATCTCAGAAAACTTTTTCAGACCCTGTGGATCAAAAATTTCGGAGTTACACTAGAAACAATCAGGTACATATTTCTGTCAAAACATAATTATTTTTTGGTACTTTCATTCATGGCTTCCGGAAATTAGGGCTTTGGAGAAAGTTGGAATTTTTGTAATCGGAGACCACGGCTGAATGCTACTCATCAAAATAAAAATTTAGAGACCAATATCAGAATTTTTGGTTGGGCAGAAGGCCGGGCTTGATCAAACCCTAGTTCGAGACTTTGATCAGAAAAGTGGAAAATTAGGGCTTTTGTAAAAATGGGAATTTTTTAAATCTGTGACCACGGTTGGAAGCTCCTCAGAAAAATAGAAGCTTAGAGATTTGGATCAAACATTTTGATTGGGAAGAAGAGTGGGCTTCATCAAACCCCAGTTCAGGGTCACGTCCAGTGAATCTGGAAGTTTCAAAGGAAAAATTGAGGAGTGAAACTTTGCAGTTTTCAAATTCTGAATATACCAGTTTGATCAGCTCATCAAGGCGCATATTTATATCCTTTCGGAAGTTTGAAATTCCAAGTTTGAATTTTTGGGGTTTCTCTGACAAACCCATATCTAGCTCCAGGTGCAGTTCCTGCAAATCAAGTGGATTGGGTTAATCCTAGAAGAAGATGGATTGATCATCTGCATGAGTGAAGAAGTTCCTGTTTCAGAGGGAGATGAGGCTAAGGCCTTACATAAGGATATATTACAAGCGATCTCGATAGGTATGAATCATCGAGGTATGTTTTGAGATTTGTTCATGATTAAGTTTATGGTATGTTTGTCTTCATGTTATTACGGTTAGTACAATCTTGATTTTAGACTTGTCATATCACCTTAATAAAATTATGAATGTACGATAGAAAATATTCATTGATTAGGGTGTTGACACTTATGATTGTACTAATGCATTATGGTGTTGTATGAGGTTTATGTTGTCTACTAACATGAAAGGTACACCAAGAAAGACAAATCATGTTCCATTTCAAGAACATATGATCATGATGACATGAGGATAAAGACTCATCCATTGTCATGGATCTCATAAAAGATCCATTTATGAGGTATGTATAACTTGGTTTTAAAATGGCTAACCTATGAGATATACAGGTTACTAGCACAAGTCATTGAAGAAGAACAAGAAGACATTATGCGGGTATATTAGACATAACTAGCTAGCATGCTAATCCAGGTATGTTTTTCCTATATCAAGCTAGAATCCTACCTTGTGTTAGGATCTTATACTGTTGTGTTGTTGATAATGATTATTCATGAAGTCATAAGTTTGAATAATAATGGGTATATGCATATTATGTGTCTTACCTTAATTAATGATATGACTAACCCGAAGAGTCTGAGTAATTATAGGTTTAAGACATGTTATGTTTCTTATGATTTGACTAACCATAAGAATCCTACATAAACCTTGAATGCTAATGCTTATTATTTCTGTTTGAAATGATCATGACTATACATGCTTGAGATTAGTGTGTTTTAATAGTATACTAATGAATGTATGATTTTATATGAGACCTAGAGGATAACACAATGATGATACTAACAAGCATGCATAGGGATCAAGAATGTATGTAAGTTCAAGGACAGGTAATCCAGGAAGCAAAGATCAAGAGGGAGTACACTCTAGTTATTCCTGCAAGAAAGCAAAGGAGCACACTTCAGTAGTTTCTGCAAGGATGCAGATATTCAGAGGGAGTTGACCACTTCTCACAATCCACATCAGAATGGAGTTGCAAAGATTCAGAGGGAGTCCACCCAACAAACAAACAAAGATAAGTATTTTAATTATCATTTCTTACATATTTGTTTGTTTAAATAAAATTGTTCAATGATGTATATGCTCATGGTCTTAGACTTAGGATATGTATTGTGCATATTAGAATAATTACATTAATGAACAATATACTACTAATATACATGGGTAAGTGGCCTATGGCACTGTACTACATTCCATTGCTACTTATCTAGAATGAAACCTCTTTGCTGACATGTTGGGAGTTTTGCACACTCTTAACAATGTTATGGTAGAGATTGGAAGGCATCTAGAAAGTTACGGGATATGAATAAATGTTGTATTGAAGCATTGGCAAAGATAATTGCATGACTGTATGACATATTTCTTTATGTAAGAATTTGTTCTAAAAACTATGAGATGTTTTCTAATCATGCAATTTAACTTGTTGTGTAGGAAAGATCGTATGCCATCTCCTACAAAAGAAGAACTACAACATTTGTTCCAACAACAAAGACATCTATTGAAGATATTGAAGATATTGAAGTTCCCAGGATCTGGGATGAAGAAATGAAATGCCATGATCCGTCGATCATGAAGAATGATGTTTGGGATGTAGTCCCAAGACGTGAAGGGAAGGTTGGCTTCCAAATGGAACTATCAAATCAAGCATGTTGCAGATGGCAGCATTGAGAAATATAAAATTGATGAAATAGAAGATGCACCAGATGGATTTCAAGACAGCATGGTGTAGTCATATATGTGTGCAGAACTTGGTATGGTAGGATAGACAGCTTTCGATCTAGTTTGGGATTTACCAAGAGTAAAGCGGATTCCAACCTTTACTACAAGGTTGAGGAAGGCAATCCAGTGATACTACTCTTATATGCGAATAACCTGTTTGTTACAGGTGAAAATAGATGGATTGCCAACACACAGCGGAAGCTTGCTGCTGAATTTGATATGAAGAACTTGGGGATGATGGACTATTTGTTTTTGGCATGGAGGTGTGGCAGAGTGTAGATGGAATCTTCCTTGGACAAGGGAAGTATGCAGTAGAGATCCTGAAGAGGTTCGGGATGATGGACTGCAAGGCTATGGCCACACCTATGGCATCGAATCTGAAGCTTCTATGTGATGCTTCATCTGAGCCAATTGATGTCTCTATGTATCGTCAGATGATTGGGTCCTTGATGTACCTGACGAACACGAGACCAGACATTTGCTTTGCTGTGAACACATTGAGCCAGTTCCTGATGGATCCGAGGGGTGTTCACCTGGTTGCTGTAAAGCATGTTCTGAGGTACCTGAAGGGTACAGTGGATTATGGGCTCAGGTATGAGGCGAATCAAAAGTTTAACCTGCAGGGTTATGTTGATTCAGATTGGGCTGGCAGTGCTGCAGATAGGAAGAGCACATCTGGGTGTTGCTTCAGTATGGGATCAGGTGTGATCTCTTGGTTTAGCAGGAAGCAGTCCTGCGTAGCACTGAGTACAGCTGAGGCAGAGTATGTTGCAGCCTGCTCAGCTAGTTGTGAGGCAGTATGGCTACGGAAGCTACTGTTTGAGTTATTTGATCTCCCGTTGGAGGCTACTGGTATCTTCTGTGATAACCAGAGTTGTGTGAAGCTGTCCGAGAACCCAGTGTTTCATGACAGGTCGAAACGCATAGAGATCAAATATCACTATATCAGGGATATGGTGCAGAGAGGATCTGTGAAGCTCCTATATGTTGCGACAGACGAGCAGATTGCAGATGTGCTGACGAAGCCACTAGCCAGGGTGAAGTTTGAGTACTTCAGAGAGAGGCTTAGCATTCTTCAGATCGAGGACACTTCGAGGAAGAAGTGATGAACACATTTGCTGAAGCCATTCCAAGCATGTTGGAAGGAGGATCCTCCACATGGCTGTGGATGTAAGCGCTGGATGATGAGCATCAGAATGATGTTCTGGTTTCTGCTTGGATATGATCAGTTGGATCATTTTTATGTATGTATGTACGCATCATGTTGGATGCCGGATATGATCAGTTGGATCATTTTTATGTATGTATGTACGCATCATGTTGGATGCTAGATATGATCAGTTGGATCATTTTTATGTATGTATGTATGCATCATGTGGATGCTGGATATGATCAGTTGGATCATTTTATGTATGTATGCATCATGTTGGATGCTTGGACCATGTATCTGTATATGTATCAGGTGGATACATTGTATGATCAGGTGGATCATGTATGGTGATATGTATCATGTATTTGTATCAGGTGGATACATTGATGATCAGGAGGATCATGTATGATGATATGTATCAGGTAGATACTTGGTATGCATCAGGTAGATGCATTGATGATCAGGTGGATCAGGTATGATGATATGCAACAGGATGTTGCAGTGATGATCAGGATGATCATAGATGACGAGCTTCAGGATGTTGCTCCAGATGACATGCAGCAGGATGTTGCAGTGATGATCAGGATGATCATAGATGACGAGCTTCAGGATGTTGCTCCAGATGACATGCAGCAGGATGTTGCAGTGATGATCAGGATGATCATAGATGACGAGCTTCAGGATGTTGCTCCAGATGACATGCAGCAAGACGTTGCAATGATGATGATCAGGATGATCATGGATACATCAGGATGATGTATGGTGAGTATCAAGTTGATACTCTGTGGTCGTTGATCAGGTTGTACAGATGAGCATGTAATCCGGTGCCCTGGGAGATTTGCAGATGGTCTTTCGAGGTTTTGCCTATGGCATGTAATATCGGTGCCCTGGGACATCTGGCAAATGCTCTTTCGAGGTTTTGCTCTGGGAGGACATGTAATTCGGTGCCCTGGGAGATCTGCAGATAGTCTTTCGAGGTTTTTCCTATGGCATGTAATAGCGCCCTAGGATATCTGGCAGATGCTCTTGCGAGGTTTTGTCCTATGGCATGTAATAGCGCCTTGGGAGATCCGATAGGTTGGGCTGTGTGCCCGTAATCAGTCCTGGGATGCTCTTGCGAGGTTTTGCCATGACCACATATCATAGCGCCCTGGGAGATCCTACAGGTCGGAGTTGTGTACCCGTAACATCCTGGGATGCTCTTTCGAGGTTTTGTGGTGGGGTCACATGTAATAGCGCCCTGGGAGATCCTATAGGTAGAGTTGTGTGCTCGTAATAGCCTGGGATGCTCTTTCGAGGTTTTGTGACGCACGTAATAAGTCCTGAGGATTCCACAGTATGGCCAGTGATGACGAAGACCTGCAGGTGGTGGGCCTACATCTAGTATGAAAAAGGACTGGCTCTGTAGAACTTCCTATGACGAGTAGATTCAGAGATTGATTGAGATAGCAGCAGCAGTGACGATGATGATGACTCGATGACGATTATCCAGTGACGATGATCCAGAGTAGATGACTTGTGCTAGAAGAACTGTGCTGAGAAATACCTTCCTAGTTAAGAGGGAGTGTTGATGTATATGTAACTTCGGAATGTATTTCACATATATGTATATTGTATTCCTATAGAGATGTTATTATTCCTCTATACGGAAGTGTCGTCATTTATATTGTAAGTGTCGTAACTTATACTTGATGGGTTATTAGACCACCTTGTTTGGTGTCGGCCCTATATAAGTCATGTGGGTCAAAGGGTTATTAGACCACCCTATTGGGGGTCGGCCATGTGGGTCAAATGGTTATTAGACCACCCTATTGGGGGTCGGCCCAGTCAGCATTATGTTATGTGGTTAAGTTTGAGCCTACATGAGTTAGGTAAAAAGGCAAGTAAAGTCAAGTATAAATAGAGTGCGGGAGGCACTCTATTTACTCACTCACTTCTCACACATGCACTCAAGGAGGAGTGGCGCACTTATGGAGGAGGAGGATCTGCTGCTAGGTTATGTCTTTCTCTCTTGGTTGGTTGTATCATTGCTCTATCTATCTCTGAGGAAGTTATTGGGGTTTTTCACCTTTATGGTTTTCCCCAAGTAAATCTTTGTGTCTCTTGTGTGCTTGCATTATTGTCTCCATGATTGATATGCTGTAGATATGCTGTACATGTTGTTCTCTCAGTTAAGATCCTAGATCAGATTGAAGTAAATTCAGAAAATCTAACACTAGGGTTACTTGTGGTTATACCGCAAGATTGACATCAACATAGACCTCATTTATAGAATTATGCACTTGAGCAAAAGAGGTGCCGACCTCGCAGTAGAGATCGTAGGTAAAAACAAAGACAAAGAACTTGCAAAGAGAATGAATAATGAATTTGGCTTGATCAAAGGAACCGTCAAACAAATCAAATCAAGGATGTTGCTATGAGGTTCATAGTTCAACTGCTCGCAGGGAAAGTACTAAGGAAATGTAGACTGAACGAGGTGTCGGTCGCTGCGATCTCCTTAGCTGTAAAGGCCAAGGATGGACTCCAGTATAATTGGGCAAGCTACATTCTAAATGAATTCCTAGATGATGTTGCGGATACGCAAGATAATGGACATCAATTCCATTATAGATGTTTTTTAGTCTTGATCGTGTCTGTGAGCTGGAAAGAGGCTAAGTATCAACAAAATGTACTGGTATTCAATGGAGATTGGTGTGGACCCAGATTTGTGAACATGTGGGACAATTCGAAGCTGGACAGACAAAAACTAAATAATATACAGTTGTACACATATTATGAGAAACTATGCGAAGTAATACAACGTACTTCACGTATCCCTAAGGATATAACAACTGTTTATATTCACAAGATGAGATTCAAAGCTGGCCTTCACTTTATTTTCATTCAGCCTAGAGAACGAAATAATCCAGAATGGTTTGAGGGACTATACCATTCCGGATCGTTGCATTTCCTCCGGAAGACCTAAAGTAGCAAAACCATGAGTTAACATAGCACTTGGCACGGTGATTGCACCTAACCACCGATCATCTTGGCTCTGTACTTCTAGAACTATATGGACGCGAAGAAGATTGATCTTATCACTGAAGAATGGCTACTCGAGTGGAATATTGATGCGCCAGAAACATTGATCACTACATCAGAGGAAAGTGTAAATGAAAGTGACACCCAGGACGAAGGAGGAGAGCCAACAAGTGTTAGGAACAAGAACAAGATCAAGGACGAGAACAACAATAAATTGTTGATTTTCTAGGAGGAGAGAAGAGGAAGAATCCCAACACAATCATGCCAGAGGGATCGCAAAGAAAGAAGTAGAAGACAAGTAAGACTCCGATCGATGCACAATTTCATTATGATGATTACGATTGCATCGCAACCCAAGTTAGTGAACATCTTGAAGAGACGCTCGCATTGAAAGACAACAAGCAAGAGGAAATCCAAGAAAGCATCGCAGAATTGAAGAGGATGGTGGCAAGAGTAGAAAAAGTCCAAAGAGATCTATTAAGGGAATCAGACTCTGAAGACAGGATAGGGGAGTCAAGCCAAAGAAAAATAAAAGTTCATGCTTTAACGATGAGACCCCGGTTAGTCCACATATAGCCAATGAATGTGATATTCCCGTTTGATGAACTTACTGAAGGTGCGAAGTAGCTCACACATTTGGATATTAACGTGGGAATGTTTCCCATTTAAGGACTGCATAATCTGCATTTACAGGTTGTGGAAGAAATCAGAGACAGAGATATGATCTCATATAAACAACATGTGAAGATGGAAGATAGTTATAAGGAGCTGAAGAATAAATGTGTGTTGAAGAAAAATGAGCTAGCAAATGATTGGGAGAAGCAGAAAAAGATGAAAAAAACCATAGCTGAAGAATGTGCGAAGATCCCAGACTGCAAAGAAGAGCTTGAAGTGGAAGCGACCATCCTTAATATTGGTGCTGCCGTGGACAATCTCAAAGCGAAAATGGAAGACATGGAGATTGGCTACAAAGAGAAGATTGTTGACTTAGAGTCTCGACAACTACCTGGCACTCTTCCCGATGTGAAAGAAGCAAGGGCTGAACAATTAAGGACTTCAACCGAAAACATCTCCGCATAAGTTGTGAGGTATCAAGACTTGCTGGAAGAAGTCACTAAGGTATGGGATATACTACAAAATGATCCTGAATTACAAAAAATTCAGGATGAAGTTCAGAAGAGGCAGAAGGACATTGATTCTATGAACACGACCATGAAAGATTTGCCACTAAGGCAAAGGATCCAGAAGTTCACAGAAACGAAAGAGCTTCAGAAGGAGCTGAAGGCACTAAGGATGAAGGAAGTTGAAACTTCGTAGAAGTTGCAACCCATGCAAGAAGAAGCACTGGCACTATTTAAAGAAATCGAGGAGAAATTGAATGAAATCTGCACGACAAAGAGTACAATGAAGGATCAAATGCCAAAGCCCATATCAATGATGATGCTCAAACCGATCAAAGAATACGAGCAAGAGACTAAGGAAGCAGTTGCGAAGTTGAGCACAAATTTTCAGGAATTCGCTACAAAGATGAACATCCCAAGTGATGTGCAGTCGAAGAAGCCCAGTGTAAGTGGCTCGGGGACGAGCCACAAGTAAGTGTTAGGGGCCTGTTGGGAGTAGCCCAAGTAAAGGAAGTTTTGATGATGAAAGAACAATTAGACGAGGCCTAACATTAACCAGTTTTGGGAGAAGCAACTCCACAATTCCCAGGAGGAGGTTATGGAGCGAAGCGAAGTTGAAAGGAAATGACATGTCCCCTTAGTAAAGATGAAGTACTAAGGACGAAGAGAGGTAGTTGAACCAGTTAAGGAAGAAGCGGTGAAATGACAACTACAAGAGTAGAGAGTAAAGAAGCAGAATGGTGAAAAGGAAGTGCCACTGTAGAGTCAGAGCCGTGCGGTCAGAACTGCACTGTCAGAAGAAGTGAAACAAAAGGACAACAGAGTTACAACGAAGTTAAGGCAAAGCCATTAGAGAAATTTTGAGGTCAAAAAATGGCCTCAAAACAAAGAAAATGTACTATAAAAAACAACCAATCACATTCTAGTAGATGACATCATCCCCCTTGGTTGAGGTGGCATTACATGAGTTAAGAATGCTTATTTGTCAAATTTTCTATGGTGGATGAAAACACATAGTTAACCAAGGTAGTGGTGTAAGTACTTTTAAGTCATAAAGTAAAGTACTCATAATGATAGTCTTTTCATAAAATAATATTATTGTCATTTTCAAGTAAAATACTCATAATGAATGTCTTTTCACACTTTCTCATAAAATAATAATATTGTCATTTTCAAGTGAAGTACTCTTAATTCATAAAGAAAGTCCTTTCACATTTGTTTATAAATAATATATTATCATTTTTATGTTTTTAATTTTAAATTATATATTCACTCCACTCTATTTAATAACATAATGTCAAACTAATAAATAATAATAATAATAATAATAATGCAATGTGGATTATAATAATATTATTAACATTTTACATGTAAATAAATTCTTAATTAAATTACATTATATTAAATTCATGAGAAAAGTACTAAATATAAAAAGTCAACATAGAATTAAAAAAATAGCTCTTAAAAATGTTTTTTATTATTTAATTTCATTTGCAAGTTCAAGACAAATAAATGCTAAAGGACAATAAATTTTTGGGAATTTACAGTGAATCTTAGTCATATCAATGTAGACTTATTTTATTAATTTTATTTTTAGTGAATTTTGAAAAGTAACTCAACCATGGTTATTTATATTGTGCATAGAAAATAGTGTGGGAGGTGACTTGTCATATATACCTACCCCATAAAATCCCCAATTCCTAATATTTTAATATATCTCATATTTTTGTAGTACATCTCTTAGGAGGCCATTTTTTGACCTCAAAATCTCTCTAATGGTGGTCGACAGGAGAACCATGTTGTTTTGGGTTTAAGAGTACTATGGGGGTTGGACCATAGTTAATGTAATATGTGACCTTCGGGCACATCTATATATATGAACAATTTTGTATAAGGGAGGGTTAGATATAGAGAGATATTGTTACAAGTTTGGAAGGTTAGTGACATTAGAGAGCTAGATCTAGATTGAGAGAGAGATCTAAGAGAGGAAGAATCTACAGCTCAGTGCACATAGATCTATTGTAGAGAAGAGTCTGCAGACGAGTGCACAGATTGCAGGAAGGACACCTAATACTCTATGAATCCAAGAATCTAAACAAACATGAGAAAAATTATGAAAATAATGATTTGTAATTGATTAGTCACCATTATACATGATTTGAATATGTGTAAATTACTTTCTCGAAGGAAGACTTGAGTTACAGACTGATCAAATGAACCTAAAATATATATTTGATCAACCAAGTCTGAATGATCAGCAAGCTAGATGGTTAGAGTTCTTAAGTGAATTTGAATTTGAAATCAAACATATTAAGGAAAAGGAAAATAAATTTGTTGATGCTCTTAGCAAAAAATGGCATATAGTAGCTATGAGAATATGCAAAGATGACCTCATAGAACAAGTCATTAAATCCTTAGCCGAAGACAAGAAGCATAATCAAGTGGTGGCAGGTAAGGAAAAAATAGAACCTAATAAGAAGTATGAGGGATATCAAATAGAAGAAGACAAACTTCTTGTCTTCCAAGGGCAGTTGTACATTCAAAATGATGCAAGAATAAAGAAGCTAGTAATGGACGGAATACATCAAATGCCTTACTCGAGACATGTATGATATTAAGAGACTATAACAACAATAAGAAAGAAATATTATTGGCCATTGATAAAGAGGGATGTAGCAGAGTATATCTCCAGGTGTCAGAAATGCCATCAGGTTAAAGTAAGGCACCATCATCCACTGGGATTACTATGGCCATTGCCCATCCCTAAGTGGAAATGGGAGGTAATATCCATGGATTTTATTATAGGGTTACCAATGACAATAAGACAACATGAATCGATCATGGTGGTGGTAGAAAAGTTAACAAAAGCAATGCATTTCATATCGGTTAAGTCCACACATAAAAAAGATGACATTGCAAGGAATTTCATGAAGAAAATCTTCAGATTGCATGGATTTCCTAAGGCAATAATTTCAAACAAGGATACTAATTTCACCTCAAACTCCTCGAAAGGCTTGTTCAAGAATTTGGAAACTCAACTCAATTTTAGTACAATATACCATCCTCAAATAGATGGTCAGACGAAGAGAGTAAATCAAGTGCTTGATGATCTATTAAGGAAGCATGTGATGAATAATCCATCCAAGTAGGAATATTGCCTACATCTAGTTGAATTTTCATACAACACCAATCGGCATGTGTCATTAGGAATGAGTCCATTGGAAGTTATATATGGCAGAAAATGAAAAACTCCAGTATGATGGGGAAAACTAGTGAACATGGTAGTGCTTGGATCGAAAATGCTCAAAGAGATAGAGCAAGAATTTATTAAAATTAGGAAAAATTTGAAAGCAACCTAGGATATATAGAAGAGATATGAAGACATGAGTGTTTTGCAAGTTAGCATCGAGATATTGTAGGCCTTTTGAAGTCCTTGATAGGAAATGACCTGTTGCATATAGGATTGCATTGCTTGCACATATGAAAGCTCAATTTTCTTTTCGTGTCTCATTGCTTATAAAGTATACACGGAAATCACATTATTGATTGGAATTTGATTCAAGTGGAACAAAAGGGATAGTTCCAAGTGGAGCCTGCATACATCCTAGAATAGAAGGTCACCATGCTCCATAATCGAGCCATTGGGATGGCAAAGGTGTAATGGAAGCACTTTGGTACGAGTGAAACTACATGAGAGCTAGATGATGTGATGCGAGAGACATACCCATTTTCATTCAATTGTGAGTAGCAATGAGGATAGTGTTAATAAAGGGGGAGGATAATGCAATACCCCTAGTTAGATATTGACATTTAAATATGGTATTGTTGGACTATGTGCTTGCCACGCTAAATTTATCTCTATATAGACATTGTGATTTATATCACTCCTTACAAATCTCCTTGAAAGGTTGATGTTGGGTTTTCCTTCATTTCCATTGGCGTCAAGTTCTCACATGTATTTTTAGATTTCACATCCTTTCCTTTTTCTCATAAGTGGTTCTTTGCATGCACTTTGAATGATGTTCCGTTATTATTGTTATTCATAAAATAGATGATAACTATTGTTATTCATAAAATAGATGTTTGGTCATGAAATAGATGATAACTATTGTTATTCATAAAATAGATGTTTGGCGATAAACTAGATGTGAAATGAAACTATTTTAAAATGAAATGTTCCAAAATAATAAAAAGTTTACACTATATAATCAATATGAAGGTTGTGATTAATAATGATGGAATATAAACATCTTGATCAAATACTATTAGCTTTAATGATAAGTTCAAAGTAATTTCAGGAATAAATCTTATTTAAATATTTATTTTATTTTTATTTTAAAAATATATTTGTTAATTGATTATTTTACCTTTAAAACTTCGTATTTTTTAGATTATAAAATATATTTATATTGATAATATTAATTGAAGAATAAATTGTATGTTTTTTATTATTAAAAATTTATTTAATATATAATTTTTTCAATCCTAAATAATAAGTTATAAAATTATATATAGATATAATATTTAAATTCTTGTAAAATACTTTGAATGCTAAATATAACAATGGCATCTTCAATTTTATATTTATTTAACAATTATTCAACAAATTAGTATAATTTATATTTTGTATATACTTATTTAATTATGTTATCATAATAATAAACACCTAAGGCACATTCTTAATCTATACAACTTACTCACTCACACATTTAAATTATAAACATAACTAACTTACCCAACACAACTCAATCATATAACTTATATAATTAAGCTATATAAATAAGCCATGCATTTAATTCATAAACCATTATAAAATTTGTTATTTAATAACATTATCATTTATCCAAAAATTAATTAAATATTTCTTAATTAATTAAACTTTTGTAATGTAACAAAACACAATTAAAAAGTGTAAAACTAATAAAATACTTTTAAAATTAATTTAAAGTAGTGCATACCACAAATATATTTATTTTAAATGATCCAACATAAATGAAAAATGACAAGAAAAGATAATTACATCTACCTCGTCAAAACCCTATCATGGAGTAATTACTAAACTATAATATAAGTTAAAACTTTATAAATAGAAAAAGATAAATGGATTAACTTTTTCAAAATCATATAAAACAATTAGTTAAGTATTAACTAATAATAAAATTAGTAGATGAACATTATTTAAAATATAGGCGAAGTAATAACTAATAATAAAATTATTTATTATTAGATGAACATTATTTAAAATATAGGCAAAGTAATAACTAATAATAAAATTATTTATTATTAGATGAACATTATTTAAAATGTAGGCATTTAATTCATCATCTCTAATGCTTTTAGCTAGTAACAATATCATTAATAAGAGAAATAGCTGCAATGCAACAAAATAGTAAATAAAAAATGTCAATAAACAAGTTCGAAGTAAAAAATGTCATTAATAAGAAATTTGATAACAACTAGAAAACTTAATGCATCTATAGGAACGAGGTGCTTTATAGTCCAGTATGGGGGAGATGTTGTAACTTAACCTAAGATTACCAAAAATAAAAAATAATTAAAAAAATCTATGTCGACTCCTAAAATAAAATAAAAAATTATGAAAAGTAATTAAAAAATCCATGTGTGCTTATAAAATAAAAAATTAAAACTTAAAATTGGATCTATCAAGCAAGATAGAGATCAAATTTCTTGATTTAATATTAAAAACAAAATTACACCTAAAAAAATTGGATCCCTCTAACAAAATTACACCTAAAAAAATTGAATCTCTCTCGGCACTTGATAGATCCGAATTTAAGATGGATCTATACTCGTTACAATATATGGAAAATGCTATCAACATTACACATGGTTAATTGAAGTCTCATTATTCCTTGTTTTGTCTTGCCTTCCACCTTGGAAAGAAAAAATATATACATATTAGTGTATGAAGACTATGATATAGTATAATTATGAAAATTAGATCCATGCCTTCGTAATGATCTATGAAGTGTTAGTAACTAAGGAAAATTAATGTATATATATATATATATATATATATATATATGTTTACCATATAGGCTTATATTCAAACATTATGGTCATTTATTGAGATCTTTACATAGAATTATCCTTCAATCAAGCAAGAATATATAAATTTGATATTAAAATAATTCTATCAAAATAAATATCGACAATCTTCTATCTGTAAGGAATTAGATCCATCTTAAACTCCTATCTATCAAGCACCGAGAGGGATCCAATTTCTTGAGGTGTATTTCTTTTTTTAAATTTAAACTCAAGAAATTTGATCTTTCTTGATTGATAGATCCGGGTTTAAGTTTTAAGTTTTTATTTTATAAATGAACATCTATTTTTTAATTACTTTTCATAATATTTTATTTTATGAACCAACATGGATTTTTTTTTTTTTAAATATTTTCCATAATTTTTTATTTTATGAGTCAACATGAATTTTTTTAATTATTTTGTTACTAACGTTGAAACGTTATATCATGTTAGAGGATCTCTCCCATACTGGATTGTATAGTAGCACCTAGTGCAATGATGATGATGACCACATTTTGATTTATCACCATTAAGAATATAAAGTTTTCTAATATTGATTGATAACACTTTGTATTTATAAATATTTATTGGTAAAGTTGTATGACTTTTCTTCTCGGCTAAAGTTGACCGGAGACCGGAAATATTGTAATGCTCGATGCAAGCCTGGAGGTATTGATCAAAAGCCTTCACGTGCAAAAGATGGAAACTCCATACAATTTTTGTTACTATGACATGACTCCTTGATGATGTAGTTACTATTATTTCACAATTGCATTTTTAAATTGAAAAAAAAAGAAGTGTGTTTTGTCCCGAAAATATATTTGGTAAAATCATATATAAGCTAAATTGAAACATGAAAATGATATTAATATATTTAGGTCATTTCTTTATTAGTATTCTTCAAACTATTGAAATTTCCAAATAAATGTGTTAGTCGTGCATCAACTACAATATTCCACAAAATACATTTTCATGTTCCTCATTTACAAAAGCTCCTCATCTACAAATTTCTATCTTTTATTTGCTATTAATATTTAGTTATACAAATTAGATCGAATTAAATTAAATTAAGGAAAAAAGGTAATGGATTTTGAAGAAACTTGAGTACACCTTGCAACATGCATGTATTCACTTACCGGTCCAGCTTACAACGACTTCCAAATGCATACAACGTTGCATGCATGTATTCACGTATTCTACCTGCCGTTAGGCATGGTAACATTGTAATGGATTTGAGTTGAATCACAATTAGTTGCACGGTTGACTAAAATTATTTAACATTTTTCCTAAGTTTTACATTAAAATATATATTTTATTTAGTTGTTTTTTAAATTAAATCCATTTATATGCCACGCAATTGGCTAAGAATTTGAAGGTCTTATTGCCACCCGGCTGGGCCTTCTTGGGATTAGGGAGGCTCTTTTAATGCTTTTTCGTGCTTTAATAATTTCGATGGCCATTGAATGGAACGCCACCGATTCTGATTTTTTCTTCGTCAAAAGCATGAAGCTTTCTTTGCCCATGGCTTCCTTCAACCTATTCATTAACCAGCCAACAACATATTCATTAACCAGCCAACAACCTTGTATTAGTTTGACAATGCAAAGTGCTTTGGAATTGTCAAGGTTATTGTTTTTTTCTCTGCAAGCTGCCTTTGCAAATTGCAATAGAGTCTAATTTGTGTTTAGGTATGTAATAATAAGGAAATTCACCTGGAAACAAATAGTATTTTGGCTAAATGGTCGTCACATCCAAATTCTCAAAATACAGATTTTCAGAACAAAAATATGTAAATTATCCAGAAATTATCAAATCCGAAAATTAACAAGGTAGTCATGATAACGGATGGCTGACTGGTTGACAGCAAAAAGTGATTCTTATTTTTTTAAGATAAATCTTTGTTGTTCGGTTCAAAATTATTCACAAAAATGTATGAAGTTTAATTATTTTTTAATATAAATGTATGTTGTTTTGTTCAAAATTATGAACACAAAAATGTATAAAGTTAAATGTAAAAAATAAACATAAGGAGGACTTTAATACATGATAGACACAAAGAGTTACCTGTTCAAAAACAGTCAACACAGACACAAAGATTAAATATTATAAAGTATTTTCACATCATAGACCGAAAGATTAAGATTATGTGGCCAACATAAAAGTCCGAAGTCCATTTGTTTAAGATTAAATAATTTCTTGGATCATGTGTTTTTCATGGCAGCTATTGTTGTTACAGTCAACAATTTCATAATTTATTAAAGGTTAAAACAGTTAAATTATTAATTTGGGTGGCCATATTGATTTTCAATCCAGGCCATCTTGTCTCCACAAAACAAAACAAGGCAATGCAATGCAATATATCGGCATGTAACCCATCACATGCGATCTTGTTTGTACACATGGTCGAGCTTACTGCCACCCGTCCAACATACACCCACTTGCAAATGCATACAATGTTATGGGCTTTTTCATATTGGACACTACTTGCTGTTAGCAAGAAATAATAAAACGATGGATAAAAAAAGATCAAAACCACCCCTGAGAGCTCTGCAACAACGTTCGCACTATAACAGGTGCAATTATTTCAATGTTACATGTTTTTTGTTCCTGGAAATATCAACCCAGAGACTTTTAATGCAGAAACCGGGTGTTTTTTCACAGTTTTCAGAAAATTTTGATGAATTATTCTTCATTTACATGTTGCCAGAGTTTAGGATCTACATTTATGGGGAAGCAGAAGGCGGAAATGGAGAACACTGGAGTGTTGGCCAACGGCAGCTGGTGTGCCTGGGATGAGCCCTGCTCAAACGAAGTCGCATCCTAGTGCTTGACGAAGCTACAGCATCTGTGGACACTGCAACCGATGGTATTATACAACATATAATTCGTGCAGAGTTTGCAGATTGCACTGTTATCACTGTGGCTCACATAATCCATTTTGTAGTTGACAGCGTCAGCGAAGGTACTTAGTCTTATACACTTGTTTCTTGGGCTCATATGCCATTTTCTTAAATAACAAATTGAGAATGAGTCCGGGCCTCATGGCAATGGAGATCTATTGTAGCTAATGGTTTTCGTTGGTTCAACAGGAAGGATTCTGGAATATGACACTCCATTGAAGTTGCTGAAGAACAAAGACTCGGCCTTTTCAAAGCTCATTCAGGAGTACTCTAGGAGATCTGGCAGTGCCTCTAACTTAACAGCGTTAAACCGCAATTAGATGTCGATTCTATCTCAATATATTGCTTGTCAAAGCGTTTAAGAGGATGAAATTTGGTTAGATAATCCAGGGAAAAGATTTCAGCAAACCCATGTCCAGAAAGTATAGTAGAAGATCAGGACATGGAGTTACTGATGCAAATGTTAAGAAGTTTCGTTGATAGGAAGATTCCATGAATTCAAAATGGGAGACTGTTTTGGAGGGAGGATTCGGTGTCACGTGGTCAAGCTTACTTCCACATGTCCAGCTTACAGCCACTTGCAAATGCATACACGGGCTTTTCATATTGACTTCTACTTGCTGCTAGCAAGAAATAATAGAAGGAAAGATTAAAAAAAAGATCAAAATCACCCCTGAGAGCTCTGCAACAAGGTTCGCACTGTAACAGGTGCAATTATTTCAATGTTACATGTTTTTGGTTCTTGGAAATATCAATCCAAAGACTTTTAATGCAGAAACCGGGTGTTTTTTTCACAGTTTTCAGAAAATTTTGATGAATTATTCTTCATTTGCGCGTTGCTAGAGTTTAGGATCTGCATTGATGGGGAAGCAGGAGGCTAATATGTAGCTCTACCTCATGCTGGAGCGTCTCAAAGAGTTTACCCTGTTATTTCTCTTCACCCCCTTATATTTAATAGTTAAATGGGATTTTTAGAATCACATTCATTATTTTTGTACTATCACTTAATTTAGGTGACTGTCACTGGATCCTATGTATTTCAAATTTCTGAAAATAAAAGGGTCTTGGGGCAACATTGAGTTAGTTACAGTATATTATTGCTAGGTACCGGCTAACTGGGTATGCTTTCTGATTATTCTGAAAAGTTGTGATGTATACTTTGCAAAAATTCTGGAAACTAAACATTTCACAGGATCTAAATGAAGTCTTTAAGATATACATACAATTACAGACTAAACCAATACAATAGTACAATTGTAAGCCTATAAAGCTGCCAAATTCAGTACATGATCTTTACCAGAAGAGTTGTTGTTAAAGCTGCGAGCCCAAGTGGCAGCCAATTTGGCTCAAGTACTTTGATCTTTGATCTGCCCATCTGCACCAGTATGCAACTTTCTAGTTTTCGTAAACAAATTCCTAATTAGCAAGCACTGCTTCTATGTCTAGCTGTTTCTGTTTGTGACTGCCAAATCCAAATTTTATTTTAATCATTCTTTAAAAAAAACTGGCATTACAGGTGATCCAAGCAGAGTGGACGTAGAGATGATAGTGTTGAGAAAACGGATGCAGGAGCTGACAATGCAGGAAACAAAAAAAAATGGCATTACAGGTGATCCAAGCAAAGTGGATGCAGAGATGATAGTGTTGAGAAAACAGATGCAAGAGCTGAGAATGCAGGAAACAAAGTACGCTCCTCCACAGCACTGGATGAAGTGGGAGAAGTACGCTCCTCCACAGCACAGGTATGTTACATATGCTTCAGACATTTGTGAATTCATGGGATGGTTGCAGAACATGTTGATTAACATGAGACTCGGCCATGCCATCCCTGTTTTGGTTTTGACTTCTTTAGCAGGATGCAGGACGCGGACGGTCAGAAAAGGATGAGCTGCAAAGGCTGTCAAGTTCTGGCATGTTCGAATTCAGAGATTCAAGTGATCAATTTCTGGAATATAATGCTCTGAACGTGAAGCCTGACAAAGTGCTGGAGCCAGACACAACACTAATGGCGGTTGTCAAATCTTTCATGTATCACATTAAATGTATTAAATGAAAGGCTGTTGCCAAGTTAACATGGCAAGTTTTTTGTTTTTGTTTTTGTTTCAGTTTTATATATTTTATTATTTTTATAATTCCATAATTATTTTGCACACCAGGTGAAATTTGTCAATTTGTCAAATCTGTGTGCTGCACCAATCAAAAAATAAATAAATCTAATTTTGAAATCAAAAAATAAATAAATCTAATTTTGAAATTTCAAAAATGTATTTTTATTTTTTTGTAAATTAATTTTAATAATAAAAATTTGAAAAGCTTTAATCAACCTTAGGTTTAAAAAGTTGAAACAATGAGGTCAACGAAATTTGGCGACCAACCGATTGCTCCCTCGCTCCCTACGGAGCAGGGACTAATAAAAAGTGTTAATCAAGTGTTTATATATTTTATAATAAAAAGTGTTAATCAAGTGTTTATATATTTTATATCTATTTAATTAGATGAACATAGTTCCAAACTTTAATATATAAAATGATTCCCTCACACAATTATAATAATTAGTTTTATTAATTCTCCATGTTCCCGAGCTTGTTTTTCCTCCAAATTTTTATCACATATACTTTGTCGTATTCTCTATCTAACCATATTGGTCTTGAGGTGTGACGAATCCAAAATGATGCCATGTTAGCCACAAAGTTCCAATTTGTCTAGTCTTAGTGTGCCTTAGTGTATTTTTGATTGGGACCAATGCTTGAACATTGATGTGACTTAAAGTAAATGTGACTTAAAATGATTTTCCAATTTCAAATATTCATTTTATTTCAAAATGTAGTTAAATTTTTTTTTATAAATTATTTTAAAAACATGAAAATATTGAGAATTACTTGTACATAAAGTGCTTGAAGTCAACTAACACCATTACTATTTCCACTACTGATCACTCTATCTCAACTACTTGTCTCTTTTTTTTTTCAAAAAAACCATAATCATATTACTCAAAATATTTATTTTTTTCCAGCAAATATATTACTCAAAATATAGTTACATTCTAAATCTCATAACTTATAAAATTTTATAATAAAGCCATTAATCTCAAATAAACTTAGTCATGTTATCTATAATTAACTTATATAATTTTATAACGAAGCCATTAATTCATGTTAAGGGGTTTAATTGCAATGAAATCTTTTGTAAAAGATCTTTTTAGTGTTGATTAATTGAAGCTTTAAAAAATGGTTTAATTGATATCTGAAAATATGAAACCATTTGATTTATGTTTATCCCGTACGGTCTTCAACTTCAAACATATATCACTTTGGTAGCCTTTCCAATATCCAGCACCCAGACAGGTCGGTGTGTTGAAGGTTCCTCGAGTTCCCAAATGAATTGGCCAGTCTTATGTCGATTGCAGATTCCCTCAACCTGCAGACGTGGAGGCTTGGGCCCGTGAATAAAATTTAAAATATTTAGTAAAAAAAAATTATAAGAGATTGTTTTTTTCTCTAGGTTGAAATTTTGATAAACCAAATGCTAGTAACATCACACTAGAGCTCTATTCTTTCAAATAACTATTACATGAATGTGCTTTCTAAGCAATAACTAAAAAAAATAAGTGACTTTCAACAATGAAAAAAGTTAACTCGCATCAAGTTTTAGATTTCAGTTATCCAAAATTAACAGAAACCAACAAGGAAATAATAAAGTAGTTGTTATCCAAAAATGTCCAAAGATCAATGAGAAATCACAATATTTTTTTATGTGTTACTCATAAAGGAGGACCCCTTCATCCAAACCAAGTTTTCTTTTTGAAGGAGAATGACATGTAGAAAAAACAAATTTTAAAATGATGCTGGTAGTTGGCGAATCCTTCTCAGCCAATGTTCTAATAGTGTCACCTGTATGTTTTCTTTGCCATCTTTCCATTCTATAATAACTTTTGAGTCCCTACTACTTGGAGAGCTATGAAACCTTTAGTATGAATAAAGATAATAAGCCCCAAAGTGCCATTAATTCTCCCCTAGAATGTGTTCCATAGCCACAACCCATCGACATTTTCATAATGTGACCTCCTCTTTGACTAATCACCATACAATCTCCACAACCCGTCAAAGTGACCTACACGTAGCTCATCAAATATTCTTAGAGAAACAACATTTGTTTGTAGGATTTATAATTGGATCCTTATAGAAGTCTTTGAATACACCAATGATGTAACATGTATGACTGATAGATTTTTTTTCGAAAAATTTCAAATAGAACCAAATTTTTGTAGGGCTCACACTTTAAAGGGAATTGACGAGGTTTTGTGTCAGAGTCCGCATCAGAGTTGATGACATTGAAGGTCACCAATGGAAGCACATTGATATCTTAGAAGAACTTCAGAAGGACCTGGACAAACTAGTAAAAACGAACCATTGCAGCCATTGCCAAAACTCCCCCATTATGGGTGCAAAAGATATGGACGAAGACTCTGTTATATAGTTAGTCAACAAAGGGAATGGCTTCAGTATGAGTAATGGTTAGATGGTGGTTTTTGCTTCTCTCTTTTCTGAACTATTATGTTCTTTAGGATCTTGCTTGGTGGGCAGTTCGATCAAATCTATAGTACAAGTAGGCTTGTAATAGATGATTATCCTGTAGAATTTTTTTTCAAAAGTTTAGAGACATACTTCATATGGTATTTTTTTCCACAATTTTGTCTTTTGAACAAGCTTTGGATCTCAGTAACTTTTTGTTGGAAACAACTTTATAATTCTCTCATATTTTGAAAATTAGTATTCATAAATGCAACAATCAATTTGTAGTTTCATGAATTACATTTTGGAAAATAGTAAATAGTTGGTTTAACAAGTAGCTGCTTGAGGAGAAATTCACATTATTTTAACTAAAAATGAAATTTCAATAGTTGGTTGATTGCAATTTATGAAGAATTGCAATTTCAAAAATTAAAAATTTGTTAAAATTGATTTTTTATAAGAAATTGTAATTTCAACAAATTTAAATTTTCACAATACAAATTAGCACGATTGAAGAAAAAATAACTTTTTAGGAGAATATGCAATTTCAACAATTCAAGGAAAGCTAATCAATACATAGGGACTAAACAAGAGAATCATGTCACTTATAAGAGTTGAACCTAGGTGGGGAGGGTAACAATCATTCCTCCCAACCACCCAAGCTACATCCAATGGACATCAATCATTTTATTGTTGAAAGTGTGAATGTCGAATTGCAATTTTAACTTCCAGCTTCGAGTTCCTTAAATTGCAACATGTGATCCTTGAAATTCTAATTAATCAATTTATTGAAATTGCAATTTCTCTTCAATATTTTGATTGTTGAAATTGTGAACTTTCAAATTCCGAAATTGCAATTTGAATAAAAAAATTCGTTAAATTGCAATATGAAAGTATAAAAAATGCAAATGTTGAAATTGTTGGCATTGCAATTTTCGGACACTCAAATTGCAATTTCTATGATAAATAATTTGTAATCTTTATAATTCTTCGATTATTCAAACTTCACTTTTTTATTATTAAAATTGCAATCACTTCATTTTATATTGTTAATTGTGAAATTTCTATATTGTAAATGATGAAATTGTAATATTCAATTGTGCATTGTGAATTTCCAATAAATGAAATTGCCTCTATAAGTTTTGAAAAAATATATTCCCTATTTTCTTCTTGTTGCACTGTTGGGGTCATTCTACAGCCTAGTAGGGGGGATGTGTAACTTCTTCCATGCTTATAATCGGCTCAAATTAGAATAAAAAAAATTGAATATAGAGAAAAACTTGTCGGCTTAGTAATAAAAACATAATAAATATCAAAAGGAAGGAGGGTTTGCATACAAAACCCTTTTTAGAGTACAAATGCAGAGGAAGGGTTTGCACCTTGAGAGATTTGATCCCTCTCTGCGCTTGGTAGAGCCACTTTTAAGATGGATCTAAGGTGGTTATATATATCATAATTGCAAATTATACATGCATTGTGTTTATGTTTATTACTTAGCATTATAAAAACAACATTATATGTTGCATCACTACATAACGATAAAATATGTGATTGATTATAATTTCAACAATTAATTGACTTTAAATTGGATAATTTTCAATTTCAATTTTGAGATCTTTTTTTATTCAAATTGCAATTTCAACTTCTCCAATTTTGGTAATTCCAAATTCACAAATTCAACATTAAAAAGATTGAAGAGAAACTGCAATTTCAACAACACTAAAGAGAAACTCACATTTTTTAACAAAAAACTGCAATTTCAATAATTCACTAATTGCAGTTTAAGTGATCAAGAATTGCAATTTCAACAATTCGAAAAATACCTTTTATGCAATTTTAGCATCCAAAAATTACAGTTTCAACAATTAATGGATTGCAATTTTGATATTTGCATATATTGCAATTCTCTGAATTTTTATTCAAATTGCAATTTCAACTTTAGGAAATTGCAATCTTTGCAATTACAATTTCAAAAATTAACCAATAAAAGATTGAGAAGAAATTGCAATTTCAACAACTACAAATTTGCAACTTCAAGAAGTATATGATTGAGAAGAAATTCACATTTTTTAACGTAAAATGCAAATTCAACATTTTATTGATTGCAATTTCAACAACCAAGAATTGCAATTTCAACAATTGGAGAATTATAAAAAGTGATTTTCATTACGAGAAATTGCAATTTTAGCATAGATTGCAATTCTTGCAATTTCAACAATTAATTGATTGCAGTTCAATAGAGGCTATAAATTTTTTATTCTTGAAATTCCAATTTCCAGAAGCTAAAATTGCAACAAAAGAAGGACTTTTCTATGTATTAACATCAAATGTGGAGAATACATTCACATTTCTAAACTAAGGCAAAAAGCTAAACAAGGGGAAAATACCAACACTATAATTTGTCTCAATATGTTTGGAGGCCTTGTGGTCATCTTTGGAACTTGAATGCAGGAATGTAGAATCCATGTACTATTGAGAAATATGTTAGGAACTTTTTATAGCCTTTGAGGAGTGCATTACCTCTTTAATAATGGTTATGCTATCTAATGTATTTCTTCAAGGGACAAAACCCATTTGGTTCAGTAATGCTAAATAATCCATCAATAAATTTAAAGTATTTTCCAATGTGTGTGTAACTATTGTGTCCTTTGATTATTAATCTCATAAGTGGATCTATTTTCAAGTGAAGGGGACACAAATGTGGAATTATAGTTGGAGAAACACATCCTATTTTTTGTACTTCTTTAATTATCTCATGAAATAGGGGAGCAACATCATCAATGTAATGTCCCCTCCCAGCAGACCAAGCAAGGGAGAGAACATCACTCTAATTCGGGGCATCTAGCCCCATACTTAGTAAACAAACATTCATATAAAGAGAAGATGGACATGTGGAAATGCATAAATATTTGAAAAACACAGCAGAATTAAATTCTGTTACACATCCATCATACATTCAAGATATTCATGTCATTCATCAATTAAAATAATACAAGTAAAATTCACTGATGATAAAAGACATGTACATCTGCATATCGTAATTAAACACAGCGGAATTAAAATCATGTTAATATCTAACATACATTTAGCATTTTCATGACAGCCATTAAATAAAGACATTGCAAAATTATGATAGAGAGTACTTATCTTAAAACAAAGTAGTCCTTGAGCAACCAGCTATGCATCTGCAACGTTCCACCCAACCATAGGCCAGTTGTGCTTATCAATCTCTTGATACAACTTCCACCCCCGAGCTAGGCATGATTTCTACAAGGAAGAAGGGAACAACAGACTCACACATAGCCAAAATATACCAAAATCATCCAAGCCAATCAGCAGTTGGGTTTCTCAGGCTGTTAGGAGATGGAAAAGGAAGAATTGCTAAGCTAGTGAGCTCAAGCACAGAGCCATGGATACCTTTACAAGATCTATCTAACTTGGCACCCACAATACCTACACACCCAACACAAGGAAGTATTCTCTTCACTGCTACACAGTCCCTCAAGCCATACCTTCCTTTCTAGTGCTCTCAGGGTGTGCATAGAAAAGTAGCCAAAGCCCTCTTGATCTTCTTGAGAGGTTACTCCCTTCACTAGGTTTATTAAGCCAATTCTGTCCACTACCACTCCAAATTTATTGCTCACAGGTTCAAACCAAAACAGGGATGCACATAACAGCAAAAGTATAAGTGTTGGGCATGAAGAAACGTTTTTACAGTGAGATGCCCAAAGATGGGGTTTTCATTAGCTTCAGAAAAAGTGGGAAACCCAAAAACGAAAATGGAAGATGGGGAACAACCCTGGGAAGCCAAATTTGTTTTCATAAAAAACGTCCATGGACATTCTGGGGCAAAACCAACCTCCATAACAGTCCCAAATCGTGGTCCTCCTCTCCTAGCCACTCTGTAACACAAAAACGAGCTCCCAGCCATGGAAAAATGTAGGAAAATGATGAAAAACGTGATGGGGAAAGCCCAGCTAGCTCAGACTGCGTGAGAGGGCAAAGGCCATGGGTGAAAGATGGCTTTGGGCACCATTTCATGGGTGTTTTCTTGCCCAAGAAGCAAAAATACCAATTCCCAGGTTGATGGCTTGCCCATGCACGAAATTGGCTGCCATACCTCTCCACTCCCAAGGTAGTAACTGCCTCAACCAGCTCTTGGAAGAATTTAATGATTGGGTGCATAAGCCAAAATGGGTAGTTGAGGGTTTATGGGTTTTCTCATTAACACATGGATTAACACCATTGGCTCAAGAGTTTGAATAATTTCCCTCCCTATTCTTTATAAAAATCATGCCCCCATCTCTTTGTTGCATTGCATAGGTAGTTGTGGGTATTTCATTAAAATTCGTATTTACATGATGTCTTAATTTACATTGTGCGTGTCTAGCACAAGAACCATATGCACCGATTTTAATTGCTGATACATAAAACGATAAATCAATGGTTGGGCCTTGGCCTTGAGATCCTCACCATGATTTAGATAACAATATTTACATCATTTACAATTTTAATGCCATAGGGTCAAAATGGGGATGTGACATTCCCCTCCCCTTACATTAGCACTGTCCTCAGTGCTCATCAAAATTGAACAAAAATGGATATGCCACTCTCATGGCATCCTCCAGCTCCCATGTAGCCTCATTGGGACCGTAGTGCTTCGATTGCACCTTTACCTGTCTGATGGCTCGGTTCCGGAGCAATGTTACCCTCTTGTCTAGGATGTGCAATGGATCGGTTTGGAACTCTCCCATGGGTTCCACCTGGATCACATCCCAATTAATCACATGGTTAGGATCATGTACATATTTCTTAAGCAAAGAGACATGAAACACATTATGATCTCTAGTGCTAGCAGGCAATGCAAGTCTATATGCAACTGGCCCTATTCTTTCAAGCACTTCAAAAGGCCCACATTATCTAGGTGATAGTTTGGCGCAACTCCCAAGATTCAAGGAACTCTTCCTTGACTTCAAGCTAAGATACACATGATCCCTGACATTGAATTCCCTAAGTACCCTATGCTTATTTGCATAGCTTTTATGTAAATCCTGGGCTACTTTTAAATTCTTCCTGATCTTTGCAACCTCTTGTTCCATTTCCTTAAGCAATTCTGGCCCAAGTATAATTCTATTCACTGGATTGTCCCAAGTCACTGGTGTCTTGCACCTTCTGCTGTACAAAGCCTCATATGGACTCATTCCCAATGATTTTTGCTGCCCATTGTTATATGCAAACTCTACCAAGTGTAGATAATCCTCCCACTTGGATGGTTTTTCCATTACATACATGCGAAGCATGTCTTCAAGCACCCAATTTACTCTTTTTGTTTTCCCATCTGTTTGAGGATGGTACGCGGTACTAAAGCTCAACTGTGTACCCAAATTTGCAAAGAGACCTTTCCAAAAATTGGAAGTGAACTTGGTATCCCTGTCAAAAATTATTGCCTTAGGAAATCCATGTAATCTGAAAATTTCCTTCATGAAAATATTTGCAATGGCATCGGATTTATGTGTGGACTTAACCGGTATAAAATGTGCTGCCTTTGTTAACTTGTCCACCACAACCATGATGGAATCATGTTGTCTCATAGTCATTGGCAATCCTGTAATAAAATCCATGGAAATTACTTCCCATTTCCATTCTGGGATTGGCAATGGATGCAATAAACCTGCTGGGTGTTGGTGTTCAACCTTCACCTGCTGACATTTCATGCAACTAGAAATGTATTCAGCGATGTCCTTCTTCATTCCTGGCCAGAAATAATATTTTCTTGTTGTAGCAATAGTCTTTTGATATCCGAGGTGACCGAAGTATGGAGCTTTATGGATTTCATCCATAAAAATCCTCCTCAAATCTTCCACATTTGGAATATAGGCTCTATTCTTATAGGTAAGAAGTCCGTCTTCTTCCAAATGATAGCCTTCATACTTCTTTTCAAGGTTTTGCTGCTGCAATTTGTCCTTTATCTGTACATACACTTCGTCCTCAACAATATGGTTAACAATATGTTGCCTCAAATCTGGTTGACAAGTGCTAAGCACTGCCACATGCATTTCATGTACTTTCCCGCTAAGTGCATCAACCACCTTATTTTCTTTCCCTTTTATGTGTTTGATCTCAAAATCAAATTCACACAAAAATTCCAACCATCTAGCTTGCCTAGCATTTAAAGTTGGCTGATCAAACAAGTATTTCAGACCATAATGGTATGTTATTAACTCAAATTTCCTTCCCATTAAGTAATGCCTCCACATCTTTAAAGCATGTACTATGGCTGCAAGTTCTAAATCATGAGTAGCATAGTTCTTCTCATGCTCCTTCAACTTTCTCGACTTATAGCATACCATGTGGTTGTCTTGCATAAGAACTCCTCTAAATCCTTGATTGCATGCATCGGTACACACCACAAAGTCTTTTTCTGGGTCTGCAATTTTCAAAATTGGTGCACTCGTAAGAAGATTCTTCAACTGTTAAAAACTTTCCTCACATCTTGGTGACCATTCAAACTTTATCTCCTTCTTTTGCAAAGAAGTGATCGAGTTTGTGACCTTGGAGAATCCTTCAATGAACCTCCTATAGTACCCAGCAAGGCCCATAAAAGATCTCACATCTGTCACATTCCTTGGAGTTGGCCAATTCATAATGGCTTCAATCTTCTCAGGGTCCACCGATATTCCTTCGTCTGAGATAATGTGACCCAAATAGTGAATTTTATCTTTATAAAAGTCACATTTGCTCAACTTTGCATACAACTTATGCTCTCTTAGCAATTGCAATGTCATTCTCAAATGTTCTTCATGCTCTTCTTCATTCTTAGAATAGATGAGAATGTCGTCTAGAAATACAAGAACGAACTTGTCCAAATACTTGCTAAAACACTATTCATGAGACATATGAATGTAGCTGGTGCATTTGTGAGACCAAATGGTACCACTACAAACTCATAGTGTCCATACCTTGTTCTAAAGGATGTCTTATGAATATCTTCCTCTTTGATTCTTACCTGATGGTAACCTGACCTTAAGTCAATCTTTGAAAATACCTTTGCTCCTCTCATTTGATCAAAAAGGTCATCAATTCTTGGCAATGGGTATTTGTTCTTCACAGTGACCTTGTTCAACTCACTGTAGTCAATACATAACCTGAGTGTTCCATATTTCTTTTTCACAAATAGAACAGGTGCTCCCCACGAGGACACACTTGGTTTGACATATTTCTTTTCTAACAACTCTTGTAATTGCATTTTCAATTCTAGCAATTCCGGTACACTCATCCTGTAGGGTGTCTTGGACACTGGTACTGCCCCTAGCACAAGTTCAATTGTAAAATCAATGTCTCTCTTTGGAGGAAGTCCCGAAATCTCATCAGGAAAAACATCCCTGAATTCCTGCAATACATGATAGTCCTCTAACATAGGAGTTTCATTCTCTGCTGTCTCCAAAACATGGGCTGCATACAATTGACAACCCTTTCTATAGAACCTTTTCAGTTGCATGGCTGAAACCTGCCTAACAAAAGTCACCTTTGGAATGCCTTTTACAACCCTTGGGTTTCCTTCTTCGTCCACGCATTCAAAAGTTTTATTGTAGCACTCAAGTTTAACCTTGTGTGCCTCTAACCAATCCATCCCAATGAGAATATCATAGGAACCAAGTGGCAAAATATTCAGATTTGCATAAGTGAATAGCCCGTCCATCTCTAAGGGACACTTCTCTACAATTTCACTGACTTTTCTCTTGGTTCCAGTAGCTAGTTGAACTAACCATGATCTACTATGCTTTGACTTCTTAAAAGAAAAAATCTCAACAATTTTAGGAGTGATATAACTGTGAGTAGATCCAAGATCAATCAAAATAGAAACATATTGCTTAGCAATCTTACCTTCAACTTCAACAACAGTTGATTGATGATCTGCCTGACGGTCGTCTAGTGCAGCATAGATTCTAGGAATTGTCCTCGCCACTTGACCCACAGTTCCAGCTCCTTGGATGTTGTGAACTTGATTTGCATTCCCATTCCGATGTGGACAATTCCTAAGCATGTGGTCTCCTCCACAGCCCCAACATTGAAGTGGTTCTCTTGGCTCCTTTGGATCTCTTGGCTTGTCTCCCATCATCCTAGTTGGCTTAGTCACAACCTGTGATGGCTTACTTTGCTGGTTTCTGATATGAGGAGGTTTGAAACCTTTCTTCCTTTGGTCAAACTTCTCTTTCTTCTTGTCCTTCCATGCCTTATGGAAATCAGGTTTTCTTTTGTTTTGATCATAGCAATAATTGGCCTTCCTTATTGCCTCCTCTGGAGTTCGAGGCTCATCAAATTCAATTCTATCTTTATATGACTGAGGTAGCCCACTTAGAAAACGCTGAATTTTCACCTTATCATCTCGAATATACCTGACATACCTCAACAGCTCCAAGAACTTGTTTGCATACTCTTCCATGGTCAATTGTCCCAATCTCAGCTCATGGAACTCTTTGATCTTGTCATCATAGTACCTATTAGAGAGGTACTTCTGCTTGAAGTATTTCTTGAACTGCTTCCACACAATCTTTCTTTCATTGATCTTCTTCACTTGTCTGAGGTGTTCCCACCATATAGATGCTCGTCCATTCAAGTTGAAGATGGTGACCCTTGCCTTCATATTTCCAGAGTAGCCTTGGACTTGGAAATACTTTCTCATCCCAAGAAGCCAAGCTTCAGCTTCTTGACCCGACTTTACCTCTTCATCAAATGTAGGAGGTTTTGCCTTCTTAAATTCCCCGTTTGAATTGTTCTTGTAATGCCTCTTCCTCTTATTCTTGCGAGATGAAGAGCTTGAACCCTCAATGGATCCTTTAGATTCAGATGATCCTCTAGAAGAGATTTCTGGAGTATAGGTTCTATCTCTAGAAACTCTTCTTGAGATATTGGACCTCTTGCGGGAATTTCTCCTTGAACTACTCCCACTCTTTTCTGGATTTGATGTCCGATGCCCAGAGTTTATTTGCCTTGGGATGTCTGTCAAACTCTATAGCATGGCTGCATTCAACTAATTTTGTTCTTCCTGAGCTTTAATCATCCTCTCATTATCTTCTCTACAACTTTGCCACTCCACCCTTAGGCTCCTCATGGTGGCTGCAATATCTGGGAGAGTCTCTCGATTTCTTCTCCCATTGGATTCTGTTTCAGCATTCTCAACATGTATGTTTTCCCCATGGCATCTGTCTCAGGCTCATAGGGATCCTGTGCATGATCCATGATGTTGATATTCTTGGCCCAACCAAGACCAGAACTTTCCAACTGCACTTATCTGGAATGTTGCTTTTATGTGACTATAATTCTGCAAAATGTGGTTATAAACACAACTGTTAGCTGCATTATAATGCTATAATTTATTTGCATGTATGTGGGGAGATCCCAATTGAAAACTTTGTCCAATCATAAAATTTCCCCATTTGGTGCAATTATTAAGGTTAAAATGGCCGCCATTGTCGCGGGAATTTAGCTTTTAAAGTGTTTCCCATGTCGCGGAGTTTTAAGCTAAAATTTGCTGCTGCGCACCGTGCATGATACAGATTTTAAGTTTATTTTTTCCGCCGTGCACCGCGCATGACGCAGATTTTATCCTTAAAATTGCCGCGGGTGGCGCGGCTCCTATCGCCAAGTTGCCGCTGTGTGCGCGCGCAGATATTAACGCTAATTCTGCCATCGCGCACGTAGGATTTAGCGTTAATTTTGCCACCGCGCACGCAGGAGTTTATCCTTAACTTCACCGACACAGCCTTTAGGAAAAAAGTTTGAAACACTTAGACTAATCCCCTTCGACGCAGAATTAGCAACATCTCCGTTGATCATTGCGCAAAAATTAACGTTAAAATCTCCAACCGCCAACCCTGTGACCGCCGACCACTTCCCTTCGGTGCAGAGTTAACAACTATTTCGCTGACCGTTGCGGCACTTTTGGGCTTATCTTTGCTGACAAAGTCGCAAGAGTTATCCCAATTTTTGCCGCCGTGCACGCAGAAAATTAGTCCAACTTTCACTGCCGCGCGCGCAGAAAGTTAGCCTAACTTTCGCCACCGTGCGCACATAAAGTTGGCTTAACTTTCGCCGCCGTGTCTTTCAAAGTTAACCTATTTTTTGCCACCACCACAGCCCTTAGGCAAAATTTTGGAATTTTTTCTATCTTTCGGCGTCGAATTAACAACAACTATTTCGCAGTCGTGGGCGCAGAAAGTTGGCCTAACTTTCGCCGTCGCGCGCACAGAAAGTTGGCCTAACTTTCGTCGCCGTGCACGCGGAAAGTTGGCTTAACTTTCGCCGCTGTAGCCTTAGCAGAAAACTTAGAAAAATAGTTAGAAAAAATTTTGCAAAATTTTCAAAGACAGTTAGAGTTCTCTTCTTGAAATATGTCCTTCATTTCCCTACAGAGGTGAGGTACTTACAAATCCTAGTTCGCATATAGTAGAACAGTGAAAGGATGCCAAGAACTTGCACCTCTAAAAATGGATTTTCTTTTCATTTCAAATTCAACAATCCAACCAATGGATTCACAATCAATCTTCAAGCACCCAACAAGCATGGGCAAGGAAAACTTATGAGCATAAGGGCATAATTCGAAAGCTTTCCTTGCTTCCGAAAACCATCAATCGACCACATAAATGTTGGTTCATTGTAATTAACAAACATCATTAAGATATGGGGTTGTAAAAACCAACTGTTCAGGCTTTCAATCATGAAATTAACACACAAAATCTCATACCAGCCATGCCCAACATTCAATTTCATGCATTCAAAGAATCATGGACATCCAAGGGACAAGGAGTCATAATTAATCACGGCCTCAAGCGCATGATGCATTATCTCATATGCACAGCAATTAGCAACAAACAACAACCAACACACAACACACAAAATCATATTTTCCTAATCTGTTGTGTGGATGTCGGCCCAACAGCCTCAGTATTGTAACCATGGGCTCTGATACCATTCTGTAACATCCCCTCCCAGTAGACCAAGCAAGGGAGAGAACATCACTCTAATTCTGGGCATCTAGCCCCATACTTAGTAAACAAACATTCATAGAAAGAGAAGATGGACATGTGGAAATGCATAAATATTTGAAAAACATAGCAGAATTAAATTCTATTACACATCCATCATACATTCAAGATATTCATGGCATTCGTCAATTAAAACAATACAAGTAAAATTCATTGATGATAAAAGACATGTACATCTGCATATCGTAATTAAACACAACGGAATTAAAATCATGTTAATATCTAACATACATTTAGCATTTTCATGACAGCCATTAAATAAAGACATTGCAGAATTATGATAGAGAGTACTTATCTTAAAACAAAGTAGTCCCTGAGCAACCAGCTATGCATCTGCAACGTTCCACCCAACCATAGGCCAGTTGTGCTTATCAATCTCTTGATACAACTGCCACCCCCGAGCTAGGCATGATTTCTACAAGGAAGAAGGGAACAACAGACTCACACATAGCCAAAATATACCAAAATCAGCCAAGCCAATCAGCAGTTGGGTTTATCAGGCTGCTAGGAGATGGAAAAGGAAGAATTGCTAAGCTAGTGAGCTCAGGCACAGAGCCATGGATACCTCTACAAGATCTATCTAACTTGGCACCCAAAATACCTACACACCCAACACAAGGAAGTATTCTCTTCATTGCTACATAGTCCCTCAAGCCATACCTTCCTTTCTAGTGCTCTCAGGGTGTGCATAGAAAAGTAGCCAAAGCCCTCTCGATCTTCTTGAGAGGTTACTCCCTTCACTAGGTTTATCAAGCCAATTCTGTCCACTACCACTCCAAATTTATTGCTCATAGGTTCAAACCAAAACAGGTATGCACATAACAAGAAAAGTATAAGTGTTGGGCATGAAGAAACATTTTTACAGTGAGACGCCCAAATATGGGGTTTTCATTAGCTTCAGAAAAACATGGGAAACCCAAAAATGAAAATGGAAGATGGGGAACAACCCTAGGAAGCCAAATCTGTTTTCATAAAAATGTCCATGGACATTCTAGGGAAAAAACGACCTCCATAACAGTCCCAAATCCTGGTCCTCCTCTCCTAGCCACTGTGTAACACAAAAACGAGCTCCTAGCCATGGAAAAATGCAGGAAAATGATGAAAAACATGATGGGGAAAGCCCAGCTAGCTCAGACTGTGTGAGAGGGCAAAGGCCATGGGTGAAAGATGGCTTTGGGCACCATTTCATGTACCAAGAAGCAAAAATACCAATTCCCAAGTTGATGGCTTGCCCATGCACGAAATTGGCTGCCATACCTCTCCACTCCCAAGGCAGTAACTTCCTCAACCAACTATTGGAAGAATTTAATGATTGGGTGCATAAGCCAAAATGGGTAGTTGAGGGTTTATGTGTTTTCTCATTGACACATGGATTAACACTATTGGCTCAAGGGTTTGAATAATTTACCTCCCTATTCCTTATAAAAATCATGCCCCCATCTCTTTGTTGCATTGCATAGCTAGTTGTGGGTATTTCATTAAAATTCGTATTTACATTATGTCTTAATTTACATTGTGCCTGTCTAGCACAAGAACCATATGCACCGATTTTAATTGCTGGTACATAAAACAATAAATCAATGGCGGGGCCTTGGCCTTGAGCTCCTCACCATGATTTAGATAACAATATTTACATCATTTACAATTTTAATGCCACAGGGTCAAAATGGGGACATGACAATCAACTTGTAGATTGAAGAATTCAATTGTTAGGCCACCCATACTAAGTGCTTTATTACAACCATATTGGTGAGAATCCCTCCATTTGTTCAATGGTAGGAGCCTGATCTAAAATAGAATTGACGATTTTTTATCATAAGGATTTAAAGTAGTGTATGCCTTAGGATCATATCCATAGGTTGATTTATGCTTCCAAATGTAGGGTTGATTCCTAAAAAATTCCTCATAATATATCATGTGATGTTTTCCTTGAATAACCATTGATCTATATTATATCTCATGTCTTGTTTCATAGTTGAAATGAAACTTTGATTCCTTTTGGGATTAACATCCATCTAGAATAAGTTTGAGTTTCTTATTTATTTTGATAAATATTTTACCACTTAATGATATTGTTCTTCTCCTCAAGACTAAGTTCCTCCAACTCAAGGTTAATAATCATTTACTTGATTTTAACACAACTTGCATAGAGGCAAATATGTGCAAAGACTGCAATTGGGTGATGCACATTGCTGAGATATGGCTACATGAAGCTAATACCTTGAAAGATCGATATTAGAATAAGTTTAAAAGGGAAAGTGAAAGCCTAGGGTTAATGAATTTGTTGGGACATATTGAATGCTTGTTATGCACCTACAACACACATGTGTGGAGATATATTCATGATGTGAAAGGATGTCTTTATAAGCCTTAGTAAGGCATGCGTACTCCTTAGTTGCTTGTTTAGTCTTATTGTTGTGCTCTCGAGTTCAACAATATGTGCATATGAGGTTGAGAGTGACTAACCAGTTGAGTTCACTAGTATTTTGGGTTTGATTACTAATGTGTTTGATATAAGGACTTTGGGATTGGAAGTGGACCTAGGGAACTTGAGGTAATAGTACCAAATTATGGCAATGTTCATTATAGTGCATGTAGAATTGATGGGGGAGGTTGTGCATTTTTTTTGGAGTTCTCGACACTTGAGGGAGCAATCCATATGCTTTCTAAAGGCTCTAGAAGTGGACCCTCTATTCATTGTGGACTATCGATGATGTGTTAGATTTGGAAACATGTATATGAGTTGCTCTTGTAGTGAAGATCAAGGAAAACAACGATATATTTTCATCTTATAATGTGCTTCTTAGAAATATCGTCACATGTAATGATCTTGACAAAGAGCGACTCTATGTATATATTCTCACATGGTAATTTAGAGGTTTACCAATGACCTCTAAGATAAGGCTATTACGTGAGTTTAATCAATTAGTACAAGTTACAATGAGTCATGTATGTTTAGATTTTAGTCATACGTATCCTTAAGTGTGTAGTGTTAAGATCAGACAACATGTCCAAAATATAAGAACATGTCCAAAATATAAGAAGTGTCTAGATGTGCTTATCAATTGTCTTGAGATAAGACATGGGTTATGTTTCTAAGTGATAAGAAGGATTAGAGATAAGATATCCTAGCTTAGCACATGACATTAGAAATGTTTGTAGATGAGGATACTTATGTGACATGTGTAGCTATATAATATTGAGTATGAGATTTATAATGATAAGGGAACCCTATAATGTTGAATTTGTATATATTTTGTTATTGTTCTTTTCTCTATGATTTTTGTATTATGCATTCTTCCATTTTCTTTAACATAAACAACCCATATACACTTCTTAATTTTTTTTTATTAAATCTGGAATATTTAAAAAATGTAAATAATGATTTATATCTAAATTTGAAATTAATATATATATGTTAGATTGTTATTGTTATTATTTTTCTTTATATGATTTTTCTTTGTTCTTCTTTATTTTTTCTTCCATTGTGTAAGATAAGAAACACAATGTATTTTATCAAAAAAAATATTATTCTTTTAATTAATTTTAATGATAATTTTCTCTCACATGATTTCAAGTTTGTATTTGCTAATTGTTTGTTTAGGCACGGTTCTCCATATTGTTAAGAGGTTTTAGACGGGAAAGTATCTTATCATGAAAGTGTAACTTGTTATGGTTTTTAACCATTAGTTGGGTGGTTGGGTAAAGATGCTCATTTTACAGTCAAGCTAAATTTATAATTCGTATCACAAAATAATAACTTGTATCACAACACAATAACTTGTATCACAAAATAATAAAGTTGGTGATAAATTTTCTTTTTCAGATATGGTTCAAGAGAACATAATATTTACATATTTTTTCCTTTGTCAAACACATTTAAGATTTCAATATAATGTAATTTAATGGCTTGTTTCTTTTAAAGTGGCCCATTATATTATTAATGGAAAAGTTTGAATATGCACAGCTCATTATCAATGGACTCGTTTGGAGAGAAAATAACATCAAAGTGGTATAGAAAGAAAACATTATATTATAATAATAAAAGATATACATAATATGGAGAGTCATTTCAAATATTCTTAAAGGATTAGCCTAAATATTTTATGTTTTTTAACCTGTTATGGGTATATTTTATGGTTTGTTCGGTTATGACTTCAATTACAAATTTAAAAAAAATCTTAGTCACATATATTAGTTGTCAAAATTGCATAATGTAGAATAAATAACTTATTTCATTCTTAAAACATTATTTTAGAGAATTTTTATATCAAATGAATTCTCCTAAATGTTAAAGAAAATACATGGTTAGTTATTGTTGGATGAAAACAAATGAAAAAGTTTAGACATAAATTTTTTGAGAGAAGGCTCATGCTTTGAAATTTCATTAATTAATATATTGAATAAAAAAATGCACAATATGTTGAAATGCAAATTATTATCACAAAAATTTTCACCATGTGTTTCACAAAAACACAAAATTGTTGAATCAATAAATTAAAGTTTCACTCAAAGATGTCCTAAAAGTAGAAAATGTACATTATACCTCAACAATATCCCACGTGTAAATTACCCTTCAACCTTACTTAGAAAGTTGAGACATACATTAAATGAATCAACTAATAGCCTAGAATGTTATACCTTATTCCCAAACAAATATATATGATGAAAACTAGAAACTCCAACAATAGAAAAATAATCACTTCTAAAAAACTATCTTTATTCATCTTCCTTTCCTTAGTAGCATTATTCCAATCACCCTCAATACACAATTTCACATTGTCATAACTAATGAACATAAGGAAAACAATAACTCCTCTAGCATAAATATATTTACCCATGTGAGAATATCTTTAAAAAACCTCCCATGTAAACTTTTCATGAACTAATCCCATGTAATCTAGACAATGAAAGGAAAAGAAATATGTACATTCTTACATTTAAACATTTAGGCATATATGTTAAATGTTGCATAAGGAAATTTAGAACAATTGGATGAAAGAGCATTTTAAATTAAGAGATATAAGAAAAAGGGATATTTGGGGTAGAAATTATGTACACCCATTAATCCATGATAGATATGAATTGGATTAAAATGTAAATAATATTAAAAGTAATTAATTATGGAGAAAATCTAGATTAGAAAATATCTAGAAATCAACTCCACATGCACCCGTTGATGTAGGGATTGAAATTTTAGACTAGGGAGACCTTTGAGTTTCAGGGTGTCGGTCTTGGCTCTGCCCAAGATCGACCTCAGGCCCACCGCAACCCACTTAGAGGACCTCCTGCACCCAGGAGAGAGCCAAACCCCCCTCCTCAACCAATCGGGTTTTGTAGCGGCCTAGATGAGATTGATGACTCAATTAGGCATGCCACACATCATTTGCTTAGACATACCACATTTGTGGCTATGTATTCACAAAGCTAGGAGGACATCGATCAGACAAACACAACTGCACTGTCTATGGGTGGTGGTCGGGACATGCCGGGTACAGGTGGAACCCAGGCGGGGCCTTCTAGTTCTACTGGAACAATGACACATTGTTTTTCTCACTGTGGTCATTCTTTCCATGGTCTACGCAACAACATGCCACAGGGAGCTACATGGATCAGGCTAGCTATTGTTTTATTTAATGTTCAAGTATTTGTTGTATTTTATTTGATATCGTATTGTTTAATTAATATATTTAACTTTGAATTACACATTGTTGACTTTATTTGTTTTAATGTACAGTTATTCAGGTCCGAGTCTCCATCCTCCAGGTGGGAGGACATCGGTTCCTTTGACCTAGACCGAACCATGGCAGCATCAGAGGAGATTGCAGCACCATACACACAGGTAACTTCTTTACTTTGAATAATTAGATTCTGTTACGAGTAATTTGTGTTCATCCTCATCATCATCGTCACCATCATCATCCTCATCATCATCATCATCATCTTCATCGTCATCATCATATTTGTCATCATCATATTTGTCATCATCATCATCATCAACATCATCATCATCATCATCATCAACAACATCTTCGTCATCATCTTCATCATCAACATCATCATCTTCATCATCATCATCATATTCTTCATTATCATCATTGATAATGATGATGATGATGAAGATGATGGATGATGATGAAGATGAGTATGAAGATGAAGATGATGATGCTGATGATGACGAATATGATCATCATCCTCCTCCTCCTCCTCATCATGATCATCATCATAATCATCTTCGTCATCATCAACATCCTCATCCTCATCCTCATCCTCATCATCCTCATCATCCTCATCATCCTCGCCATCATCATCATCTCCATCATCATCATCTCCATCATCATCATCATCGTTATCACCCACTTCCTCATCATCATCCTCATACTCCTCCTCCTCCTCCTCATCATCTTGGTCATCATCTTCATCATCATCTTCATCATCATCTTCATCATCAAAATCATCATCATCATCATTATCATCATCATCAAGAAGGGGGAATCAAAGTCTGACCTAGAGTGACCCCTTTTAATCATTCCTAGAGTTATGTTGTTGATGAACCAAAATTAAGAACACCAACTAACTATGGGACAAATCAAAAGGTTGGATCCCAAGACAAAACCTAGTAAGTAGGAGGGTTCCCCAAAGGGTCTAGTAGATTCAAACTAATGATTAAAGTTATAATATTGAAGAGGAGGAAATATCAAACCCTGCTTAAGCACTAGACATCACAAGAAATTCATGGATATAGGGTAAGGTAAAGTGACTCGATAGATATTTATCTAGCACATAACAATCTTTGTATGAAGAGAGAAAAATATCAATGTTAATAATGGGTAGGTCATGTATACAAAGGAAATGGAAGTAGGAAACACACTAGTACCTCTAAGTAGGTAGGTGTATGTGAATACTAATAAATGCATACCCTACAATCACTCTTATGCCTATGTTTTCATCCATTCAATAGGATTTTTGTATGGATGCATATGTGCTTGAGCTATGGTTTGGTCTGATTTTACTAAATAGCGCATACACACTATTAGTGTGTACGCACTATTTATGCGTACGCGCATTTAAAATAACGCGCACGCACCATTTAAATTTTTAAGTTTTGGCAGGTAATTCCTTTCCCACCAACGTGGTGGATGACTTGGTCGCTATGGTTTTAGGTTCGGGTTGCCAAACCAAGTGGGGGACTGTGTTATAACAAAATACATCTTATTCTATAACTTCTTCTGTTTCGAGCATGATTCTGCGTATGCTACACTAGTCCATTGCTAATGAAATTGCACACACTTGTAGAACTATGTGTGCAGATTCCGAATATGTAATTTTTTATTAAATCTATTATTTTTTTCTATTTTTTAATTAATTTCAATTGCACTAACGTCAATCTTACCCAAAAAGTAGGTTATTTCTTCCGTCTATAACTTTTGATTGGCTCACCTATTTTGAAAACGGAAAAGAACCCACATAAGTACACACAAATACCTACATCCTAAAAAAAAAATTTCATTGATTATGTTAAGACAATGATGTTGTGGATTAGCGCTCGACCTAGTCATTCTAGGGCTTGGATGACTTCCTTAATTAAAAAAAAATTAAAATTAAAATAAATAAATATGGAAAAATAGTGTTGCACTAGAACGACCTATTATCTACGACTCTATATAATTTTTTTCACAAAATTCCACCATTTGCATACTGAAACAGGGAACTAACGCAAACATATTCATTATGTTTTCTTAAAAAAATAACATACCAACCTTAGGAGAACCCCATTTTCTAGGAGCTATACTTAATTTCCATAAATAATATTTATATATTCTGGAAGGTAATCCGATTTTCTACGTTTCATCTTCTTGCGCCATATTCCAAAAAGTTGTGTAGGTAGCTCAAATATTGATTTTTGACGTTCAAATTTCTGTTTTTCCAGGAGTCCATTGTGACTAACGCATCATGAGTGGCAAGCATTAGCTTGCACCAACCCTAATATGATAAATTACAATTTCAGCAATTAATCGCAACAATAAAATTCTAATTTTGACAATACAAATTAGCAATTTGAACAAGTATATGATTGAGGATAATTGGTCGATTGCAATTTTAGCTATCAAGAATTACAATTTCATCGATTGAAGACTAATTAAAATTGCAATTTTAACTATTGGAAAATGCAATTTGGGAATTTTTATAATTACAAATTTGAGAATTTCAACAAGTACAATTGAGGAGAATTCACATTTTGTAAAAGAAAAGTGAACGATCATGAATTGCAATTCCAAGAACTGAAAAATTAAAGATATTGCAATTGCAAGAATTGAAAAATTAAAGATATTGCAATTTTTATTATAGTTCCAAGATTTTTTTTGTAAGGTTTGAAATTCTATTAAACTTTAGAGATAATATACAAGGTTGAAGAGAATCATGGGTCGACCTCTGCTTTCCTCGGATTGTTTTTGGAGTGAACCCTGATCATGGGAAGGTCCTGAAGATGGAAGGAAAAATAATGGAGTCGTTAAAATGTTGGGGAGAGCTCCAACATCATTTGGTCAAAGAAACATAGTTCGAAAGCCCCATAGAGGAAAGTTCCATAATAGAACTGACCATACCATTTGTGCATGTATTCATGTTCAAAACCATCATCATTAGACGAGCATCATCAATTCTGTGAAGGGATGGAGTTCCATCACCATGAATTCCTAGGTGATGGAATAACAACTGACCAGAAAGCCGAACAAAAATTTGCTAGTTCGCTCGCGCGAAATTGACTTGCCAATTCAAAACATGATACATAAAGATAACATCGTACTCCACTACTGCAATGAGAGGACACCTTCCATCACACATGGCATGCCTCCACCTGTGCCTTGTGTTTCATTCATAGTCATGCCATGGGGTGGGGAATGGGACACACCCTCCGTGGGGAATTGCAATTCCAAGAATTGAAAAATTAAAGATATTGCAATTTTCACTGCAATTCCAAGAATTGAAAAATTAAAGACATTGCAATTTTTACTCAAAATTCTAAGAATTGAAAAATTAAAGATATTGCAATTCCAAGATTAAGAAATTAAATATATTGCATTTTTTTTATGAAAAATTGTAAAGATATTTGTATATCGCAATTTTAGAAATGTTGTGTTCAAGTTGTAATTTCAAGGGAAATACAATTTTGACCCTTCATAAATTCAAGAATAAAAGGATTGAGGAAAATGCAATTTAGCCAACTACAAATTTGAAATTTCAACTACTTATACAAATGACCAACATGTTGCAATTTTTTTAATGAAAATTGCAATTTCAACAATTGTTTGATTGTAAATCCAGTGACTAAGAATTGTAGTTTCAACAATTGGAGAGTTATAGAAATTGCAATTCTAGCATCCAAAAATTGCAGTTTCGGTATTTGCATATTGCAATTGAAATTACAATCTTGGCAGTTCCAAAGTAAACAATAAAAAATGTTGAGTAGCAATTGCAATTTTAACAACTACAAATTCACAGTTTCAACAAGTATCCTAAAGAATAAATTCATATTTTTTTTATGAAATTTGCAATTTCATCAACAAAGAATTGCAATTTCAACATTTAAAGAATTATAAAAATTGCAATTTTAGCATCAAGAGATTACAATTTCAACAATTAATTGATTGCAATATCATGAATTCAAGAGTTGCAATTTCAACAATTGAAGAATTATAAAAATTGGAACTTTACAATTTCAACAACTAATTGATTGTCAATTCACTAATGGCATATTTACAATTTCAAGTCAAGGGAATTGCAATTTTGAAAATTAGTATTCATAAATGCAAGAATAAATTTGTAGTTTCAACAACTACAAATTCACAATTTCAACAGTAGATGATTGAGCAATAGTTGGTTGATTACAATTTTAACGATCAAGATATGTTTTTTTAAGAAATTGCAATTTTAACTTTAGGAAAATGCAATTCTGGCATTTTGATAATTACAAACTTGAGAATTTTGTTAAGATTTAATATGTTAAGACATAAAATAGCAGCATTACATTCCATTTCACAATAATAGCATATACAGGATCACTGAAGAAACAACAAGCACAACATAAACAAAAGAGACACAGATTTATCCTGGGAAACCCTCATGGGGTAGAAAACCCAGCAAAGCTTCCTCAATATAGATGACTAGCAATATACAAAGATGCAAAACAAAGACATGATCTCCTCCTCCACCATAGCAGACCTCTCCTCCACAAGTGCGCTACTCTCAGGTGAGTGTGTGTGTGTTAAATGAGGAATACACCTCCTCTATTTATACACTACTCCGACTTGTCTTTTACACAAATCATGTAGGCTCGTATTTAACCATTGGGTTAAATACCCCATTACAACTGACTGGGTCGACCCCTCTAAGGTGGTCTAATAACCCTTTGACCCACATAACACATACAGGGCCGACCCCCACTAGGGAAGTCTAATAACCCAAGTTACCACATTCCGACGGAGGAATAAACATCTCCGGATATACAATAAGATCTTCACAGAGAATGAATCATCTCCGGAATAATAAATTACAAATATAATATTCTTTGAAGTTACAATATCTCAACACTCCCCCTTAACGAGAAGGATATTATAACAGCATCTGCATGAGCAAGGAGTCATCAACGTCATAAATGATACATCTATAAATCATTGGAAGCTTTCTCAACATAATCAGTAACTCAAGCAGTTATTGGAACATCTTCAATACTAGAACATCAACATCTTCAGTACTGAGTCTTTATCTTCTGCAGCACTTGAACAACTACAACAATATCATCATATGGATCCTCACGATCATCATCATCGTCATCACACGATCATCAGCATCTTCATCATCATCGTCATCACACGATCATCAGCATCGTCATCACACGATCATCAGCATCGTCATCATCATCGTCATCACACGATCATCATCATCGTCATCATCATCGTCATCACACGATCATCAGCATCGTCATCATCATCGTCATCATCATTGTCATCACACGATCATCAGCATCGTCATCACACGATCATCAGCATTGTCATCATACGATCATCACAATCAGCAGCATCGTCATCTAGATCATCACGATCAACAACATCGTCATCTAGATCATCACGATCAACATCATCGTCATCTAGATCATCACGATCAGCAACATTGTCAATACAAGTATCCATACTAATACAAGTATACACATCATCAATACAAGTATCCACACTAATACAAGTATATCATCAATACAAGTATCCACACCAATACAAGTATACACATCATCAATACAAGTATCCACACCAATACAAGTATACAGATCATCAATACAAGTATCCATACCAATACAAGTATATCATCAATACAAGTATCCACACCAATAGAAGTATACACATCATCAATACAAGTATCCACACCAATACAAGTATACAGATCATCAATACAAGTATCCACACCAATACAAGTATCCTCAATAACAGCATACTCTGCAAACCACATGATTCATTTAAGACACCATAACATGTATAGGGACGATACAGTCCACTCGTCAACTTAGACAAAATCTAAGGACCACTTTCTTGGAGACATATGTCTACGGATCAATTCAGGGACCGAAGTCCAGGGATGATACAATCCCCTCTCGTCCACTAGGGACCACTTCTTGGAGACATCTGTCTACGGGTCAATTCAGGGACCGAAGTCCGGGGATGATACAATCCCCATCACGTACATTTTGAACTAGTGGTTCCGGGATGATGCAATCCCCATCACGTACATTTTGAACTAATGGTTCCGGGATTATGAAATCCCCATCACGTACATTTTGAACTAGTGGTTCCGGGATGATGAAATCCCCATCACGTACATTTTGAACTAGTGGTTCCTGGATGATGCAATCCCCATCACATACATTTTGAACTAGTGGTTCCGGGATGATGCAATCCCCATCACATACATTTTGAACTAGTGGTTCCGGGATGATGCAATCCCCATTAGTCCACTAAGGAATTCATTCACGGAGACCATACGTCTACGGATCAATTCAAGGGACTGAAGTCCGGGGATGATACAATCCCCACCTATCCACTAAGGACTTCATTCTCGGAGACCATACGTCTACGGATCAATTCAAGGGACCGAAGTCTGGGGATGATACAATCCCCACCTGTCCACTAAGGACTTCATTCTCGGAGACCATACGTCTACGGATCAATTCAAGGGACCGAAGTCCGGGGATGATACAATCCCTACCTGTCCACTAAGGACTTCATTCTTGGAGACCATACGTCTACGGATCAATTCAAGGGACCGAAGTCCGAGGATGATACAATCCCTACCTGTATCCTTATCCATACATATATCATCAAAACATGTATCCTCATCGATACATCGACAAAACATGTATCCTCATCGATACATCAACAAAACATGTATCCTCATCGATACATCAACATTTATCCTCATCGATACATCAACAAAACATGTATCCTCATTGATACATCGACAAAACATGTATCCTCATCGATACATCAACAAAACATGTATCCTCATTGATACATCGACAAAACATGTATCCTCATTGATACATCGACAAAACATGTATCCTCATCGATACATCAACAAAACATGTATCCTCATTGATACATCGACAAAACATGTATCCTCATCGATACATCAATCATCAAAGTAAAAGCAAGTAAAAAATATTCTAAGTATAAGAGTCCTAAGTCTAAATGATCTAAGTATCCAAGTGTAGTAAACAAGTATCCACATCATCGACCTTGCTGTCGATGAGGCAATCTCATCATCAGTGACCACATCACTCCCCCTTTCGAGGAGGGTCCTTCCAAGCTTGTCTCGGAGATACTCAAACTTTTCTTGAGGTAGAGGTTTGGTTAGTATGTTGGTAACTTGTTCACTTGAGGTAGAGGTTTGGTTAGTACTTCGGTAACCTGTTACAGATTCAAACTTTATAGTTCCTTCTGCATCATATCTTATTAGATCCCTATGTTCTTTGACTTATCATGGAACACTGGATTCTTTGTCATCTTCATACAACTCTATTTGTCACATAGGATCACAGTTGGTTCTATCTCTAAGTCAAACAATCCTGAAGCCAAACTTCTTCACAACTAGCAGAGCAAGCAACCATATATTCCGCTTGTGCTAAGAGCCACACTAGATTGTTTCCTGCTAAACCACGAGATCATGGCTGATCCCAGACAATAACATCATCTCGATGTGTTCTTCCTGTCTGATACACTTTCTTCCCAATCAACATCTGAGTAGCCATCTGAAGTCATGATATCCAAGATAGCATAGATCAAAGTCTATCATATCCTTTAGGTGCCTCATCACATGCTTAACAACTATCAGGTGAACAAATCTAGTTTCCACTAGATACTGACTCAAGGTGTTCACAGCAAAGCATATATCTAACCTAGTATATGTTAGATACATCAATGACCCAATAATTTGACTGTATAGAGTTATATCCACTAACTCTGATGAGTCATCCCCTAACAGCTTCAGGTTGGAATCCATAAGAGTGGCCATTCCAACACCTCAAGTCCTTTTAATATTTCTCGGCATACTTTCCCTGGTTGAGAAAGATTCCTTCTGATCCTTGCCATACTTCCAGACCTAGGAAGTAATGCATCAATATGAGATCTTTCATTTTCATTTCTGCAGCCATCTATATGTTCCATCTCTCGTCAGATGGGTCTACTGATATAAGCCTCAACATCATTCGAACTTTGTGGTGAGTTCCTTCTTGCATCCAGTTCATCTGTGTATGGAAACCATATTCAACCTTGTAGCAAAGGTTGTGATCCACATCACCCATGATGATCATTAAGCTCATCAATTGACTATCGATCCTGGGTACCCATACAGAACCTAATTCACACTTCTTCTTTAATTATACCATTAAGAGAATGGTCTTATCTAGCCACTTGGAGCAAACATCCCGTCATGATTCTCTTCTTCTTTCTAAGAGAATCTTCTAGCCACAAGCCTTCTATATTTTGTTTGATTTGTAAATCTTCTTGTTGAACATCCATCACTTGTTCGGTGTTCATCATTCTTCATGATCTTTCCTACAAAACAAAATTAGTACATGATTAGTAATACTTCATAATCATGAAACCATGTTGACATGATAACCTATTATGCATACAGATATCATTTACATAGTTATGCAACTATCTTGACCAATACTTTGGCACAACACTTTTCCATATCATGTATGTAGATAGTGGCTATCTAGATGCCTTCCATCTCTACCAGAACATACTATCGAGAGTGTGCACAACTCTCAGCATGTCAGCAAAGAGGTTTCATTCTAGACAAGCAACAATGGAATGTTTGTCCAACTTACCAATCATATGCATATTAGTAGTATATTGTTCAATGCTCTATGAATGTTTACACTCAGCATGATATATTCTAGGAATACAAATATGCATTCAAGCAATATCATTTACTATTTCAAATAACAACTCAAATACTTATCTTTTATGTTTGTGTGGTTGCCTCCCGCTTGATATTCTATATGTCTTTTGAACTTCTATTCATTCTGTACCACTGTGCATGCTCAAGTGTGCACTAGTGTCATCCTCATGATCTCATACACAAACATACATTCATTACTATATTCTCAATATTATCAAAACATTCTAATTCTAAATAATCTTGAATATGTATAGTCATGATCATTAGTATTCAGGGTTTCAAGGAAGTCTTCTTTTACTCATGCATGTTCTTGTTTGATCATAGTACTCTTCTGGTTAATTAAATCATCAAGATAAGAGACATAATATGCATAAACCATTGATTACTAACTTTATGAATAAGCGTAACCAATCGTACCAAGTATACTTATATAAGGGATCCTAACACAAGGTAAGATTCTAACTTGACATAGGAAAACATACCTGGATTAGTATACCTGCTTAGTTATGTACAACATACCTAAACAATCTCTTCAATGATTTAAAGATCCTGAGCTAGAACCTGCATGTCTCATAGGTTAAGCATAATATAAAAAATTCATACATACCTCGTAAGTAGAACAAAGATTATGGATGAGTCTTTGTCTTCATGTTGTTATGGTCATGGAACTTGATTTGTCTTTCGTGATGTACCTGAACCTTGTTAGCAGACAACATCAACCTCATACAACACCATAATGCATTAGTACAATCATATAGCCGTAATCAATGAATGTCTTCGATCATTCACATGCATTCATACTGTTACTAGGGTGATAAGACAATTCTAACATTAATCAAGATTGTACTAATGACTAATATGAAGACAAACACATTATGAACTTACTCAGGAATCAGATTTCAAGACATACCTGAACCTCCTTAAGTCATATCAATCAAGACTTCTTGTAGTCTTCTTATGTAAGGCCTTAGCTTCAACTCCCCCTGAAACTTGATCTGGAGCTTGATTAGGGTTTGCTAGAGAAACCCTAAAAATTCAATCTTTGACTTTCACATTTTTGAATGGATGGAAGGATGTGTCTTGCTGAGCTGATCAAACTAGCATACTTCAATTTTGAAATCTCCAAAATTTGACCCCTCAAGATTGCCTTCGAAACTTCTGGATCTTCTGTACAGGATCCTGAACTAGGGTTTGATGAAGCCCACCCTTCTTCCCAATCAAAAGGTTCGATCCAAGGCTCTAAACTCTTATTTTTTTGAGGAGCTTCCAGCAGTGGTCACAGACTTAAAAAATTTCAACTTTTGTTGAAGCCCTAATTTTCCATCTTTCCGATCAAAATCCCGAACTGGGGTTTGATCAAGCCCGGTCTTCTACCCAACCAAAAAAATCGATCTTGGTCCCTAAATTTAAATTTTCCTGAGTAGCATTCAGCCGTGGACTCCGATTCTAAACATTCTAACTTTCTTCAAAACCCTAAATTCCGAAAGCCATGAATGAAGGTGCTCCAAAAATAATTCTGTTTTCACAGAAATATGTACCTGATTGTTTTTGCTGTAACTCCGAAATTTTCACTCCAAAGGGTTTGAAAACATTTTTTGTGGTAGCCTTCCCTGTCATCTTTCCATCCCGATAGGTCTGACCTCAATTGGATTTTCTGAGAGAGAGTTAGGCCAAGTGTCGCAACGTGACCTGTTTATGGGATAAAACAGGAGAGAGAACTTGTACGGCATTCCACGTGTCACTGGTTCAGCTTCGGCCTCTGAAAACGTTTCTTGAGATAGTACAGTCTATTTACTACCTGTCAATTTTTACGAAAATTCATTTGGAGCTTCCTAGCCCAAGTTATGACCTTTTTTCCTAGGTCCCCTGATGTTGACTGAGATCTGGAAGAGGCAGAAACCCTAACTTGTACTGATCATAACTTACAAAGTACAATGAATCTGAGGGTGACCTTTGGATACAAGGTACCTGGGGATGTAATATACGACCTGTAAAGGTTTCAGATCCTGAACCTTCGTCAAAATGTATTTATAGCGAAATTTCCACGATGACTGGTTTTTTGCTATATAAAACCCTAACCTTCAAATTGTCGCAAGAGAAGCAAGTGTCGTAAGTGCCATACATTGCCTTCCTTCAGGTTAGCTCTGATACCATGTTAAGATTTAATATGCTAAGACAAAAAATAGCAGCATTACATTCCATTTCACAATAATAGCATATACAGGATCACTGAAGAAACAACAAGCATAGCATAAACAGTCTAATAACCCAAGTTACCACATTCCGATGGAGGAATAAACATCTCCGGATATACAATAAGATCTTCACGGAGGAATGAATCATCTCCGGAATAATAAAGTACAAATATAATATTCTTTGAAGTTACAATATCTCAACAAATTTCAAGAAGTATATCATTGAGAAGAGATTCACAATTTTTGAAAGAAAAGTGCAATTTCAACAATTGATTTACTACAATTCCAATAATCGGAAATGTATAGAAGTTTCAATTTCTTATGAGAAACTGTAATCTGATCATCAAGAAATTGCAATTTCAATAATTAATTGCAACAATAAAATTTCAATTTCGACATTACAAATTAGCAATTTGAACAAGTATATGACTAAGGAGACTGCAATTTCAATGATCAAGAATTACAATTTGAACTATTGAATAATTATTAAAATTTCAATTTCAAATAGGGAAAATGCAATTTGGGCATTTTGATAATTACAAACTTGAGAATTTCAACGATCATGAATTGCAATTCCAAGAATTGAAAAATTTAAGATATTGCAATTTTTATGAGAAAATGTAATCTACCATCGAAAAATTGCAATTTCAACAATTAAATGATTGCAATTTTCATAATTGTATATTGCAATTTGGACAATTACAGATTCAACATTAAACAAATTGAAGAGAAATTACAAGTTTGGTAAATACAAATCGCAATTTTAAGAAGTATGATTGAGGGAGATTCACATTTTAAAGAGAAAATTCAATTTAAACAATTAATTGACTGCTATCAGTTTCAACAAATTCAAAAATTGTAAAAAATATCCAACTTGATCAAAAATTTCAATTTCGCCAATGTCAACAATTCCATTATACAAGAGCATAAAAATTAATTGACTTAATTTTTAAGAATAAAAATTAAAATAGAACACTCATTTTGTGTGGGTTGTAGTGGTATGAATGCCACATGACCTCAAATAGAGAAGATCGTTTAAACATATCTTACACTTTGTAAATTACAACAAAAATCCATTAAGAGCACATTAACGATTGACTAGAAATTGCAATTTAAAGAATTGATTGACTAGTAGTTTCAACAATCATAAACCACAATTTTAGGATGATAGAGATTTCAATTTTAACATGGAGAAAATAAAATTACAACATTTTTTATAATTTTGAGAATCGTATATTGCATTTTAATGAATTAGAAAGTATAATTTTAGCAATAATAAATTGCAATTTCATCAACTACAAATTCACAATTGTCAATAATAAAGTGATTTAGCCTTTTAGGAGAAATTCACAGTTTTAAAGGAAAAGTGACATTTCAATCTTTGATTGATTGCTATTTCATGGTGCTTAGGCATGCAAAGATATGTTTAAGGCCCGAGGTTGTTATGATAGAAATTGCAATTTCAACAAATGTTTGATTGATTGTTATTTCATAGTGCTTGGGCATCAAAGCTATGTTAAAGGATAGAGGTTTTTATTTCCCTCCCTTAAGAAATGCTAGGCCCTAAGGCTATTGTTTACCGACCATGAATATGATGAAGGCCTCGAGACCCATCCATGGTATGTGAAGCTTCGTCGGTATATGTTCTTAGTAATTCTGTCAATAAGATCTTATCTATGTTATCCCTTCTGCTTGGTGTAGTTGAATGTCTGCGCATGTGGATTTCTACCGTCATCTTCTATCGAAATGCATTCCTGATGTAGTTGGCCTTGTGGAAGATCGCGCCATGCCACGTCCAAATCCTTGTTAGTCATAGTAACCCCTTCATTAGCTAGTCTGTCAGCTAATTTGTTGGCATTACGTCGAACATGGACACATAAGATCGTGGAAAATGATTGTCTTAGGATGGCTAAGTTTTCATAGCCATCTTGTGTTGATGTATTTTTAACTTTGGAAGATATTCACTTGTATATTGTATGTATTACATTTGTACTTTATTGTATCCCCAACAGATGTATTATTCCTTCGATTGGAAGTGTCTTCAGTTGTACTTGCAAGTGTCACAAGTTATATTGTAAGTGTTGTAACTTATACTTGATGGGTTATTAGACCACCTTGATGGGGTCGGCCTTGTATGAGTCATGTGGGTCAAAGGGTTATTAGACCACCCTAGTGGGGTCGGCCTAGTCAGCATTATGTTAAGTGGTTAAGTTGGGGCCAGCCTAGTTGAGTAAATGTCAAGTGAAAGTAAAAGTATAAATAGAGAGTGTGACTCTCTCATTTGATTCATTCTCACACTCACTCACTTCGCATTAGTGAGAGAGAGGAGGAATGCGCACAAGTGGAGGAGGAGTATGATGTTGGAGACATATATATTTTGGGTTTGATCCTTGTGATCCTTGTATTAGTGCTTATTCTATCTCTAAGGAAGTTGTCGGGTTTTTCACCTTCTTGGTTTTCCCCGATGAAATGTTTTGTGTCTCTTGTCTCTTGTCTCTTGTGTTTGATATGCTGTACATGTTGTTCTCTCAGTTAAGATCCTAGATGATATTGAATTAAATGATGAAAAAATAACATGGTATCAGAGCTATCCTGAAGAAAGGCATGGTATGGCATTCATGACACTTGTTGCACTTGCAACAAATTGAAAGCTAGGGCTTGATATAGCAAAAACTAGTGATTGTGGAACTTTCGCTATAAATCCATTAAACGAAGGTTCAGGTTTTGAAACTTTTACAGATTGAAGCCAACATCCCCATGTACCTTGTTTCCGAAGAACAACATATAATTCGTTTTACTTTCTATTTTTTTATCCGTACAATCTAGGGTTTTTTTCTCTTCCAGATCTCAGTCATAAACAGCTGACCTAGGAAAAAAGGTCACAACTTGGGCTAGGAAGCTCCAAATGAAATTCTGTAAAAAATGGCAGTAAGGGCACAGACTGTAGTTTCACAGGTCCTCTTTTCAGAGGCCGAAGTTGAACCAGTGACACTTGGAACTCCGTACAAGTTCGCTATCCTGTTTTATCCCATAAATAGGTCACGTTGCGACATTTGGCATATCTCTCTCTCTCAGAGAATCCATTTGAGGTCAGACCTATGGGGTTGGAAACATGACAGGTCAGGCTAACATAGGATGAAGTTTCAGACCCTGTGGATCCGAAATTTCAGAGATGCACTAGAAACAATAAGGCACATATTTATGTGAAATAGAATTGGATTCTGAGCGTTCTCATTTTTGGCTTGTCACTACTACGGGAAATTAGGGCTTTGGATAGAAGTGGAATTTTTGAGTGATCTCACCATAGGATTTCTCTCCTCAAGAAAATCAAAATTTAGAGACCAAGATCGAATTTTTTGGTTGGGCAGAATCCCGGGCTCCAACAAACCCTAGTTCGGGATTTTGATCGGAAAGGTGGAAAATTAGGGTTTCTACAAAAGTTGGAATTTTTGAAATCTATGACCACAGCTGGATGCTCCTCAGAAAAATCAAAGTTTAGAGCACAAGATCGAACCTTTTGGATGAGAAGAACCCTAGGCATTATCAAACCCTAGTTTGAGATTTTGACCAGAAGATCCGAAAGTTTCAAAGGCAACTTTGAGGGTCAAATTTTGCAGTTTTCAAAATTGAAGTATACCAGCTTGATCAGCTCAACAAGGCACATCTTTTCATCCAATTAGAAGTTTGAAATTCAAAGTTTGAATTTTTAGGGTTTCTCTGACAAACCCTAATCCAACTCCAGATCCAGTTTCAGCAAATCAAAGTGGATTAGGTTAATCTTAGAAGATAATGAATTGGACACCTGCATAAGTAAAGAAGTTCTAGTTCTAGAGGGAGATGAGGCTAAGGCCTTACATAAGAAGACTACAAGCAATCCCGATAGGTATGACTTGAGGAGATACAGGTATGTTTTAAAATATGTTCATGATTAAGTTTATGATATGTTTGTCTTCATATTATTTAGGTTAGTACAATCTTGATTAATGTTAGACTTGTCTTATCACCCTAGTAAAAGGATGAATGCATGTGAATGATATAATACATTCATTGATTAGGGTTATGAAACTTATGATTGTACTAATGCACTATGATGTTGTATGAGGTTGATGTTCTCTGCTAACATGAAAGGTACACCAAGAAAGACAAATCAAGTTCTAGATCAAGAACATATGACCATGGTGACATGAAGACAAAGACTCATCCATAGCCATTATAGAAGCTCTACTTATGAGGTATGTATATTTTGGTTCTACAATGGTTAACTTATGATTTATGCAGGTTACTAGCATAGGTCATTGAAGAGAACAAGAAGACATTGCTGGACATAACTAGCAAACATGATAACCAAGTATGTTTTTCCTATATCAAGTTAGAATCCTACCTTGTGTTAGGATCTTGTACTTTTGTATGAATGATAATGATTATTCTTGAAGTTAGAAGTTTAAGTAATCAAGGGTTTATGCATATTATGTTTCTTACTTTGATTGATGATATGACTAACCAGAAGAGTCCTATGATCAAATAAGAATATGCATGAGTAAAAGAAGTCTTCCTTGAAACCCTGAATACTAACCTTTATTACCTATGTATGAAATGATCATGACCATACTTATTTAAGATTATAATGTTTTGATAGTATTGAGATTATACTAATGAATGTATGATTATGTATGAGATCTTGAGGATGACACAATGATGACACTAGTGCACACTTAAGCATGCATATTGGTATAGGATGGATATAAGTTCAAGGACAGATAATCCAGGAAGCAAAGATCAAGAGGGAGCACACTCCAGTTGTTCCTGCAAGGAAGCAAATATCAAGAGGGAGCACACTCCAGTTGTTCCTGCAAGGAAGCAAAGATGAAGAGGGAGCACACACCAGTAGTTCCTGCAAGGAAGCAAAGATTGAGAGGGAGTCCACCCTACAACTAAACAAAGATAAGTATTTGAATTATCATTTATTATATATATGATTACTTAAATGATGTTGTTCAGTTGTGTACATACTTATGTTTCTATGTATATTATGCATTTTAGAAAAGTTGCATTAATGAACAAGATACTACTAAATATAGTAATGGGTAAGTGGCCTATGGTACTGTACAACACTCCATTTCTACTTATCTAGAATGAAATCTCTTTACTGACATGTTGGGAGTTGTGCACACTCTTAACAAATGTTCTGGTAGAGATGGAAGGCATCTAGAAAGTTACTGTGTGAATACGACATATGGATAAATGTTGTATTGAAGCATTGGCTAAGATAATTGCATGACTGTATGACATATGTCTTTATGCATAAGAATTTGTTTTTGAAAACCTATGAGAAGTTTGTAATCATGTAATTAAATTTGACTTGTAGGAAATATCGTGTACAATCACCTACAAAAGAAGGACAACAACATTTGTTTCCGCAACGAAGTTCAAGGAAACTATATATTGAAGATATTGAAGAATCTAAAGTTCCTAGGATCCGGGATGCAGTAATGGAAGGATGCCATGATCGAGGAGTACGAGTCGATCATGAAGAATGATGTCTGGGATGTGGTCCCGAGACCAGAAGGGAAGTCTGTTGTGACTTCCAAGTGGATCTATAAGATCAAGCATGTTGCAGATGGTAGCATGGAGAAATACAAGGCAAGGTTTGTGGCTTATGGATTCTCCTAGAAAGAAGGGATAGATTATGAAGATACTTTTGCACCTGTATCTAGATACACTTCCATCAGAACAATACTTGCTCTGGCTACAAGTGATGAAGTGGAAGATACACTAGATGGATGTCAAGACAACTTTCTTGAATGGTGTAGTCGAAGAGGAAGTGTATGTGGAGCAACCACTTGGTTTTGAGACACATGACAGAGATTCACATGTGTGGAGATTGAAGAAATCCTTGTATGGCTTGAAGCAAGCACCCAGGACTTGGTACGACAGGATAGACAACTTCTTGTCTAGTTTGGGCTTTACCAAGAGTAAAGCGGATTCTAACCTTTACTACAAGGTTGAGGAAGGAAATCCAGTGATACTCCTACTGTATGTGGATGACGTGTTTGTGACAGGTGACGATATATTCATTGTCGACTCAAAGAGGAAGCTTGCTTCCGAGTTCGAGATGAAGGACTTGGGTATGATGCATTACTTTCTAGGTATGGAAGTGTGGAAGAGTACAGATGGAATCTTCCTTGGACAAGGGAAGTATGCAGTAGAGATCCTGAAGCGGTTTGGGATGTTGGACTGCAAGGCCATGGCCACACCTATGGCATCGAACCTGAAGCTTCTGTGTGATGCTTCTTCAGAGTCGGTTGATGCCACGATGTATCGTCAGATGATTGGGTCCTTGATGTACCTGACAAACATGAGATAGATATTTGCTTTGCGGAGAACACATTGAGCCAGTTCCTAACGGATCCTAGACATGTTCACCTGATTCTTGTAAAGCATATTCTGAGGTACCTGAAGGTACGATTGATTATGGGCTAAAGTATGATGAGAATCAAAATTTTAACCTGGAGGGTTATGTTGATTCAGATTGGGCAGGCAGTGATGCAGATAGGAAGAGCACTTCGGGGTGTTGCTTCAGTATGGGATTAGGTGTGATATATTGGTTTAGCAGGAAGCAGTCCTGCGTAGCACTGAGTACAGTTGAAACAGAGTATGTCACAGCTTGTTCGGCTAGTTGTAAGGCAGTATGGATTAGGAAGCTACTGTCTGATTTATTTGATCTCCAGTTGGATGCTACTTGCATCTATTGTGACAACCAGAGTTGTGTGAAGCTGTCAGAGAACCCGGTGTTCCATGACAGGTCGAAGCACATCGAGATCAAATATCACTATATCAGGGATATGGTGTAGAGAGGAGCAGTGAAGCTCCTGTATGCTGCGACGTATGAGCAGATTGCAGATGTGTTGACCAAACCACTAGCAAGAGTGAAGTTCGAGTACTTCAGAGAGAGGATTGGTGTTCTTCAGATAGAAGATACTTCGAGGAAGAAGTGATGGGACACATTTGCAGGAGCCATTACAAGCATGGTGGTAGGAGGATCCTTCACATGGCTGTGGATGTAAGCGATGTGTGATTAGCATTAGGATGATGCTCTAGATGATATGTATCAGGACGATGCTATGATGATGATCGGGATGATCATGTGATGATGATGTGCATCAGGTTGATGCACCGTGCGATGATGATCAGTTGGATCATGAGTATCAACATGATACTTCGAGGTCGTGAATGATATGTGGCAGGTTGTGCAAGTAGCATGTAAAAGATCCTGAGAGATTCGATAGTTTGAGTTGTGTGCTCGTAAAAGTCCTGGGATTCTCTTTCAAGGTTTTCCTAGGGAGGCATGTAATCAGTCCCGGAGATCCGATAGGTTGAGTTATGTGCTCGTAATAAGTCTTGGGAAGCTCTTTAGATATCTTTCCGGTCATGCTTAGGCACATAAACTGATCCTGGGATAATATTTTAAGGTATTTCCTATTCACATGTAATCAGTCCTGGAGATTCGATAGGTTGAGCCGTGTGCTCGTAGAAGGCTTGGGATGCTCTTTAGAGATCTTATCGGTCGTGATGTGGCACCTAAACTGATCTTGGGATGCTCTTTAAAGGTATTGTGAAGGGATGCATGTAATCAGTCTTGGGAGATCTTGCCGATCGTGTTTAGGCACGTAAAATGTTCCTAGGATGCTCTTGTCAGGTATTGCATCAGCACATAATTAGTCCTGAGAATCCACCTCTATCAAACCATTCACACAGATGATGAAGACCTACAAGAGGCTAGGCCTACATCCATCATGAAAAAGGGTTGTCTCTGTAGAACTTCCTATGACGAGAAGAATTCAGAGATAGCACTAGTGATCGAGATGACGAGTACAACAGCAATGATGATGATGCTCCATGATCCAGTGACGATGATCCAGCTCCAGAATTGAAGACATGTGTCAAGAGAATACCTTCCTAGTTAAGAGGGAGTGTTGATGTATTTGTAACTTCAGAATATATTCACTTGTATATTGTATGTATTACATTTGTACTTTATTGTATCCCCAACAGAGATGTATTATTCCTCTGATTGGAGGTGTCATCGGTTGTACTTGCAAGTGTCACAAGTTATATTGTAACTGTCGTAACTTATACTTGATGGGTTATTAGACCACCTTGATGGGGTCGGCCCTGTATAAGTCATGTGGGTCAAAGGGTTATTAGATCACCCTAGTGGGGTCGACCTAGTCAGCATTATGTTAAGTGGTTAAGTTGGGGCCGACCTAGTTGAGTAAAGGTCAAGTGAAAGTAAAAGTATAAATAGAGAGTGTGACTCTCTCATTTGATTCATTCTCACACTCACTCACTTCGCATTAGTGAGAGAGAGGAGGAATGCGCACAAGTGGAGGAGTATGCTGCTGGAGACATCTATCTTTTGGGTTTGATCTTTGTGATACTTGTATTGGTGCTTATTCTATCTCTGAGGAAGTTGCGGGGTTTTTCACCTTCTCGGGTTTCCTCGGTGAAATGCTTTATGTCTCTTGTCTCTTGTCTCTTGTGTTTGATATGATGTACATGTTGTTCTCTTAGTTAAGATCCTAGATCATATTGAATTAAATAATGAAAAGCTAACAGCTTGTAGTTTCCAGTGCCTTGACACACGATCTGACTTAGTTTTTGTTATAACCTTCCTTAGCCCCTGTAGAAGGATTTTTGAATCTCCTTCTATGATCAGATGGCGAAAGTTTTCTCTGCTTTCTATATGAGTAGTCCCATTTCCATGCCTGCCATTTCTGCTGCATTGTTGGTGTCTTCTCCAATTGAACTTGCAAAGATACGTATGATGTTTTTGCTATGAGATTTGAAGACTCCACCGAATCCTGTGGGTCTCGAATTTCCTTTGGAAGCTCCATCGGAGTTAAGTTTGATGAACCCATTTGGTGGTGGAGTCCAGTGATCGGCTAAAGTGTCCGGTAGTCCGCTGTGAGGGGTGCATGTTTTGAAATTTTCAACTTCTATGTTCCATTTGCGCAGCTTGTGTTTCTTATTTTTTTGCTAAGTTGATTTCCTCGACGCTCTTTTATAATTGCACTTTGCTACCACTTAGTTAATGTTGTTATTTCTATAGCTAGCCATCCTATTCATAAATACTTTCTGAGGAAGTTGTTAATGGTTATTAGAAAAAGGTATGTAGACTCCAAACCCTATAAAACATCAAACCATTCTTGAAGATCAACTAGTGTTTAGGTACACAATAAGTTAACTCAACTTTAATTTCTAATGAAATTTTGTAGCATGCAAGCAAAGTTACATGATTAGAAGTTTGATTTCCCAATTCTACACATAAATATAAAAAATCATAATTGTAGTTATGATGAATCTTCATCACAATACATAATTATAGTAATGAGGAATCTTCAACATGTACATTTAGCATTTCCTTATATCATGAAAAAGCTTATATGTCTACATGACCACTCCAATCCATCACAATAATTTCTAATTTGAGAATGATTGTATCAATGGTACATCTTCAACAAGTAGGAAAAATAGTATGTCCACAAGATCCACTTTGTAGATATTTTTATGTCAGATCCGCTAGTGCGTTGGCTTCAAATTCATATAAAGGAAACCTTTGATCGGATAGCAGATAAGGACTCAACATCAATTTGGCGACAAGGTTGGTATTCTACTAAACGATTCTATATACCTCTTTAATGGCGATAGGTTTGCGATTGTTTCATTTCAGTGTTGTACAGAGCCCATGTTTGGATCTCAGACAAAAAGGGATGAACTGGTTTGGACGTTTGTTGTTTCTGATGGATCCTATACTGCAAAAGATTGATATCTTTCTTAGATGGAAGATAGGGTCCACAACGAGGTTTGGTGGTGGAACTCTTTATGGAAGTTCCATGATCCTCCAAAATGCATTATTCTAATGTGGTTGATTCTCATCATTAATATCTTAACCTCGGATAACCTCCATTAATACAACTAGAAAGGACCAAGCTTTTGTATCTTATGCAATAATTGTGGCGAAGATATTGGCCATTTGTTTATCTAATGTAAATATACAATTGTAATTTGGAAGGAGGTCCCGAAAGCCTTAAATATCCAGACATAGTGGTATATTCCCGGTGTGGAAGTCAACTGAAAGGAATGGTTCACCCAGAATAGATTAAAGAGGTATCGTGCATTGCCCTTTATAATATCATGGAGTATCTAGATGGATAAGAATGTGGAGACCTTCGAATCAAAGCAGGTTCCCACGAAGGTAGTGGTTATTAAAGTAGTTAACACTTTCTCTCTTTATTCGAAGGAATCCAAAACCATAGAGGGTAGCTATTTATCTTTTAAAGCTAATGTAGATGAGCAAACCAACAATCGTGCAGAACTCCTATCTCTGCTAGCTCTATTAAAATTTGCATACAACAAAAATATCGGTTTGTCAACTGTTCCGAGCGACTCTTCAATAGTTATCCAATGGATGAAAAATGAGGCTCTAATCCAGAATATCAATTTAGTTGCAGAAGCTCTACAAACTTTAGAAATTTCTAAGATGTTTTTCTAGATACAATATCAACACATTTACCAGGAGAAAAATTATAAAGCTGACCTTTTGTTGAAACATGGATTGTCCCTTCCGATTGGTTCCTTTCAACTAATTTCACATTTCGAAGAGGAGGAAAGGTGTGAGGGCCTTCTAAAATACATGTTGATGATATAATTATGAAATTATGCTTGTTAATTGTAAAGGAGCGTGATGATATTTTGCTAGTCTTAGGGAGATATATGACTAATGATATTTTTGCAAGTTAACTATAGAGGTTGTTCTAAGAACAATATGAATTGGTTTCTCTTTGTATGCATGGGTTGAGGGTGCCTTTAAATTGAAAGTTTTCTTTCTACTTTAAAATAAAAGTGTGTTTTTTTGGGAAAAGAAATCTTGTTACAATGAGGTTGTTTGAAGTTGAATCGATTTATTTATTCAAAAAAATAATTTATCATTCCAAAATCACAATTTTGACAAAGATTATATAACCAAATTCCACTTAAATATTCAAATTCTTAAAATCTTTTAATAAAATTATTTGTATTATTTTTTAATAAAAATATTTAAAACATGGTAAGTGCCACTTCAATATTAAATTTAATAGTCACAATATTTGATGTCACTGAAATAACATGAGTACAACTTTTTTTCTTTCTCAAAAAAGGTTAATAGTGACAATGAACTATGTGAAGATAAATAGTATATAAGGAAATTTAATTTATAATTTTAACATTTTTTCTTTCTTTATAGCATTTGAATTAAGTTATACAATCTTTACTAAACTCTAATTTTGAATTACACTCTTGTTTTCCATATATAAAACACTATATCATTGAATATTTAAACTACAATTTTTTTAACAACATTCCTTATTTTAATGTTTAAACAGATTTTAATTAACTTAATTAAACTACATATTATGATGATGATGGATATCATCATCTTACATGATAAATATCCATCATTTAAACTATAATAAATACCATCTTATATTTAATATAAAATATATCAAAACATCATTATAACTCATAATTAATGGTAAATGATAATATTATATCAAATCTACATATAATTATTTATTACTTATTAATTAAAGTATATTTGATTATTAAAACGGGAATGAAGTTAACTCATAATCAACACATTATATATTAAAATGAATTTTGTTTTCTAATATATTAAATATAAAAAAAATTGAAAATATCCAAATTATTATATAATAAACACAAACCTAATTGAAAAGAAATTAATAATATCATATTTTACAATAAACGCAATTACAAATAACACTATCTCAAACTTTATAAACATATGATTAATATGATATAGGTTATTTAAATGATTTGATATTTTATAATAAAAACAGTAATTTAAATAAAATGATTTCCCTCAAATTTTATAATAAAGTTTATATAATATCAACTTATTTAAATGATAAGATTGGTCTTCCCTTAAAGTTACTCAACATTAACTTGTCTGTTTGACCACTTTAAATGAGAATGAGCTGTTATATTAGGAATGGATGTTTTGACTCCTTAAAATGGGAATGGAATGGGCTGTTATATTATTCCTAAGCATAACTATTTTATGGTCGGCCATCCAGAAGTGCAGAAGGTATTTTAATCTCCTCTTAAAAGATAATCTCCTTTAGAAAAAAAGATAAAAAACGTAGTGTAAACACATTTAAGGCATGATTGTGTTAGAAATATAAGTTTAGTCTTTTTTAAAAAATAAAATTAAACATAAGTCCAGTCTTGGTTTTCCTTGAAAGGTTTGTTATTATTGGAGTAGACCTTCCCAAAGTCTACACAGTGAAGTAGACGCCCTAGATCCGTGGAGGAAACGAAGTAGTACCGCCACGAAATAATTTAGTCAATATGTTCTATTTTAGAACAGTTGTTGCAATTTAGAAAAATAACATCAAATCCCAGCTTGTTGATTAATGAATTATGACCTTCAATAAAATTCTAAAACACTCAAATTATGATGACGACCCCAAAGATCTGCACATTAATAGATTGCAAAGTCCATGGCATATTTCCTGGCAGATGATGCAGCGTGGCAGCAACAACAACAAGAGCATAGCTCATGTTAAACAACAAAAGCCATCTTGTTTCAGAATTTATAAAATAAAAAATGACTGACAACATATTTCTTTAATCCAAATTGAAGTCTACAATTCCATATTTAATCATTTAATGCAGAAATTGCTAACTTACCATCATTTTTGGTAGCCGCTATTTCTATGCATTGTCTGAGTAGAAACGTGGTCTTGCTGAGGAGGATAATCTCCTTATGGCAGATACCCTGTTCACAATAACATACAAACAAATACAAATATGGTTAAATACTTTTCCATATCAACTTTTCTAGTCATTGTTACTCTACTATTGACTGAACAACCATGTATTATGACGAAATAGCCCAAGAATGTGTTGAAATGACAGAGGGAGAATATGGTGCAAGAGATAAAAGAAACCTCGAGGAGGAAGCAGAATAATCTGGCTCTTATTGTTATTGTAGCTCATCTTTCCAGAATGTGCTCTCACCCTGCAATCTGCGGCTTCTTATAAACATGAAATAATTGGAAATTCCTGCTTTGTTCTTTTGGGATTCATCGGCTTCATACTGCAGGTCTTATATAAAATCCTCGTGCTGTTTGGAACTGGCGAGCACTCGGCGAGAGACTGTTTCCTTCTTCAAAGACTAAATTTCTGCAGCCACCAAAAACGTAGTGTAAACACATTTAAGGCATGATTGTGTTAGAAATATAAGTTTAGTCTTTTTTAAAAAATAAAATTAAACATAAGTCCAGTCTTGGTTTTCCTTGAAAGGTTTGTTATTATTGGAGTAGACCTTCCCAAAGTCTACACAGTGAAGTAGACGCCCTAGATCCGTGGAGGAAACGAAGTAGTACCGCCACGAAATAATTTAGTCAATATGTTCTATTTTAGAACAGTTGTTGCAATTTAGAAAAATAACATCAAATCCCAGCTTGTTGATTAATGAATTATGACCTTCAATAAAATTCTAAAACACTCAAATTATGATGACGACCCCAAAGATCTGCACATTAATAGATTGCAAAGTCCATGGCATATTTCCTGGCAGATGATGCAGCGTGGCAGCAACAACAACAAGAGCATAGCTCATGTTAAACAACAAAAGCCATCTTGTTTCAGAATTTATAAAATAAAAAATGACTGGCAACATATTTCTTTAATCCAAATTGAAGTCTACAATTCCATATTTAATCATTTAATGCAGAAATTGCTAACTTACCATCATTTTTGGTAGCCGCTATTTCTATGCATTGTCTGAGTAGAAACGTGGTCTTGCTGAGGAGGATAATCTCCTTATGGCAGATACCCTGTTCACAATAACATACAAACAAATACAAATATGGTTAAATACTTTTCCATATCAACTTTTCTAGTCATTGTTACTCTACTATTGACTGAACAACCATGTATTATGACGAAATAGCCAAAGAATGTGTTGAAATGACAGAGGGAGAATATGGTGCAAGAGATAAAAGAAACCTCGAGGAGGAAGCAGAATAATCTGGCTCTTATTGTTATTGTAGCTCATCTTTCCAGAATGTGCTCTCACCCTGCAATCTGCGGCTTCTTATAAACATGAAATAATTGGAAATTCCTGCTTTGTTCTTTTGGGATTCATCGGCTTCATACTGCAGGTCTTATATAAAATCCTCGTGCTGTTTGGAACTGGCGAGCACTCGGCGAGAGACTGTTTCCTTCTTCAAAGACTAAATTTCTGCAGCCACCAAACATTAACTCGCATATGCTTCGCAATGTAATGCCTATGCCAAAAGCTGAAAATTATTCCGAATGGGCGGGAAAATAAAAGTTTCTATTTTTGATATTTTCAAATTTGAATTCAAATTCGACCATATTGCTTGCCCCCAGTTGATGGTCCCGAGGGAGTCTGGAGACAGGGTTTCGCCGGGAAAGAGTGCCGACGGAGAAGACTCACGGCGTTGGCCCAAGACGGAAGAGATGAGGTGACGGGGAGTTAAGTAGGGCCCGAAGACACGTCGATAGCCAGAGCGAATCTGCAATCGAGATAAGCTCAGCGAAATGAATCTGACAACCTCTCTAAGCTCTGTGTGTTGGAGGTTCCTTGAGTTTCCAAATGAATACGGCAGCCTCTCCAATCTCTTGTACTCAAACAGGTTGGTGTGTGGGAGGTTCCTCAAGTTCTCAAAGGAATCCGGCAACCTCTTCACTCCAGCAATCAGCCAGGCAGGTCGATGTGTTGGAGGTTCCCCAAGTTCCCGAAAGAATCCCGCAGGCAGCACCAAGACAGGTCAACACCAAGACAGGTCAATGTGTTGGAGGTTCCTCAAGTTCCCAAAGGAGTCCGACCGCCTCTCCAATCTCCAGCACCCATACAGGTTGATGTGTTGGAGGCTCATCAAGTTCCCAAAGGAATCCGGCAGCCTCTCCAAACTCGCGCACCCAAACAGGTCGATGTGTTGGAGGCTCATCAAGTTCCCAAAGGAATCAGGCAGCCTCTCCAAACTCCCGCACCGAGACAGTTCGATGTGTTGGAGGCTCATCAAGTTCCCAAAGGAATCCGGCAGCCTTTTCAATCTCCAGCACTCAGACAGGTCGATGTGTTGGAGGCTCATCAAGTTCCCAAAGGAATCCGGCAGCCTCTCCAATCTCTCGCACCCAGATAGGTTGATGTGTTCGAGGCTCGTCAAGTTCCCAAAGGAATCCGGCAGCCTCTCCATTCTCTTGCACCTAGACAAGTCGATGTGTTGGAGGCTCATCAAGTTACCGAAGGAATCCGGCAGCCTCTCCAATCTCTCGCACCGCGACAGGTTGATGTATTGGAGGTTCAAATTCCCAAAAGAATCCGGCAGCGTCTCCAAATGCCAGCAGAAAGACAGATCGATGTGTCGAAGGTTACTCAAATTCCCATGATCCTAATAAAGAGAACCATTAGAATTCGTTGTATACCCTGTGATACATTATCAATAGAGAGAATGACGACACGAACTTTAACTCAAAAGATTTCAATTTACCTGCAATTTGCAGGGCCACAATGTTTCCAATACTCTCCCCCTGCACCTTCAGTACCCTTAAATTCTTCATTGGAATCCAGGATGGCAAGTAATGGTAGGGACAGTCAAGCCAAGAAAGCCATATGAGATTTGGGGAGTGCACCTTTCTCAAAATGCGCTCCAAGAGAAGCCCTTCGGTCTCAAGAAGTTGCAAATTCATGACACCAATACCAAGCAAACGATAACATAAATTGTGCAGTCTATTGCTAAGCATCATCAGGCTGTTCTTCCTTGGGTACCACGGCAGCTCGTATCTACTTACGAACGGAAATGAAAACGTGGAGTAAAGCATCCTGATCCCCCGCACTTGAGTTATTCTCTGTACATTGTCAAAAACAAGAACGAGAATTTAGAAACTGTTTAAAAATTTAAATATCTTAACGGTTTAATGATTAAGCACTTACAGAGGATAGCTGGTACAACGAAGCATCAATGTCATCCTTTGCGGTCAGACAAAGACGACTCGGAAAAGATGCCTCTGCAATCTCTCTTCCCAAATCTCGAAGGTTATCATGCATACGTATAATACCATTTCTGCTGTCCACTTCCACAAGACATTGATTTTCTAGATTTTCAAACCCCAAAACACCGTTCCAGCCTGACTCGTCCCATAATCTAATGACCATCTCTTTCTTATGTCCTATGAAAAAGCAGGCAATATCTAAAAAGATCTGTTGTTCCTCTTCGTTGAGTGCATCATAGCTAATTTTTAATTTCTTATGTACATCAGTTGGAACTTGTAAAAGAGTTTGTTCCCAGTAAGATTTGTTATTTTTTCCAGAGACAAGTGCCCCAAACACTTTTAATAATAATGGCAATCCATCGCACGCCATTAGAAACTTATCTACCAAATTTTCAAATCCCTGGAGTGGATAGGGCTGGCAAAAGGCATATGAACAAAAGAGCTCTCGTGAGTGCTCTGTAGTAAGCCCTGTTAACTTATAAATGGATGACTCCTCCACTCCTGACCTTGTGAGGACTCCTCTGTCCCAAGATGTGATCAAAATTAGGCTCTCAGAATGTAAGCCATCTCTATCTGGTAAAAGCAAATCTACCTGATCATGTTGATCTATGTCATCTAAAATTAGTAAGACCCGAGAAGATGACAGACACTCTCTAAGCATCTCTGTACCTTGATGGATGTCGTCTATAGCTCGATCCAAATGACTCAATTCCTTCAAAAGTTTACCTTGTAAAGAATGTAATGAGCTTTTAGCATTTTCTCTTACATCCGATAGAAAGCAGGATCTCTTATACTCTGAACGCTTTCTATTGTAAAATTCTTTTGCGAGTGTGGTCTTCCCCACTCCACCAAAGCCGATCATGCCCACCACCTGAACTTTTCCGGTGTGTCGCTGCCTTAAGACTGTAGTTTCAAACTCTTTAACTTTCTTGTCTAAGCCAGTGGGATACTTAGCCACATACAACCGTGTGTTTTTAGCCATTTTCACCACACGTTATATAAAACAAATGCATATAATAATAGGTTATTTAATTCCATCTATTGTTTTGTACCATTTGCCAATGGTTAGCGTCGATCATAGGGAGGCACATGTTTAGCACAGAATTATCGTAGGAGTTTAAGGATACATCTGAAATTAATAATTGGTTATAACTCTTATAAATCATGTAACATCCATGTATCAATGTTTATAAGAGTTAACTTTCTACATGGTAATTTTCTTTAGATCAATTGACAATGAAATCAATTTAATGTGATTCAATATGCATAACACATTCTTGCATAGTTAGATGCATGGAAGCTTATAAATATAAGGTTTAGTTCGGCTCCATAAAAATAAGCAAAACGTAATGGCAAAGAAAAATGATCATAGACAGAAAAAAAAACGTTAAACGTTTTTATTATACAAATGTTCGAATTTAGTATTCTAAAACCTTGAAATCTCATAAAATGCTGCATTTCAGTCTATGTTTCAGGTGAAAGCATTAAAAAGGCTGAAATCAATACATAAAGAAACAAGAAACACGGTCAAAGACACCAACAAAAAAAAGACGGAAAGATTTCTTAACGGTAAGGTTAGAAACACTATGAGAAGAAAAAAAATCAGTATAACCTTTAAGCATATTATTATAATCAAAACAATAAAATGCTTGAATTCAGAATATTTAGCAAGTAAAACCTTAGAATGATCAAGTTCTAAACATATTAGAAACTTGAATTGTAAAATTTTTGAGTTCATGATATTTTATAGCTAAAACCTCAAAATGATTTAATTTAGAAAAACTTACAAACCTAAATAAATATATGATACCAGATCCAAAAAATTAGTGTTATATTATATCATATGCACATAGAGATGAGATGGAAGTCTCACCCGTTAAACGCCGTCGAGATCAAACCCGGAAAGAGCATCTCTCCAATTTTGAATGGTGGCAGATAGCCTCCGCACATGGAGGGAAAAAATGCCCTCGAGCACGCTCGAGGGCGTCCCTGAGCTCAATTTTTGTGCATTTCCAGCAGACCCACCTACAGCCTGGGCTTGCCTTCAGGCACCGATGCTTTCTGACGAAATTCGACAGCTACAGTACAAAACTGACAGCTGAGGTTACCCTTTTTCCTTGGAGGCAAAAAAAAATAAGGCTATTAAATGATATAACTACCAGTTCGGACAGCGTTCTTAGCTTACGTTTTGAACCAGCAGCATAACCGCCATATCCTGTGGCTTGGTGGCGAGAGCTCACAGGCAATTGCAGGCTCAGCGTGCTCAATCCAGGTTACCATTTTAACCGAGTGAGAAGAAACAAAATTTGTTACTCACAATTTCTCATCGCGTTTGCACTGTTTTTTTTTTCGTTTAAATTACACTAAATTTTGTTGAATTTCTCCCCACAACTATATATGTCGGTCCTTCTTATTACGGCTCAGCAAAGGGAACTGGCTATGACTCCGCAGCTTGAACTGAAACTGCCTGTGCTTCCAACTTGCTCGGATATTTCCGTTGCTTATGCTGATGGGATTGATGCCCCTGCTTCTGCGGGTGATGGTTCTGAAAATGGAAGGACTGCAGACTTGGATGCAGGGACGTGTAGCCTCTTCTTCCCCTCAAAGGCTGGCGATTACTTCCGGGAAAATTGAAATTGAAATTGAAATTTATCCGTCCCGCCTCCGCCTCCACTTTCCAATTGCATATGCGCGAAGGGGAGTTTTTAGCCCAGCTGATGTCACGTAAGGGCACCCCCGGGGCGCCCTTTTTACCTCCATGTGCAGAGGCT